>WBNO01032585.1:125560-191991 GCA_013400575.1 Peucedramus taeniatus
CTCGCAGCCCGCGGGAATCGCGCCCATCCCTGCCGGGCGGATCCTGTGGCGGCGCGGCCGGAGCGCGCCATCGGGCACTGCCGGGGCCGCGGCTCCGCGCGGGTTTGGCCCCTCAGCTCCCGCAGCAGGACGAAAAGCCCACGTTCCTGTGGCAGAGCGAAGCGTTGCCGTCTGTCGGAAGCTGCCTTTGCCTCTTCCTAATGCAGCAATGAGCGCTTCTGACCAGACGGACGTGTACGAGCCCAGAGTAGCAGCGTTAACTTTATGCCATTAGCAACGATAGCACCGTGGTGCGATGGCACGTCGTGCTGCAGTGCAACACCTCATTCCGTAGCGTGGGTAAGTTTTAGGAGACAGCGGGGCCAAGTGCCAGTGCCCACAGGGATCTGATACAGGTGGGCACCGCAGCTGAGGCTGCAGCTCCAGCTGGCTCCGTGCCCTGTCTGTCAGAGACCTCCAGCAGTGACCCAGTGACACAGGGGGGGACGTGGGAGACCTATGGCTGAAATTCAAAAGCAGTTGATGGTGGAATGCTGCCAGGATTTGAGCTGATGCCTTAAGTCAGTGCATGAAATTCAGCTCCATGCAGATGTGGAGAAGATTAACAGATGGATAAGCTCTTTCTCATTTTTATGGCCCATAATTATCTGTGGGTTGATTTGTCAGCTTAATTACAGTAGTGGCAGTGATAGTACCCAGGAAAGAGCATGGAAGACATCATGTACAGATACCTCCACACGTACATTTTCATCCTGCAAAAACTTGTGCCTTGACAGAGTTTTGTCCTGGAGTTGTTGCCTTTATCTTTTGTAAGCTCCCAACTGTATTTGTCCCGTCATTTTTTTAAAAGTTGCATGGATTATTAGCACCCAGATTTCTAAACTGACATTCGAAGTTAGGATTCATTATGTTCTAAGTTACTGAGTACTAATACCAAATCCTCAAGTTTCTCTTTAAAAGCTGCCCAGTTTCTTCCAGTTCGTTATTGGCTGTCAGCTGCCCTTAGAAATGACCCTCAGTAGCAGGAGACGAAGTTGTCCATGACTGGTCATGCCTGCCTCTACCTGCTGAGCATCTGCCTTGCACTCATGAGACCTCGGAGCTGTCCCTCATTATGAGTTCTGTGCAGGAGGAACACAAAGAGTTGTCTGCTGCCTTCTTCTGGCTTGGGTTGTTCCCAAACGGTTGAGTGGATCTCGTGAATCTTTGCAGGAGACAAGCGAGCATGTGTCTACATTGCAACAGAACCTGTAGCCCTATAACAGTAGGGGTTGTGCTCTGCTGATGAGCTGAAAGTCTGTTTCCTTTCACCACTGTGGGAAGAACAGTTCCTTTTATGGACTAGAAATAACTCACCCCCTCTGCCCTCCATCCTGCTCTGGTGTCTCTACAGCTCTGAGGTGTGACTCCTAAAGCTGCCACAGCATGGTTATTTGTGCTGCAATGCCAGTTTCTGGTGTGCGTATTAAGTGCGTGCATTCTTTACATGCTTTACATATTTTCATGAGCTGGATGTAAATCTATCTAATTTTATGTGGTGCTTCACATACTTTGCACAAAGTCATATTTTATCAATGCCGTTCAATCTAAAATTCGACCAAATATAAGCAAGTGTTTTTCTGTGGTGACTTTAACAGAAGTTAAAATAATCTAAGTTATTTTCTCTTTGCATTCTTTCAGCTTCACCTTCTTATATTTTTATGCTTTTTATCTTGCCTGTAAACATCAGTAGGAGTTACCTCATGTATTCAAGGAACTTTGGGCAAATTAACTTCTTGTAATATCACACATCACAATAGTGCCTTCTCAAATAATTCCATAAGAAAACCAAATGTTTGTGCTGTAGCATGTAGAAATAACCACGATACTTCTAGATATTCTCCTGCACCCAATAAAATAGGGAGAGCTAAATATTTTTGCAATTCTCTTTTATCTCTTCTCAGACAGTATTTATACCAACAGGTCCATTTGTATGAGCATTCAGTTCTCCTAGTACAAAATGTTGGCAGTAACTTTTTCTGGTAAAGATTTCTTCATGCTAAATCTGTAAACATTCCTGCACTAGTGTAGGTGTGGCTGTAGTCTTACTGAGAAGGAGAACCCTTATGCTGGCAAAGGGAAAAGGTAAGGTCATTTGGGTTAGATATATATCACATTAAATTGTGCACTGGGCCTCTGAGTGCTGTGATTGTGAAGAGGAAAGGTTACGAGTTTTGTTTTCTTTCTTCCTCAGTCCCCTTTACCAAGAAGTAGAGGATGTGATAGAGAGCAGGAAAGAAACATTTCATCATTTACTGTAATGTTAAGGGCGGTTTGCTGTGCTTGCAAGCTAAAAAACCACAACGATTTTATGTGTATGTGAGTGACATAAATCTAATACACAACAACAACATGCTATGGAAATCATAGGAAGAAAATAGAAGAAAATGTTACAGCTGTTCTGCTGTAAAACAGAAGGGCTAAAACTCAGTATCATTGAAGAGATTGTGCAGCCTGAATTGTTGCTAATTTTGGGTGTTACCAGTGCTTTCTCTTGAAATTCTGGGTGTTGTAGTGTCTAGCATAGAATGAAATTAAGAAAAAAGTGTTTCTTGCCTGTAAGCCTACACAAGTTCCTTTACTTTTTTTGCTTGAGAATTTCTTTAACACTGCAGAATGACTATAGCTTTGAAAAGACAGGGTATTTTATGCATTGACTTCATGGCTTGAAGAATAGTCTATAAATATGTTGAAAATAAAATGGAGGAGAGAACATACTTATGCAGACTTGTGTATTTTGTGTGGCAGTAAGACAATTTGAAAGCTGCTTTTCCATATGTGATTGTTAGCAACCTTAGTTGGGGCTTTTTTCAAAATCCAGTCTGAACTGACACTGATTTTAACAGGAAATTGCAAAGTATTTCAACATCTAACTTACTCCAGCTTGTTTAACTTGATGTTGTTAATACAGTTTTTGCTTTTTCTTTCCTTTTCTTCTCTTTCTTTTGGTATTTGCTGTTTTGCCAAGATCTCTTAGGGATACGTGCAGGATCCCGCTGTGGCCACCTCGATTCTGTAGCAGCAGTGTGCTAAGCGTGTGAGTGGGTGTGTATCAGTGTGCACAATACACTTAGACTACAGAAACTGACTTGAATAACTTGAATTTTTGCCAGCTTGCCAAAATTGACACAGGTGGCACTCTCCAGCACTCTGCATGAGCTGTGCTGGTTTGGTTGAGGCACATTTGCTTTGTGTCCATGCTGCTGCTGGCTTGTTTTATTGTAAGCCTTTGAAGGAACTTCTGCTTAGCTTGGCAAGTTCTCAGTAGATGGGTTCTTGGGAGTTTTTTGAGCCATCCTCTACCATTAGGGTCAGTGGTGCGAGTGTGCATTTGTATTGTCACTAGGGTGGCTCAAGTGCCAGCGATGATAGATTGAAACAAGTCTGGTTCCACTGAATTTGTCCTGGAGCCCTCATGTGCTTCTTATATTTTTACAGCTGAAGTCCGGAGAATGCCACTGACGCTGTACTGGACGAGGTGCAGTGGTTTCAGCACAGCCCTTGTTAGACAGCGGAGCCTGTGTAGGTGTCCCCTCTCTTAGGTAGGAGTAGGAGTGATTGTATCACCTGTCCAAAGTGTCTGGTGCAGAGCTTTGCAGGAGTGAGGCCATACAGGCTGAAGAGAGAGAAGAAAAACTGAGAGCTCACATGCAGGAGAGCCGTCATGGCACAGCACATGCTTGTGTAGGTCTTTCAGGCTTCTCAAACTGTTGTCAGACCACTCCTTTTTCCTGAGAGGTGCAGAGTGACCCATGGCCTTCTTTGGCTCTCTTTCACCTCCTCCAGGTTGGGTGGGCCAAGCTAACTTTGGTCACAGTTCAGACTGAAGGCCGTTGTTCCCACAATGACACCACAGTTACTGTTACTGCTCTGTCAGGGTAAGCACAGCCTCAGAACACTGGGTGTTTTAAGCTAAAACTGGTGCTGATTCTGTCAGCTCAATATGAGCCATCAGTTTCATAAGACAGAAAACAAGAAAATCAAAACTACCTTCTCAAGGCTGAAGGAAAGGTTGTAATGTGAAAAAAGGATAAACTCAGTAAAAGTTGACTTTGCAACATCATTTTAACTTGTTATAAATGCTAAAGCAATAGCTAAAGCTTTTCTGCAGAGTATCTATTTAATTTCCAAAGTATACCTTGACAAAAGCAATGGCATACTTGACAAGTGAATGGCCAACAAGACAGTCTGTAATTCTGAGCAACTTTGAAGTGTGCTGAAACTTCTCTGGGTTATTTGTATATTAACATATAGTTGCATAATAGTATTCAAGAGAATGTTCATTCATCTAACACTGAAGGCTAGAGAATGCTGGTAGTTAGGCTGCTGTAGCCAAGTTCCATTTCTGAATGTGCTGTATAATATCAGACAAATTTACTGGGGAGCTATATTCAGAAGGATTTAAAATATGAAAAGAAAGCAAAATCTGTTAGCGCAAGAAAACAATTCCTGATCAAAATCATTGATGCAAGGAAGGGAAATTCACAAAAGCAAGTGCTGCTTGGAATTATTTGAGAGCTACTCAGTCTTTTAACTTGATCTTGAGACTGAAGCATCTTTCTGTCCATGGAGGTGATTGAAGTAAGGCATCTAATTCTGTGCAGCAGTGTGTCAGTGACATGATTTTGCCTTTATTCTAATAAAGCTGCTTAGTCAGAAGAGAGGCATTCTGGTGATATGCAGAGGTGCTGAAATTGTAACCCTGTCTGTGAGTCCTGCATAGACTGTGCTTTGTGGGGGCTTGAGGAAAATCACCCCGAAAATGTGCAAGATAAACTACTGGCTGAGCAATGAGCCACATTTTTGGAGGCCAAGGTCAGAGCTGTTGTAGCTGCTCATTATTTTTGTTGTTCTGCTGGAAACTGCAGTAAAAGGACCTTGTTGGGCATGCTGAACAAAGAGAAAGAATAAAGAATTATCTGAGTCTTAGATGACTCTAAAGTAAGCTGGAGCACTCGAGTAAGGAATGTCCAAGCTTAGTAATTAAGCCCAGTAGGACTGGGAGGTCCTGTTATTTCCCCTCTGAGAACACCAAAGCCGGCTGCCTCTGCCAGTGCTGTTTTTAACATGCTGCTGCTCTGAGTGGCCATTTTTTCTCTCCAGGTGTTTGCGTAAGAGCTGGAAGCAAACACTGTGTTCTCTGCATGTTAACCAAGGAGTGCTTGCTGGTAGGCTGACACACTTTTATTTGATGATATGAAATGCCACAAGCAACACCATTTTAAGGAATTTTCCCCTTCTGTCTTGTCTCCATGCAGCTGTTCTCAGCTGCAGTGATGCAGTACCAGGGAACTAATGGAGCTTTACTTCAGCTCTCTGGTTTTCTTTTTCCGTAGTGTTTTTAGGGAACAGTGCAGCCATAGAGTAGAGGCTACTGTGGACAAGAACAAGTGTCTGGCATGGAGGGGCAGGAAATACATAAGCTTGAAGTGGTTCCATGTGTTTCAAACCACAAGCTGAGAATGTAGTCCTTTTGCTTTTTCTCTTGCAGGGGAAGGTTTTGTACCATCTGTTTTAATTTCTATTTACATCTTTCAGGGAATAAAAAGAAACTTGTGATTATTCTGATGTCAAAACTGTTCTTCAGCAGGCTAAAAAAATCAACTCCAAGGCAATTATAGTCATTATTAAACACTGTTGGCTCTGCATCTGTCAGTGAATGTTTTGTTTTTTACTTATTAAAAGAGACTTTCTAAAAGCTCAAAGTTGGAGCCATCTTTCATTGCTTATTTGGCGCATCCATTAGGATTTGTTGCAATACATTCATTTGCAATCTCTGTGCATGTAGAGGTGATTCTTTCTGTAGAGGTGATTGAACAGGGTCAACAAATACATTTTCTGAAATAACAAAAAAAAGGGAAATGAAGCATAGAAATTTACCACATCACCTGAGATGTGTTTAGTATGCCTGAAAGAGCAGAGTGAGGTATTGGCAGTGGTTTCTTAGCACATTTGTTTTATGGGAAGTTAAATTTTAAGGTGGTGTTTAAAAATCTTAGGTCACATGGTGTCTGTGGTGAAAACATGGATTCTTGCTGCTCTGCAAGTTCCTTTTAAGATGTGCAAGGGCAGTGTGTTTCCTGTTCTCACTTTGTTTGGAGGTGGTGTCCCTTTGAACATCCTCCTCTCCTGCCACAGTGTGACAGAAACCAGTGGATCCCTTGTTTCCAAGTTCAGTTTCCATCTGCTCAGAGCCTATACATGACAAAGAGCATCTTGCCAGGCATCCTTCACTGGGTTCCAGGACTGCAGGGGCTGGAACAATTTGTTGTGTCTCCCTGTGATCCAGTAGAAGCCATCAGTGAGAGAAGCACACCTGACCCTTAGGCTCTGGTACCTGCTCTGCATTACTGGAGTATTGTCCCCCAAAGCCAGACAGTGTTTCCTTCTATGAGTAAGTGTTTCCTCCACTGCCCTCCCTGGGGAGTCCCTGTGAGGTGTTCACTCAGTCCTGTGGCTGAGCTGTCCCTTTTGTGCTATTGTCACCTCCTATGTGCTGTGGCCTTGTCCTCCTATTTTGTGGTTATATGTAAAGTATACATCAGCCAGAAATTGCTGTTTTCTGTACACAGAGTTCAGACTCTGAAGTTGCTGTGATTTCCCTTCACCCACCTGTAAGCTTCGTCTTCTTTGTGTAACTGAGATTCTTAAAGGGGTCATTGTGGCTGAAACAACTCCCTGCCCTGTGATGAATCATTTGATGAATGTAATGGCAAGGACAGATGTGCCTGACTGGTCAAGGCTAGGTGTCTGCAACTTTCAAAGCCAAAACAAACCTGGCTGCTGTTCCTGCAACAATAGCAGCAGCTGCAATGCTTAGGGCTTCCTCTTCTGCTCACAGGTTCCCTTAAGGAAAATGGAAGAGTGATGATGACAAAATTGATAAGCTGCTTCAGGGAAATTTTCTTATAATATTTTTGGCAGTTTGTTTTGTTGTTTCTGGTTTTTAGGAGTACCACTGATGAGTTCAAGACAGAAGTGCTGACAGCTGGGCAAAAAGTATGCTGTTAACGTGAGATGACCATCTCTCAGCAGCTGCAGAACTGCAGACTGACTTGGCCTGTTTTCCTCGAGTCTGTAATCATGCTCTGCAAGAGCTCTTTTCTTTGTTTGGGAAAAGCACAGTCCCCACTTGCTGCTTCTCACCTGCTGGCTTGTTGAGCTTTTTGGCACTTGCTTGGGTATCAAACTTCCTAGCAGACACAGGAGTGCTGTCCCAGCCTGTTGGAGAGGCCTGTCAGTCTCCAGGTCTCACTGAAAGCTGTCAGCTGCAGGAATGACGTGGGGGGAATCTCATCTATTCTCATTTTTCCCCCACTTTCATTGCCCTTCACTTCTCTGGCAGCTTGCTAAGCATCGAGTATTCACACTTAGAAAAGGTTTTTCTCTGGTGTGCAAAGACCCACCCTGATTCAGCAGCCAGGCTGTGATGATGCCAGTTCATCTGGGCATTGTCTTGATGTTCTCAGGAACTCTCACCTGTGTTTTCCTGATGAAAATCATGATATGCCAGCACAGCTAACAACGTGGACTTGGTGATGTAAAGGAGTCCTCTTATTCAGGGAGACCTCGCTCAAGGCTCCCTTTCCATGGCTTAACAATGCCTTTGCTGGAGGTGATAGATAAGAACTTTTTAACTGCTGTCTGTGTGACTGCCAGATGTCAGTGTGGTGATCTCTGAGGCAGGGAGAGATATGGCAGGTGTCAACTGCAGATCTGAATCAGTCAAGCACTAAATGCCTCAGACAGTGAGAAAGGACTATGTTGTGAGCAGCATCTGTAAGGGCGAGCGATGAGCAGATTGCTCTCACTGAGGGTTGGCAGGCAGAGGCATGAGACATCACTGAGCTGTTCACATGGTATCCCTTGATCTCAGCAACAACTTCCAGGAAGATGAGATGGCTTTTTTTTTTTTTCATGCATCTAATTTAATAGCTTAACTAGAATGATCAGTGCTCTGGGGTACTGGTTTTTGTGTTGTATGTTCCTATCTTCATTTTAACTGGCTCTGTGCTGCTAGATATGTATTGGACACCCAGAACATGGTGGAAACTTTGCTGCCTGTAACTACACACAACGTACCCTGAGCTTCTAGCAGCCAGCCAGTCTGAGCCAGGCTTGGCTGGCCAGCCAACGTGGGCTCCTTCTCTGTAGGTGGTATTGCCATGCACGGTTGGTGGATCCATTTTTAGACAGCCATGAAATTTATCTACAAGAGCTCTACAGCTCACAAGTATGGATTAAGCTCTTTCTATATTGCGTATCACTGGCAATATGGGACTTCACTTTGGGGCTTTTTAATGGGCAAGCAATACAAACAAGCCAAACAATATATCCAAGAATGGTTCAGAGTGGCGGTCTCAGAGCTGCCTGGTTCCTGCAAGCAATTTATCTTCCCAGCTAACTAGAAGGAAGTATGGCAGGTGAGGTGGGCAGTCTCATGCAGTCCTTCTCCACTTACACAAACCTACTCACACTGTGGACTGTCTTCTGTCATTCTGTCTGACTGTCAGGTTTACCAGATGGAGAGAACGGTTGATGTAGCTCTCCAGGAGGATCTAGATGTTAGAAGTGCTTGACTTGCAGAAGAGAGAATTGTCAATCACAATTTTTGAATCTGGAGAGATTTGGTCATACTAATTCCCCTCATTTTTGGTTGCTATCACCAGATACTCCAATTTCTCCTAGGGGAGTCTGGAGATTCAAGTGTCTTAAAAGGTTTTTTTACTTCCTGTAGTCTTTTGAGATGTGATTTAGAGATTCTCCCTACTATGCAGGATAAATGATCTTCTGCAGTGGGATGAACTACAACAGGAGCCACGTGCATACATGTTTTTTTGCAGCAATAAAGTAGTATTCTGTTGCCTGCACAGAGAATTAATTCCTTATTAATAAATGAACAAGCTAAAAAGTGCAGGGTTCTCCTGGCTTTGTCCACAGCAGTATTTTCAGTTGTCACAGGTGGCACTTCTTTGAAACTTAGAGGGAAAGCAGTTGTGTTTCCCAGAGCTGGAGCCTTGCTAGGGCATTTTCTGTATTAAAATTTCTGTTCCTATCCTTTGCAGACATGCTAGCAGTCAGCTGTGCCATTAACAGTGTTTTGCAGTGGATTTTATGTGTTTGGGGAATTGTTTGTAACTTGCATTATGCCACTTGTGCAATGTTGCTCAGTTGCTGCAATACTTTGAGGGTCATGTGTGCAGCTTTTACGTAGATTGAAAAAACTTACTGATAGTGCTTTCACAGTTGGAATGTTTTAAATTTAAGTTGATTTTTAAACAAATTGGAGAGAAGAAGACATAAAATTATGAGGTTGTTATGGGTAACAAGCTTTTCTTTTTTTCACTAATTCACTGCCTGATGGGAATATAGCATATTGTTTGCCATGTAACTATGAAGTCCTCAGCTCTCAGTAAATAACATGCAGGATTGTGTGGTGCCTTTCAGTGTGTGCAGGCAGCTGTGGGACTGAGGCAGGGAGCTAGTTCAGCTGGCAGGGGCGGGATTGAAGTCCTGCATGCACTGTGATCAGTGGCAGGCAGGACTTAATTGCAGCTAGTCATTACAAAGAATTGCCTTTTTAATGATCATGGCTAACACCCTGCAACACGGGCTCTTTAATAATGTCCTTCATGTGCTGGCTCTGGGATTACCCCACATCCTTTTCCACCTCTGAGGCCTGAGCCTGAGCAGATAGATAAATTCTTATTAATAGATTAGAACACCACTTGCTTGTACTTAGGATTGTCCTCTTATCTATGTGGTAGAGGGTCTGAATAAGATTATTTTGCCTTTTCTCACCCTCCCACCATTTTTATCTTCAATAAATAGCCTGTGGATGTTGGTGCACAAGAGAAGTGACTTATCAGAGGCCAGGCAGCCTCCTTATTTTAGCAAAGCAGCCAGACAAGAAGGAAATCTGCCCAGACGCAGGGGCTGAGAGATGATTGTGCAACCAAAGACTGACTGCTTCACAGAACCATGCACTTGCAGGCAGCTGATTTCATCTGCCATTAATGAAGTTTCAAATGGACTGTGCCTTTTATCTTCTTTTTCTAGTAGGGGTTTACAGCTCACATTTCCAACACTGCCCTGGAAAAAGGAAATCTCAATTATGACAGCAGTCAACATTGCTGCTTAAATTAGCTGAACCAGTCTTGCATGAGCTGCAGTTGTAATGTTGGTCTGTGCTTTGCTCATCTTTCTGATGTGGGAAGCTGTAAAAAAATTATTTTACTCCATCCAGAAATATGTACTTAATAATATGTGGATGTTGCTTCACTGTGTTGAGGTGTAGCATTTGGAAATGTACAGCTGTAATCAGTGACATTTCTCCAGGGCACAGTTATCCTGATTGGCTCTCATAGGGATGGAAAATTCCATTTACTATCTTGGCTGGTGTCACAAGTTGGAAACTTTGACTTTTTTTCGTTCAAATACAAAAAGAACTTAGCTCTTATATTAAAAAAAAAAAAAGGCTGTGATGAAACTGCATCAGAGTCAGTGTCCCTTGCTCCAAATTTGCAGACACAGTTTCTGTACAATTGCTTGCATTAAAACTTGGGTAAGTTTTAAGATAGTAGAAATCAAACAGGTTTTTTTAATTTTATTTATGAATAGTTCTCAGGGTCCTCCTCTTTTCAGGTTCAGGAGGAGGGACATTAAAGCAGTACAAAGGTTCATCAGTCCTCCATCAAGTACAATGGATGAAAAAGAAAAGTACTTTCAGGTATTACCAACAGGAAACTGGTGGGCCAGAGCTGCTGCCTACAGTGTTTGTGCAGGTGTAGCACTATACTGAATCCTGTCCCGACATTTTTCCCCTGAATGGTGCTAATTTTTGGTTAGCTAATTTATATACGTGTCCTGATGCAAGAGAGTGGGCAAGATAGTTAGGAAGCATTAAAAGAGGGAATTGGGGTGCATTGTCATGTATAGAGGGAAGTTTGGATGGGAAAGAATGAGAGATACAAAAGGAGAAGAAATATGGAGTGTAATGGAGGGAAAGAAGAGGAGAGGGAGATACGGAGCAGAAAAAAAAGGAAAGGATACACTGGAGACAAACAGTTGTCTCTTCTTATGGGAGGATATAGTGGAGAGGAAAAGTCAAGAAAGAAAATACTCTGAGAAACAAAAGGATATGGTTATACATTGCACGGCAAAGTAATTAAATGAAAAGATAACACAGAGCTGGGTGGATTATACACGAGGAAGTGTATGTCCTGGTGTTATGGTGAAACTTTGAGATAAGAGTTATAGTGTTTCCCTGTAACTGGGCACCTTGAGGCAATTTTGCTTCTTATTAATGTTATCTTTCCTCCTGCAGTTAGGTTGGCATTTCACATCCTATTTCTGTATAGAGGAAGAAAATTATTATCCAGGGCTTAAAGTTACATGGTAAGATAGCAGTTTCAGCCTGGCAATTCAGTACATCATCTTGGGATTTGTAAAAACCATAGTCTGTGTCTTTCTGCAATGAAGTTTTTAAATATTGTTCTTTTTACTACCACAGCAGCTAGAAATCCAGATAAGGGGTAGGCCACATACAGTTAATTAACCCCAGCCAGCCTCTCACTCACTGCCCTCCCCTGCAGGATGGGGAGAAAATAAAAGGAAGGCAAAAAGACCCATGGATCAAGATAATGACAGTTTTATAAGGAAAGCAAAAGCTGCACACACAAGCAAATCTGTAAATTCTATTACTCTGTTCAAGGCCAGGCTGGATAGGTGGTCTAGTTGAAGGTGTTTCTGCCCATGGCAGGAGGTTGGGAAGAGAAATGCCATAACCTAAAGTATTCCCCCTGAAACCTCCTTGTCTTGAGCTTTGATCACTTTGATGTTGATCACACAACATCATATGGGCTGGAAAATCCCGTTGCTCAGCTGGAGCCAGCTGGCATTGCCAATGTCTTGCCCACTTGTGAGCCTTCTTTGGGATGAGAGGAGGGAGAAGAGGGGCGGAAAGCCTTGTTGCTGTGTGAGCCCAGTTCAGCAGCAGTGGAAGCACTGATATGTTATCAGCACGTTTTAACCAGAGAAAGCCCAGCTCCTGTGAGCTGCTGTGAAGGCAGCTTGTGTCACACCCACACCAGGACATCACCTCTGTGCAGGGGCTTGCACAGTGGGTGTGTAATTACTTGGGTAATTTGTGCTCCACAGTCACTGTCAGAGTAGTGAAAGAACAGCTGCACAGGGGTGGCTGAAAATGTGCAGTACTGACCAGTCAGGGGTGGTCAAGAGGATGAGCAGTAAAGTAGTCCTAGCATTAAAGATTAGTTTATTTGCAAAGTCTTGTGCATGGTGTGCTTTTTGAATCACTGCTCATAGTTGGTTATAAGTAAATAAATGACAGACAGGAAATAAATACCGATTTCCATTTTACAGTGAGCTAAGACTCATTTTTGTTTATCTTGTGTGCTGAGGTAGCGACTCAAAGCAGATCTCAGAAAGTGAAGCTTTTCCTCCTTTTGTTTGTCGTGTGGCTTCCTCCTTGGATGATTTTCATACCTGCTTGTATGTTACATCTGTGATCTGTTGATTGTCCATTTGGGCTTTTTGGAGAGGGAAGCAGGGAGGAAAAGGATATGGGTATTTTGGTATGGTTTTGGGGGGTTTCATTTTGTCTTGTTTGTTTCTTTGCTTGTTGGGGTATTTTTAGGGAGCATTTCTTTTCATTCACTGTATAAAGGAAAACAGTCATCTTGCCCTAGATATTTATTAGCAGTCCTCAAAAATTTTGCCTTTATTTTACATGTCTGAAGTGTTTTGAAGGTGCAAAACTTTAGCACAATGCATATGAAGTCTTTATTAGTCCTCATTTGGCGACTGGAGGAGCTGAAGTGGTGAAATACACAACTGCAGTTCAGACAGAAACAGGGTTACAAAACTGGGGTCAGGATTCAAGAGTCAGTGACTTACAATTTCTCCCTTGTTGTCTCAGTGTTTCCCTGTGAAAATGGGCCTCTTATCCTCAGAACATTATGCTTTCCTTTAAGAGTAAGTTTTTGTCAGTTTTGGAGATCATGCGGGCTTTATGTTTGTGCAGGTAGCTGTGTCTGTGGAAAATTTAGTTCTCTCCAAATGTTACAGAAGAATTAGGTATTGGCAATAAACTACAGAGCTTTATTTATGACATCCATTATAGCAGGACAGTAGAAAAAGATCATACAAAGCACTTGCACAGATTGATTCCTGGGTTATAAAATTGTTCTGTGGTCAGATAAACTACAGTCTTCTACCACATGAGCAGAAAATGCTTTGTGGTGCCAGCTGGCTTGTAGGTACATGTAGAGCAAAACAAGTCCTTTCCTTAATTACCCTCAGGGCACTAGTGAAGAAAACTGCACGTGTAATCTCTGGTCTGGTGGGGATGCACTCCTGCCTGCCCCTTCCTTGGAGCAGGTGATTCTCTGTTAAGCTTCTTTGAACTTGCTGGCTTGGCCTGGGCTTTTCCCTCTGTGCTGGTGCACTCCAGCCCTGAGTGTAAGTGCAGGAGAGCCCAGCCCATTAGCCCCTCTTGGGCAGTGTTGTGATGGCCTCTCTGGCCAGTGACTGGGAGCCACAGGAGGACCCAGCCAGAGGAGAGGCTGAGGGTTGTGTGGCTGGCTTGCTCTGGGTCTCAGCATCATGCCCAGCCCGCTCCCATGTGGACAGGGTGTTTGGAGCCAAGCTTTCTCTGTAACCTGATTGCATTTGCAGGACTGCAGCCACTCAAGAGTGAGCATGGGGAGTTAGAGGTGGAATTCAAACCATCTGAAATCAGGAGTACAACAGCACCTGGGCCTAATGCCATGGGGCTTTTCTCCACTATGCATTTGCCATAGGAGTAATTGGAAGTTGGATCTTCCTTCTATATATAATTTCTTCTTAATACAAAGACACGATTCCTCTCCTTTCTTTAAGAAGGTGTTGAATTTTCCTGCAGTAGAAGATTCATTTCCTTGAAGTCTTGATACACATCTTCCTTGGTTTTTACTGAGTGTAATAATGACCACTGGACTCCAGATGCTCATTCTTTGTCAGGGACAAGAAAAAACAAGGAGGAAACCAGTTGATTTTTAAAAAGAAGCAGCATTTCCAGGGAACATTTCCAGAAGCATTTTATAGCACAGGGGAGGAGAATGTATCCCTCTTGTCCAGTCTTTCCCTATCTTCTCTAGCCTGAGAGATGCAAAAGGAAAGTGTGCCATTCTGAACAAATTGATTTAATATCTGTGGGCAGGAAGGAAGATCCAGGGAATTACAGGTTTGTCAGCTTCACCTCAGTTCCTTGGGAGATGATGAAGAAAATCCTCTTAGAAATAATTTCCAAACACATGAAGGGCAAGAAGAGGATCAGGAGTAGTCAACATGGATTTACAAAGGGGAAATGATGCTTGACTGGCCTTACTGCTTTTTGTAATGAGGTGACTAGCTTGGTGGACAAGGGAAGAGTGATGGATGTGGTTTACCTTGATCTTGGTAAGGTTCTAGTCTCCCGTAACATCCTCACAGACAAGCTGACAAGCTGGGTATGGATTAAGTAAGTGGGCAGTGAGATGGATTTAGAACTGAACAGCCCAGCCCAGAGGGCTGTAATCAGTGGTACAAGTTCCATTTGGAGGCCAGTCACTAGTGGTGTACCTCAGGGGTCCCACTGGGACCAGCACTGTTCCACATCTTCATTAATGACCTGGATGAGGATGCAGAGTGCACTCCTGGGAAGTTTGTAGGTGATGAAAAACCTGGGAGGAGTGGCTGATGAGCCAGGGGGTTGTGTGCTGCCATAGAGAGAGAGATCTTGTCAGTCTGGACAAAGAAGAGTCTCATCAAGTTCCACAGAGTCCTGTAAGTCCTGTATCTGGAGATATTTGAGGGTAAGCCCCTGCACCAGTACAGGCTGGAGGTTGGAAAGCAGTTCTTCAGAAAAGACCTTGGGATCTTGAGGGACAACACGATGACCATGAGCCAACCATGTGCTTTTGTGGTGACAGTGGCCAACAGCTTCCTGGGCTGCTTTAGGAAGAGGGCCACATCAGGAAAGAAAAAACTGTGTTTCATTTTTTGGTAGACCTGAGTTAACTTCCAATCAGAGTGGGGTTTAGGCTTGGGAAGGTATGTCAGTGCCATTCAAGAGGCAGATTGTGAGGATGTGGTTGCCTCATCTTCAGCTCCAAGTAGGGAAGAGAATGCAGGTACCATAAAAGTCTTGCAGGCTCTGTTATGTCTTTTCTTTCTGCTAAGTGCTGACTGCCTTTAGCTCACATTGGCTTGACTGCAAGGTAGTTCCTGATCTATACCAGTGTCCCTAAACATGCTTCACAACTCATTTCAAATATCTGGTCCAAAGGAGAGTCAAGAAGTGGGTTCGTTTAAGCTGATTGACTTCTATGAAACAGGGTAAATGTGGAACTTTATTTCAATCCAGAAATCCATCCTCAGGGTTGTTTAATGCATATGGTCTTTATTTTGTTCTCAGAAACCAGAAAGCACTTAAATAATAGTACCCTGCAATGTGTCCCTCACCCCTTTGGTAATGCAGGTCTGGAGCCTGGATGTATATTGTGGAGCACACTGAAATCTTCTCATGAGACTGACCATCACTTGACCTGTGCTTGTGGTCACACTGGCTTGCTGGCTGTGGGTTACATGTTACATGTACACTGCAGCTGTGTTGCTGTCATGAACCTGTGAAGTGCTATATTGAAATGGAAATAGCAGTGCCCTGGATTTTCTTTGTGCCTCCAGTTTTTTATTTTCAGGGTATATAAACCTGCTCCCCTGAGCACAGATGCATAAAGAACACTCATAACATTTGATCACTTCAGTGCTTTGCCATTCATTTCTCTCTCTCTGTGCCACAGACTGACTTCTAAGATAGATGTTTAACTGTATCCCAGACAGTTACATATTTATCACTTTATCACTCAGTTCTCTGGAAACCAGAATCCCAAGGGGAAAAAAGGTAGAATCATCACCTGGTATATCAGGATAAACCAGTATCTGGTGAAGGAACTTCAATATTTGTCAGTTTCAAAGAACAAGGGATACTGTGTGGCTCTATTACTTGTATTTGTTAGCATTCTTTTTTCAACAGGTGAGTTCTAAACTCTGACTGTATCTGCAGGCAATATAGTGTGGCAGATGGGGTACAGCTTTATTTAAAGTTGTTGAGAGGGTCCCCTTTGCACCTGTCCTGTGAAACAGAAGCACGTGGCTTTGAACTGAGGACACTCTAGAAATCTCATGTTGCAAGAAAGTAAATTTTTGAAAGAAATATCTCTTGCCTATTTCTTCCTATCTGTGTGCTGAAGCACATCTAAAATCAAAGAAGGGAGAATTTTTTCTAATTGGATTTGGAGTTGTTTTAGTTACGAAGAACTGTTGAAATGGAAAGCATGTTCAAATCCATGGTTCTACCCTGTCAGGAGTTGGGCAGATTCTTCATTGGTACCATGTATCTTATTTCTAAGGATTGTGACACCTCAGATGTATTTTGTGTCCTTGGATGACTCACATTCTTCTTTATGCTTCTCAATTTTTTATACCTTTTAACTGAAAAGAAAAATACTGCTATGCTTCCATGAAATTGAAAGAACTGTGTCTAGCTTAAACTAAGCACTTTTTCCAGTGCTTTTTATTATTTGGATGGTAGTTGTACTTCAAGAGTCCAGTCCTCCTCCTTATCCTTTGTACACTGTAAAAAAACCTGCTGAAGTTAATTGTTCACGCATTAAATGAGCCAGTGGGCAGATATAATATTTCTGTGAATTAATGCTTCCTTATTGATTTTTACAGTGAAATTGAAACTGGGAACTGATTATTGTGAGGACACCTAAATAAGGGAAACTTCTTCTGGCCTTTGGTTTTAGAGAATGTTGTCCTCATCCCACCTTTATCCAAGAGCAAGGCTCAGTGCTTGCTGTGACTTGTTGAGTCTTCCTATAGAATAAAACTCCATTCAATTTAGTTTTAAATTATGGAAATAATAGCTGTGCCTTGCATCACTTAGAGTGTTCTCCTAGATTATAGGGTAAATTATCTCCTGATTGTTCAGGTTATTCAGTGGATAAGTCAGATGACTCTGCTTAACTGATATTAAGATTCAGAGAGCAGGGCTCACTTACAGGGCAAATATTGATGCCTTGGGTAGGCTGACCTAGAACAGAGACTGGACAGAGCTAAAGAATAAAGTAGGTATTTACTAAGAGGCCTCAAATAGATCCACCTTGGGCAGCACAACCCAAAATGGCCACAAAATGGTCAACAGGTCACGGGGTCTCACACTTTTATAAGTTTTGGTCCATTAGTATATTGGAGCTGAATGTCCAATTACAGCTTTAGTCCATGAAGTCCCATCCTTCTTGTCTTCTCTCTTGGGTTCACCATTGTTTATGCTCTTGGGCCTGAGATCTAGATCTGCTGTCCTTGGGTCCCCACCTAGAGAAGGAATTGTTTTGTCTACCTATTCTGTGGAGAGAGCTTACAATCCCCTAATAGGAAGCCTAGACTTACACACTAAAGCAGAATAGAATCTGAAAAATATAAAAGCTAAAACCTGAACATCAATATCAGCTCCTAGGACTGCCACAGTAAAAGTAATGGAGCTGGACCAGGTCTGAGAACAGCTTAGCCACTTGTGTGGGAAAGAATCCGCAGCACTGACTTTTTTCTTTGACGCTACGTTTTGAGGTGGTTCACTGTCAAGACATTGATGTGGCTGTTGGGATGGAGTTTGGTGAAGGTGGCAGGTCCTTGTGAAGTTTTTACAAACAGACCTTTTGGTTGCCCTTGTACATGCATATATTTAGCCTGTCCACTTAGAACTGAGCAGGTGAAACTTGGCTAACACTTAGGGAGAATCTAAGCTATGTTGTTTGGGTGTTGGGGTTGGGTTTTTTTTCTCTTTTAATCTTAAGGAAATTATTCTGATAATGAATGCAGTTGGTTAGGAGTTTGGAAGATGAGTGTGCAGGAAAGGATGGTGCAGTCTTGAAGTGCTGGCTTCCTCAGATAGTTTTTTAATGTCTAGGAGAAACACTTAAAATGTGAATCATTACAGCTTCTGGCTGAGTTTGGATGAACTAAAAATTACAGTGGCTGAAAGCACACATTGGCTGAGTCTGTAATAAAAAAATATTTTAGCATATTCTTGGTAGATTTATTTTGATCACCCAGGTTAGCCAGGCTGGTGGAAGCAGCAAGATTAGTAAAATAAACAAGTAGCTTTAGATTGAAGAAAAAAAGGAAATAGCTTTTGTCCTTAGCAAGCCTACAGCTGAAAGAAGTTGTACAATAATGTTTATAGTTTTATGCGGCAGTGTAAACTTATAAAAGTTTTAGGGGTGAGGTGAATTAAATCAGTTCCTCCAAATGTTTATATTATTTACTCTGATACTGCCTTACAGTCCGCTAATACTTCTACTCTGTAGGTGGCAGAAAAGGAAGAGTAAAACTGTTAGCTCAGGTCCTCTGATTGTGCATGTGAGAAATGTTACTAAATGAAAGTGAAGGTGCATGTGTTCATGAACACCTCCATTTTCACAGCTTTCAGTGGACTCCTTCTCTGGGGTTCAGATTCTTCAATCACTGGTGCAACTCCAGGCATTAAGTTCCATTTCTCTATTTGAGACCTCTTCTGTTGTGCATAGAGACATCTTCAAGTTGAGTTCTTCAGGCTGAAACTGCTGCTCTCCTTCTGGCCACTGCCCCTTTCACCAGTCCTAATGGTTGCTTCACCTCATTTATCAGCTAATTATAAAACCTTATTATCATGCTCATTATTTTTGTCCTCCATTTTGTTGGGACCATCCCATTTACATTAGATATTTGTCTTTTGTTTCTAAGTGCCATTTTTTTGTGGTTAAAATCATCTCCATGACCCTCCGAGCACCATAGTGAACACCTTGAATGTGCCATTTGTCTTCCAGATCTCACTGCTGATTGGATTCATCAGCGTAAATAATTCTCCATGGACAGATTACAGTGCATACAGCTTCTTTCAGATTGTCACCATGTGCGACTTGGTTATGATTTTGTTCTTCTACATCATGCACATTTTCAGAGTCTACAGGAAGCTGACTTGTGTTAGCTGGCCACTTGCGGTAAGCCTGGGTTCCTCTCCTCTCTTGGGGGTTGATGTCTCACTTTCCCAGGCCATTCCCTTGTGCTGTCTCACAAAGATAGGCTGTCTCTCACTCAGTTCTTTTTTGCCTCCTATGCAAATCCTTTTGTTGCTTGTATTCAGTTCAGCAGATTCTGTAACTGTACGAATTTCAGCTGATTTGGATTTGATTCTGCCCTCCTTTACACAGACATAAAGCTAGATTTACTATATGGAAAGCAATAATTTGACAATCAAAAGGAAGCTACTGATCATCAAGCCTTTAGCAGGTGGGTCCTATCTCAGGTCATTTATAGCAGCTCAGGGATTGCTAAACTACCAAATCATAGCTTTAGAATTCATGTACTACATCCTGTCCCAAAATAAAGTCTGTGAGTACTATTTAAATCAGACTTGCCTCTTTTTGGTATGGTTTTAGATAACTTAAAAATAGCAAAAAATAGTAGCCTCAGCCTGATTGCCATAGTCTGGCCATTCCTGGGATATCCTGCAGGATGTTCCTGCCTCATTCCTGCATTTCCATCCATCTCTCATATCCTAGCAGAGAACCAACAGGCAGCCTCAAAAATGTGAGACCTGAACTTCCTCAGTAGCTCTGGCTCAGGTCAGCTAACAGAAGAGTTCCACATCTTAGTGTGGGATGATGGATTTTAACAACCTCTNNNNCTTACATATGTTAGTCCCACTGAAGAAGGACCAAAGGAGTGGGGAAAGCCAACTGGAGAGATAGAGGGGAATTTTGAAACCCAGTAAGTGGTTGGGTGGTGGTTAATGGAAGCTATGTAAGTAATTTACAGATCTAAGATAACAGTTTGTCCACTTATAAACAGAGAGAAAAAATAATTTTCTTTCTCTTCTTAGCTGAAGAATATTGTTAGACTTTTTTTTCAAATGTGTGTCACCACTATCTGTTTCTAAAGGTACTTATTTATGTAGAGAAAGTAGTGATGTAGGGATTGAAATAAAGGAGTGAAGTAAGCTAATAAATGACAGTTTTGCAGAGCAGCATTTAATGTGTGCATTGCTGTAACAGGACNGTAACAGGACTATGCTGTTTTTGCCTCTGCATGGGCTGCTTCTGTTTTTTTTGGTTGTGTGTTGAATTATTCCTCAGTGTTCCAGAGTTTAAGGCACTGAAGTTTGTGGCTGCTCAGCTTCAGAAAGCTTTATAGGATGTGATGCTTGAACATTGCTGCTCTGTTACAAAACAAACAACCTCGTTTTCAGTCACATTTAAGTATCTTTAGAAAAGAAGATGAAGACGTGAGAGAGTCTGGGAAACTGCAGCTAGCATTTGGATGAGTTTCCTGGCAGGATCTTTACATTGCAATCAGGGGCGTGATTTGCAGCCGGTAAAGCTGAAGTGGTTCAAGAGGTTGTTCACTGCTGACAGCTTTTAAAGCTTGGAAGTATTTCTCCAGAGGGGCAGTCTTCTGGCCCTGCCAGGGGTTGGTTCTCCACCTAATGTGGCCTTTAATGACTGTTGCAGCTTTGCCCATCCCTTGGATTCCTCTGAAGTAGTAGCCTGTGTACACTGCTTTATTTCATGTTTCTAAGGAGGCAGTGGCATGTCCCATTTGCCTACTGGGTCATGGGCTAGTCAGAGAAGCCTCTTTATGCATGTAATTTATTCTGACAAATGCAAGGGTTGAGATTTTGATTAACCAAAACAAGTTTGTAAATTAGAAAAGTAACTTGTGGTTGCAGAGCCTACTTTACAGGAAAAGGTCCTCCTCAGCTCTTTTTAACACCTAGCAGAGTGAAACTGGTATGGTAGACTGTCATCTTCTGGCCTTTCCTTGGAAAATTTCCTTTTGGGACTATATTCTCTCTTCTGGTTTGAGACAGAATCTCTCCTCTCCTCTCCTTTGTATTTGCTTGGCTCATACTGGCAGTGCAATGCAGATAAAGGAAGCAGATATCCACATGCCCCACCCTACCATGCACAAGAAACAGCCCATGTTCAGTGTGAAAACACCTATACTGGTTATCATAAGCTTTGTGAGGATTCAAAATCGAAATCCACAGATACCCCCTGCTTGTAACAAGGTAAAATTGACACCTAGACTGATACTTAACACACCAGAGAACACACTAGACTGATACTTAACACACCAGAGAACACACCAGAATAATGTGGTGCCTTGGTCCTCTCTAAGAAAACCCCATGGCATCATGTTTTACTGCAGCCATGCTTTTCATGGCTTCCCTCCCGTCCTTCACTTCCCTGTCGTTTCCAGTCTCAGTTGATATAAGTTTTTAGTAAATGCAGCAGTAGATCCAGTGCTTCCTTCCTAAGATGATCAGAAGTAGGATCATTTGGTTTTCCACTTATAGCATTTCATTTAGGCTACAGAGATATGTCCTTAAGGCTCCTTCTTTCCTCCAGAACCATCTCTTTAAGTCAGGTATACATACTTTGAGTACATACTTGATGCAATGAAGTAATGTACTGTGCTGAATTGAAATTATTGCATCCATACCCAGTAAGTAAATCCTATTCCAGTAACATTAGTAGACCCAAACTGTTCTTTTTTGAACGGAAACTGAGGTTTGGTGTAAAATCCACTCACAAGGTGAGTTGCTGGGTTTAGGTTCTTGGTTTTTTGCTTTGTTTTGATTTTTTTGTTGTTGTTGTTTGTTTGTTTGTTTGTGGGTTTTTTTGGGTATTTTGTTTTGTTTTGTTTTTGTTTTTTTCTTTTTTGACTATGTTTTGTCCTCTGGGTTTGAGGGTTTGAGTCATCTCTGTCAACTTACTTTCTTTTTGAGACATATCAAAATGCTTTCCAGATAAGTTTCTTTTCTGATGCATGCTGTGCTTGTCTTTTCAGGAGTTTCTTCATTACTTAATTGGTACAATTCTGCTTCTCATTGGATCGATTGTAGCAGCATCCAAGAGTTACAATATAACTGGACTTGTGGCTGGAGCGGTAAGAGTGTGTTTATTAGGCTTGACACTTTTAAAATTGCAATATATATTAAGTAGGGCATTGGAAATCTATCATTTGTACTTCTGTTTTCTTACAGACTTGCCTTACTTGTGTCTTGGTTGGGTGAATGACCTTCTAGCTCCTTTAAGTGAATGTTCTGTAACACACTGCCAACAAAAATATTTTGTTGTCAGATGCTGGACTCACTACTAAAGTTGATATTTGTCCTGCCAGAGCAGGCTTCTGCTTTAACTCATAGGAACTAATGTGTTAGGTGAAGAATTAAGACAATTAACTTTTGACAAAAGACTGTTGTAGCAGCTGGAAGTTATCTAAAAGATTTCATCCCACTTTTCGGTTTCAACGCTTCCTGCTCCTGAACAGAGCCCTGTTCAAGATACTTTCTCCTGAGCTAAAACCCACTGGGGCTCTGAGCTGACTTCTGGCAGGTGCTCTCTGCCTCTCTTGGCTGGAAGGCTTTACAGAGAGAGGCATGACTTCCAAGTGTGGGTGACAGTATTTTCACAGCAGCAGGACCTGAAATACAACTCCTCCAGAATAAAGAATTACTTTCAGAAACTTAGTCCTGACGGTGCAAACAGACCAGGAGAGCTACCTGACTTGTTTATTTGGCAGACAGCAGGGAAAGACTTGTTTGAATGGAGCAGTAAAAGAACGGTAGTCAGAGGTGCTAGAAACAGTCTTTTCTTTGTTGCAGAATCCTAGTGAGAAGTTTAGAAGTTGACACTCCATGCTGCTGTCCAGCTTTTTCTCCCTCCTTGTGTACAACTTTCAGTCTACCTTTCAGTTTTGACAAGACATAAGCTGCTGTTATACTGCAGAAACTTCTGGGTTTTTTAGTCTTTTGTCAGAATGGAGTAAAAAACACCACTATTTTTTGGGTCTGTTAATCCCATAAAATGTGTAGCTGAATATACAAAAGTGTCCATACATGCATGAAATATGTGTCATCTAATGCTCCATAAGTATTTGTGGTTTGTTTGTTTTCTCATCCAGACTTTCGGGTTCCTGGCTACAATACTTTGTGTTATAAGCATGTGGTCATCCTACAAGGTTTCATGCATCACACAGTCAACAAGTAAGTATCGTGCTTGTTAATTGCCAGAATGCTTCCCAAAATGAATATTTGTTTTTTCTGGCACAGGACTGTGTCTACCTGGAAGGATCTATAAATGCCCTGGTTGTTGTGACTCAGATTTACTCAAAAAGCAGTAATTCCAAATTTTCTGTCATCACAAACATTGTCACAGCTACTGACAGCTGTGTTGTAATTTGTTATTAACAAATAACTACAAGAGCAAAATAACTTGCTTCTAGCAAATAGTGAACATAGCAATGCTTTCTTTCCTCCCTCCCCCACCCCTTACCAAAAGGTTTCCAGTGTGTTGCTTAATAAATTGGATGAATTTGTTTGTGGGCAACACAAGTGACACTGTCTTCCTTTTCAAAGATGCGTCTGTGTGACTCCCGTCACCTGTGCAAGATGTCTGCCTTACAAAACAGGATACCAAAGAGGAGTGTCCACTACTGAGGAGAGAGCCATGGGTATTTTGTTACTAGCCTGGACAAGCTGGTAACTTTGGAAGATCTACTTGAATTCCTATGCAAAACAATGTTGTGAACCAAAGTTTTTTTGCTCCCCCCACCTCCCCCCACCCGAAGAAGTTCATAATGGAGAATCTACTTGTTTCAGAGAAAGACAACTTCTATCTCTCAAGCTGGGCTGTGGCTGTTTCCAGCTATTTGCAATAAGTGTTATTTAAAACTCATTTGGACAGTCATTTGGTTCTCCTTTCAGAGGGATGGGAAAATTCCTTCTGATTTCCTCCATCTGTTTACACAAGGGAAATCCTGCAAATTCCTACCTGATTCTTAACTTCCAAGGATTATGTGTTTAACAAAGGAAGAGTTACAAACTAATTTGTGCCTGGATAAGCTGACCCAAGCCTTTGTTACCTCTTTCTTCCGAACTGTGGACTTTTTCTAACATCAGCTCAGCCAGCATCAAAAATTATGAACTGCTACTTGAAAACATCATTGCAAGCACCTTCCTCCTAACCCCAACAGTACACAATGAAATCAGAGATCTTCTCCATGAATTTTTAGCAAAGATTATTCTTTAAAAATCCCCTTGCCAAATACAGGAAAATATGTACCCAAGAACATACATTTAATATTTTATGGGGTCTTTTTTTTTTCTCCTTCTCATAGTAAGACCACTTCTGTAGCAAATTTCTATGCATTTGCTATAAATTATTGGCTTTGTAATCTAACAGTGTTTATGGAAAGCCCATTGTGAATGGAGCAATGTGCTTCTTTCTCTCTCTTACATGTGGTATTGTCACTTCCTCTGCCTCAGCTGGAATCTGTGCTCCTGGGGACTCTGCCCAGAGCCTGGATAGACAGAAGAGTTCAGTTTTGTCCAACCTGGTATCATAATGAAATTCTATGTAATTTCAGTGCTGAGACAATGCCTTCTTGGCACCTTTGTCTTTCCTTTTGCAATCCATCTCTGGTGAGCTGGGAATTCTTTGCAGGAAAAAAGGAAGCGTGGGCCTCTCTTCCTCTTTGGTGCTTTTCCTATCATGTATAGCTGTGAAGTAGAACTCGTTTTATTCTGTCAGGGTAGCTGCATGACAGTGCAGCAGAATTATGTTTATACAGTTTACCAGGGACAGTCTGAAGAAAAAAAACATTTTCTGGCCTCCTATATATTTTTCTATTTGTCTGAAATTCTGCATCAATACTGCTAAGTAATTTAATGGTTCTCTAAGAAATTTTTTTTGTGCCTCATGGCAGGTCAACATATATTGCTATTTGTTGCCACCTTTTTTTTTTCCATCCTAATATATGTATCTCTACTTAGAATTTATTTTTAATTCTGAGAACAGAAAATTGGCCAACTGCTGAAGTGTCAAAAATTTTGAGTGAGTAATAAAATAACTGAGCAGATAACTTGAAGAGGTAAGAATCCCCCTCCTTATGGTGCAGAGTTTCTGTGATTCTTTTTGTTACTCCTTTTCAAAATCGTCCTATTTAGAGCAGCACAGAGCCGGAAACAATTCGAAAGCACAAAATTCTGTTTTTAGTGGATGAAGGTACATATATTCACTCCAAGATAAAGTGCTTCAATATTAATACAGAGAATTATTCAAATAAACCATATAACAGGCAGGTATATTGTTACTAATTTCATATTGGCTATTTCTTATTTTTCTACAGTGTTCAACTTCTGCCCCCTACCTTCAGATGATGTGTTTTGTGTTTAGTCAGGAATGAGCCAATGTTTTTTCTTTTTATCAACCAGAATTGAGCATGGCTCAAAGGCTCTCTCTGCCTTAAGAGAACAAACATTCCTCTCAGCTGGGAATCCATTGCCAGCAGTGTCAGTGATAGCTCAGCCTTCCTTGCACTGCCAGCACAGGACCGGTCAAATGGCCTTATGTGACAAAGGACTTCATTCTGGGCACTCTGAGTGAAAATACCTGCAGAAGAAGGTACACACACACACACACACACGTGTGTGTGTGTGTCTTAAGTTTTTGCAACAGGGGTGCTTGATCACCAGTCCTCCTGCCAAGACTGACTTTACAGTTTTTGGAAACCAGCACTCTCACTTTAATTTGGACAGATATGACAGATGTTTAAGGATGCAACCTCTCCTGTTTCCCTAGAAGAAAAAGACTGTGTTATTTCTCCTTCACATCCTGAGGTATCACCTCAATTTGACGGTAGGAACCTTCCCACAAGCTTTAAGCCCACTTGGCAATCCTGTTGTGCTGCCAGTGTTCTGCAGCAGACAGTGTGAATGCAGCTGAGACCTCAGCTGAGACCTCCTCACTGCAGTGGCAGTGGGGAGAAGCACCTGCTAAGGACTGGGGCTGGAGCCTGAGCTTGCTCTGCAGAAAAGGCTGTTTCCACTTTCTCCTGGAACCATGCCCTCTCTCCTGGCACTACACTAGCTTTTTTTTTTCAGCCTCTCACATCACTCTGTCACTTGTCACCATATGGACAAAAAAAAGTCAAGGGGAATTTCATGCAGTGTAACAACCAAAGAATTTCTGAGCTGTGTTTTGTGCTCATCCAAAGAATATGTTTTGCTGTAAGTGCACTTGCTTATACTGGACCAAGAGATTTAAGTTACCGGTTCCCTTTTGGTTTTTGTGCCTACTGACAGGGCTAAAATATTCCTGCAGCTTTGGCTGTTGCAACAGTGCTGGGTCCATAGACCGACCAGATGCTCCTAATCAGGATGCTCTCAGGCTGGAAGACTGACATCTCTGCTGCCAAAGTTTCCTTGCTTTCCCCAAATCCTCCTTGTGAAGCATGTCTACCAAGAAAAGCACAGATTTTCTGTTATCACCAGCTCAGCCGGGGGTTGTTGACTGACAGCTCCGTCTGGCAGGGAATTCGACACCTCTCTGCTGTACCTCTGCCAGCAAAAGTGTTTTAAGTTTCCTTCAGTGTCAACCTGGTTCTGAAAGCTCCATCTGTCTGCAACTTTGTCAAATATGGGATTCCAGCTGTTTTAGAAATAAACTCTCTTAGCACTTTGGGTGATGTGGAGAATCAGACTGTTGTCCTGGTCATTTTTTTCCTTCCTCTACAAGAGCAGTGGCTTTCTCTCAGGGGAGTATCAGAATACATCCTGTAACTGGAGAAAAATAGGTAAGAGCCACAGGAAAAACCTGCTGTTGCTTTTGGATGTGCTCCAACTATCCCACCCAAAAGTTGTCCATCCTCTTCGGCTCCAAGATGAATGTAGTTTGAGCTAACACAGAGTTTGGGATTCAGTTTTTACTGAAAAATTAAAATGTAAATGTTGGGAGAAGAAAATTGGTAGTACAAACTGTTTTGTACTGTGAAAAAACCGAAACCTCATGTTTGAGCTCTGGGGACTTGAGATAAGCTAGAAAATGAATAGTGCTTTTGTCAGATAGAAACCGGGAAAATGAGAAGGGGAAATGAAACTTTCTAAAGAAGAGGAAGAGTAGCTTTGAAAAGTTTGAGGACCACAGCGCTGGATGAAGACACTGCAGGTTATGTGACCTGCATAACTTGCACACTTTTTCTGTTGCTGAGAATTGGCTGTACTGTTTGGAAACAGTTCACTGTGTGGGGTTTAAAGGGGGTAGCAGGACACCAGGATAATGATAACTTGTAAGGAAGTGTTTGTGTAGTGGTGGAGTGTCGAGTGATGCTCCGTGGAAGAGGACTAGGAACTTACTAGGACAAAAAGGAGCAGGAGAGGAGGAAGATCAGGTGCAAACATCAGGAGAAAGCTTATGAGGGGGGAAACTAACGTGAGTGCCTTGTGCACTAACAGAAGCGGTGGCAGATATTAACAGTTTCTGTGCTGGTTATTAAAGTGCAGATCTGCCTGGAGTGACAGAGAAGTCTCTTTACTGTTTGCCTGCACTTTATACCCTGTGTCTGGGATTTTCCTGTTCTGCTAAAGCTGTGGGGGGATGCACGATACCTGACCACAGGCTGTGGAATATGGCATCAAGTTGCCATATGCTCTGCCCTGTTTAAAATTGCTGTGGGCTCCACTGTGCTTAGAGACAGCATGGAGCCACATGGTGCTGCTGAGGCTGTGTGCTGGCCAGGGGCCTTGGCCATCCCTGCAGCTTGGACAAAATACAGACCTACTTTTAGACTGAGTGCCATCAGAAAGCCAAGGAGAGCTGGATTTATGTATCCCTGAGCCCTGCTGGGCATCCTGGAGGTGCTGCTGGTTGTGTGAGCCAGGGAGAAGTGGGGATCAGAGAAAGGGAGGCCCATATCCTGTTCTTTCTGCCTGCAGAGATTTACACCCAGGTGGCAGGAGGGAGCCCTCACCACAAAGCTCTAGGGTGCTCTTAAGCAACCCACCTGTTTGGGCTGTTTCAAGTTTCACACTGGAGCAAGGGCAAGTGCCATGCCCTTGGCTTACCTTTCGCTCCTCTGCAGACACACAGGGCTGCACACTTGGGAGGCCATCCTGTTGGGAACAGGTGGCTCTTGGTTCCAGAACCTGGTCCTAGGGCTTTTTTAACCCTGCTACATGGGAGCAGGTCAGAAAGTGGCACTAGTGATTGTTATCTTCCTCTCCTGGAGAAGAACAATTTTTTCCAGCACAACGGGAGCTGGAAAACAGGAAAAGAATTATGTTCTTTCTAGAGCTCATTGATTACCCACAGCAGGTTACTCCAGAGTTTATTTCTGTTCTGCCTGTCCCTGAGCCCAGTCCATCAGCCTCAGTTGGTCCCCTGGGTCAGCATACTGGTTTCTCACAGCCAATATGGCAAGTATGCATCGGCATTTGTTACTAGGGACTGATCAACATAGAGTGGGTTCCCACCATCCCAGAGCTTGCCCAAAATTTTAAAAAGGGCCATATTTCTAATTAACTGATGACTCATCCTCTTATCTCATATCTGCACTGTTCCACTGTGTAAATGATGTGCCAATTTATTAAGGATCAAACAAGCCCTCATCACATGCCTGAACCAGTCCCTCTGCCTTGGGGCAGTTGGCAAAAAAGAAAAACAAAATCTGTCTGCTTTTTGCCCTTTACCAAACCTCTGCCTTAGCCATGCTAACAGTGAAAGTGAAGCTGTCTGGCCATGCCCAGAAGCAGCACTTCACAGGTAGGAAGACTGAAAGTTAGGGAAAAAAAAAAAGAAAGAAACAAGGGAAGAAGAAGAAAACAATAATTAGAAGAGTTGCAGCATCACAGGAGTTACCTGCCTCGGGAATGAGGTGGCTGCCAAAACGAGCTTTCAGTTTTACAGGGAAGCAGAATTTAGATACCAAAATCCTTGGCATTGTTCTGGCTTAGTGCTGTGAAAGCTTGGCTTTAAGATAGCAGCGTTGAATAGTCAAAGGCCCAATTTGACTGTGGCTGCTTATAATGTGCTACAGGGGTCAGTAATATGATAGGGAGGGCTCATGAAAAGGAGGCTGTGAGGGACCTTGGCTTTTTGTGTGGTGATGGTGAGAAATGAGGGCAGAGCTGAAAGAGAAAGTGCAGATGAAGGAGCTAAAATCAAGGGGTCACTGCAGAGTAGCAGCACTACCCAACCTTTCCTGAGGGAACAGCTCAGAACACTGCTGTTCCTTGGATTAATATTTTTATATTGCTTCCTGAGCATAACACCACCTCCAGCAGCACCTGTTTTTTCCACACTGCTGAACTACAGCATTACAGAAAGGCACATTAGTATTTCCAAAAGCAGTTTTGTCACTGGGTAAACACTGGCTCTCAGGTGAGACGTGTGTTTGAGTGAATTATGTCCTTCAGAGCACTAGCCAGCCATAAAGGCCTGAACTTTTGAAGCAGAAAAAAAGGATTAGGGCATAGAAAAAATTGCTTCAATTAAAATTAATTTTTGATAATCCTGGTTTGGACTGATTTGAATTTAGAGTGCCCAAGATTGTATAAATTTCAGTTATTGTTCTTTAGACGTTTGCAGACCTAGAATAACAGCAAGACACAAAGCAACCACTTTGTTGGAAAGGAATAAACTGCAACCTCTAAAGCCTAAACCAAAGAGCAGCAGTCCTGCCCTCCTCACGATGACAAGAAGTTCTGCCAGCAGTATGATGCAACCCAGGAATGCCCAGGTGTCCTGGTGCCAATACTTGGTGCTGCAAAGCCCCCAGGTTACTCTGCCTGGCCCTGCAATGACTTCAGCCCTGCCTGGTGCACAGAGACACTGTCACCTCTGTCACTTCAGAGCTATTCTCCCAGGGGACTCCAGACAGCTGGGGCCATGCAAAGGGCAGGCCGGCAACTGCGCAGCAAGAAAAAGCACCTGGGAAGGAGGGAATAGCACAGAAGAAAAGGCACAGGCTGAGTGCTCTGTGCTTGCATGTGTGGGTTTGTGTAGAAAAAGAGTCCTGTGTGCGGGTGAAGGAAGCACCTGTGTGTTTCTGTGGGCTCTGACAAGGACAAGGAGAACACACCAGCTCTCGAGGCAGAGCTGGTATGTGTGTGAATGACGTGGCAGCTATGCTGGGTGGTGGGGCATTCCTCCCAGCAGAGGGGAATATCCCCAGGCCACTTATGGAGAGTCATTGCTAAATTAAGTATGTCTGAACCACTTGTTCTTTTCTTACATGTTTGCACTTGTGTAGGAAGAACAACATAAACAGGCAGCCCTCCTAGCACAGGAGGAATTGTAACAAGAAGGAACGGGAATGTGGGGAAGAAGACTCTGTAGGTGTAGACTTGAGGCATATAACCCTTTGGGAGATGAGCTCAGACTAGGAAATTTAGAGACAGCACTCATTCTGCACAACTTTTACAGCTCAAAGAGAGTAAATACCATTGTCCCAGGAAAAAGCACAGTGTATCTTGGAGACCATTTGCATGGGACTAGCCTTAATACTCAGCCACTCTCCCCTGCACATCTGATGAAGGAAGACAAGGGCAAGAGTGAATCACAGCAGCGAGTCAGGGTGCAGGAATTACCCTTCCCCTCTGATTCACCCTCTAGATGTGCCCCTTTCTCCATCAGCTACCAGGGCAGCTTGGCCTCTCAGCTGGAACATCTCGGGGTGGAGCTGAGGAGACACTGACACTGCTTTTACCTTCCCATGGTTGGGAGTGTTGCTGGGGCAACACTCACCTTTTACTTCTAGCACTTGTATCTCAGCACATAACAGCTGGTGCTGTAGCTGGGTGGATGGGAAGGGACCAGGCTGGAGGTTTGATACCACCTCAAAGCCTGTAGCTAGCCAAAAGCAGCCATTTGCAGCTTCCTTTTATTATCTGCAAGCCAGCTGTGATGGTAGAGTATGATTCCCTCCTCCCCCTGCCTGCACTCACACACACACAATTACACTAACACAACTTTCCTTTATTATGATTATTGGGGGTTATATGAGGTGGACTGATGCTGTGGTGGGCTTTGTACCACCACTAGCATGAATTACAGCTCTGCTGGTGTAACAGCTCCTTTTTTATCAGAAGTGCTTTGTCTGTCTAGCATAGTCTACTGTTATTGCTACATCTGTAAATCACTCTTAACATAAAGGTTAATGATCTGCATCCCCCTTTTCCATGAACCCCTGCCAAACAAGAGCACAATGCTGCAGCTGTAGCTATTAAGCTATGGTGGCAGTAAAGCACTCTATTAATACCTCAATAAATAAATAAATAAAGCAGTTTGTGATGCATGAGAGCTGAATAATTATGCCCTTGTTACCCTCAAATGAGATGCACAATTGCCAGAAACAAGCATTTACAATTAAAAAAAGAAACTATCAAGTCAAGGACAACATTGGTTCATTCATAAAACAAGCCTTTCTAAGCAAAAGGATGATGAGGCAGAAAACAGGCTTACATTAATGAGCCAGTTGTTCCTAGAGCTGTATTGTACCCTCTCAGAAAGGCCTCCACAGCCTCTTTATCCCAGCTGTTTTGAGAAACTAGCAGGCAGAGATTTAGCCAAAGCTCTTGTTGCTTCTATGTGCACTGATAGGGAGGTTTAGTTTAGGTTTGAGGTACAGGAATGAGAAGCAGGACTTCAGCAATGTGAGTATCAAAACCCAGTGCTCTGAAGCATTTGAAATTGAGCAAGCAGGCAAAGGACACTGAAAATGGGTGTTAATGAAAATAGGAGTGATGAATCTGCCCTCCTTGCTGAAGATGCCTTGCTGCTCACATCAGGATAGCAGCTCCACACCTTTGGTTAGTGAAGTGCAGAGACCACAGAACTAAATAAGTAACTGTCCCTCACCTAGACCTCAACATGGGCAGGGATTTCAGAATCATGTCTGCACTGATATTTCTGGGAGAGGAACAGCTGGTGCAAAGGAAGTAGTTAAAAGGAGACTGTAGTGCAGACAGACTTGCATTATTTTGAGCAACATTGCACCAGTCTCTAAGCAAGGGTAGAGCATATGGTAACAGAAAACTTGTCATCCTTTTTGTCTTACCATGTTATGCTTCCTATAAGTCCAAGTGAGGACCAAAAAGAGAGCTCTGACATACACCCCAAAGCTTAGCACTGCAGAATAGTGCCTGCCTCTGTGCAGCACATCTAGCAGTACATACCTGACTGGGGATTTGCTGTCCCCATCTGGCTGCGTATGTGTCATGCTGCAGAAGAATGTGTTTGTGCTGTCACCTCCTCACGAAGCCTGACTCTCACCACAGGACTTGCCAACCTCAAAATAGCCAAGTCTGGTTTATTTTCCCAGCAATAATTCAGCCAAGAGATAATAGGTCATAAGAAACAAACTGAGTAAGTCATCAGGGCACGTGGGCTGGTCAAAGCAAGTTTCACTGGGATGCCTGGAGAGGACTGGAACTGCAGGAAGTCCCGTCTGGCATGCTTTACAGCTACGGTTGCCAACATTTCTGTTTGTGAGCCCTGATTTTTTTCCAGCATGCATAATTTGCATTTTTGGATAATAAGCTTCCCTCATTTAACTTCTCAAGAGTCCAGGAAATGCACAGGTATGCCCCACTCCATTCCTCTCTCACCTGTGATCCACAGACCTTTCATTGAAAACCACAGCACAGTACAGACCACAAAGTTCTCCAAGACTGCAGTGCAGTGTTTTAAGTGCAGGTGCTGTCATGCAGCTGAAGCTTGACTTGAATTTTTAAAAACATTTATTGGCAGGTTACAAAACACAAGTAATGCAAGTAAAACCCTTTCAAACTGCTCAAAGTATCTCCTTGAGACAATACTGATGAGATTATATTGCCAAAAATACTTCAAGCTACATATTGAGAAATAAAAAATTAATGGAAAAAGTGCACAGTTCTATTTATGACCACATTGACGATAGAGAGACATAGGGGCTTCAATCCCTCTGGAAATACAGGTGGGAACAGGACGGAGTCCTTCAAAGTAATTTCAATCCCAGGATCATCTTTGCCCTCTTGTGGACAAATTTCCCTCCTGCAGCTTCTCGGCAGGTTCCTGTGCAGACAGCAGGAACAATGCAAAATACATTTCTGCCCTTCCCTGTGCTTCCTTCTGCGGGCTAAGAATAGCCATTCCGAATCCAAGGGGCAGCCACACCCAAAGCCCAGCCAAGCAGTGACCCTCGCTTGCCTCCTGCATGACTGCAGCTGTGTGAGAGAGCGGGTGGCTGGTCCTGCTCCTCCCTGTAAGGAGAAAAGCCATCCCAAAGCAAGGAAACGCATCTGTGCCTTGACCGAGGGATGCACAGAGTGACCAGGTGGTGCCTGTGCACTCACAGGAAAGCTGCATGCTACCAGCCCATATTCTGCCCTACTGCACTACATTCTGGTCATTTACAGTGAACCAACTTGGATTAGGGTCATGAAAAGGGAGTTGTTGAGATTCTAGCAATAACACGACTTAAACTGTGTGGTCATGCTTCAAATTACTAAATCTAGTATTTCTGAGTTATTTTCTCATAGTGCAAGATCCACCACTGACATACCTTTCTAATACAACATTTTGCCTTGATTGTTTTCTTGCATCTAGGTAATTAAAAGCATTTGAGACCTTTTTCCCTTTTGAGTCCTTACAATTACACTCATCTCTGGCAACTTCATCAAAGAGACAATTTCATCTTTAAAATTATTTCATCTTTTCATGTTACAAAATAAAGAAAAGCATAGTGTGGCATTCCAGTTTCTGTGCCAACAATGAAGGAAGTGTCATTCTCCTTCTGTGTACAAGATGACCACCAGGTAACAAGTAATCTGTATGACTATGAAACAAAAAAGTTCTCCCCTGCCAAAAAGCAAAACATGCAGGTTTGCTTCCTTTTCCTCACCCCCAACCACTGACAATCAGTCAAACAATTTTTTAAAGATCAAGCGGCTCTCCCTCAACCAAGGAAGTCAGTGACCTGTGTTTTTCTACACCAGAATAAATTATTTGCTCTCAACACCTTTTGCTAGGTTGTGCTCCTTCCTTTAGCAAATCTGCCCCTTTATTTTTTCAGTTCCTTGTAATCAAGACAATAGGAAGCAGCACCTGGATTATGCTTCTCACAGTAATTTACAGACCTCATGTAAAGGCTATTGCAAACTACTTTGGCTGGACCCTGTGGTCAGGGACAATACTGACCTTATCAGACCTTTTTTCCTGGGAACTTCTAGTGAGAATATCCAGCCAGTTGGACCCTCTTCCCCAGGAACAGGCAAACACAATGCAAGCTCTTTCCTCCAAACCAGGAACAAAAGAATGATGTTATTTCCTATGGCTGGTTTTGGGAGAAGTACATAGAAACACCAAATCATAGCAGCAAAAACAAGAAACACTTATTTACTAAACCTTTATTTCAAAAAATGATTACAAAATATTTTATAAAGTTCCTCAGATCAAGAAAACATAATGTATAAAAAAAGGTCACAGGTTTAGAATGATAAAAAAATATTTCAGCATTTAAAAATTATTTAGATGGAAATTCAAGGCAACATTGGAAACAATAAAATTCTTGCTCTATATATATAAAATTAATGTACTATCATCTTGCTTTAATAATAATTAAAAATCACTTAAATTCTTAATGGCATTAAAAGTGACATATAGCTCTGTCCAGCATAAAATTTAATATCCAGAGAGTTGCTTAGGTTTATAGCAATAGACCAAAAAAGAGATGACTTTCCATCTTAAAGGCACTATCAGCATCTTGATTTGCTACAATTTTATAGAAGCTTTGAAAGTTTTCACTAAGAATTTCCCTTCAGTGTAGAAAGCTTGGTATTTTATTGCACAAATTTGAGCAAGGATTACCATGACAGTCATTATGCAAAACCATCTTGTGCTGAGCTCTAAGAATTGCGTGCGATCGCTCACTGCTCTTTCAGGTTGGAAGGTGCAAAGGTAGAACTCACCTGTAACAGACCACAACCTTTCACTGCTCTCTTGAAGCACATAAGGCACAATTCCTTCCCATACTCAGAACCAAAGGGCACTGGTAGCACTATGATTTTAATGTGAGCTAAACATCAAACACAAAAATTAACATTCACAACCTACGCAATGCCCAGTACAGATCTTCAGAGCAGAAGCTCACAGTCCAGTCAGTGCACAAGTCCCCATGTATCCTGAAAAATCCTCTCCACCGATTCTCAAGGCACTGGAAAAAAGCCTTGAAAGTGGCTGCAGAGCCTTAACCTTGACAGGTTCAGCTGGAAAACACCAAAGCTGAGTGTCTGAGCTCCAACACCACTGCCAAGCACTGTGGTGAAGAATGGAGAAGACAATTCCCAGAATGATGTACTGGGCCAGCTGCTTCTTTCCAACAGGCTTTACTACCAGTTATGATGTAGAGAGATGTTCACTTTGCCAACAGAAGAAATTTGAGGCAGTTGTATCTAAAAGCACTTCTGCCAGAGCTCCTATCACTCTCCTGAACAATCCCTAATCTGCTTAAGCCAAAATCAACCACCTTAATGGAAGCAATTTAAATAGGTGGTTTAAATAAGGTTGGCTGATTTCATCAGAAGCAGGCTGGGAAACAAGCAAAGGACAGAGTACAAGGGGTAAGAGGCATACAGCCATACACACAGAGCTCCTGCAGAACCAGACATTTAATCCAGCTCCAACAGCATTCTCTAGGATCAGTCTAATTAGGAGACAGACATTTAAAGACAGCACCCGACACCAGAGGCATCAAAGGGGCATGTCAAGACTGCAGACTGGTCTGCTCAGTCACTGCAGCAAGGAAGCCTCTCCCCCACCTAGACTGGGAGGGCAGAGGACCTAGGAGTGATAAGGAAAGCTAGGCTATAGGAAGCTGATAAAACAGTTAAAAAAATAACCTGACAGAAGCAGAAAACAGCACACACATATACAAATCTGCTTCTCAACTATTTTAAAACATAGCAAAACCACCTTATGAGGTGCAAGGATTAACAGCACTATCGTGAATGTTAGCCAGCAACTGATTTGGAAGTAACATTTTAGGCAACTGCCTTAAACCTATAACCATAATGTGACTTACTCCTAGTATTTGCTACTATGTGACAGACTATGGCCAGGTAAACTGCCAAGGCCAGGAGATGACTTTACAGATCCCTTTCTGTATCTCCAGGAATGGACATCAGTAACACATCACTTAGGTGGGGAAAAGCCTATAGAAAAAGCAACCAAACCCCAGACTTCAATTAACTTATCAGGCTGAGAAAAAAAACAGGAAAAATTACCTCAAGATAAAAGTCCATTCATGGTGCTGCATTGCTTAATAAATACTTAGCAGTACCGTGTTTCTCTTACACTATATTTACACCTACCAATTACAGATGAAAATTTAAAGACTACAGACATTTTGGTGTGGAAAAAAATTCAGTAGGACTCTAGGCAATAAAAAGAAACCAAAAGAAGCCTGTTGGAATGTTCCTTATATGGGCACAGTCCCCAGAGTAAGACATTGCAGATCATAGAAGAGATATTTCTCATTATGGATATTTTGTATCACCAGTAACACCGCTTGTAAACCAAACATCTCCGATCTACCCAGTTATCAGAGACAGCTACAGCAAGCACTGACTAAAATCAGATTTTAGTGCAAAGAGACACTAATAAATACAAGGAAAAAAAAAGCCAGTCCAAAGAGCATTTCTTCTTTACAACACAGAAATTCTATGAAGGAAATATCTCCTCTATGCATAGCTCTAAAACCAAGCTACGGCTTTAACTTGGTGCTTCACACCACCAGCAAAATTTTACATCCTCCAAGCAAAGTGTAGTGTAGGCTTAAGTCTCAGGCCATAGAGAGAGAGAACACCACAAAATCACACTCATCAGAAAGTGGCAGAAGTGGGAAAAAAAACAACTCTGACTTGCTATTACAGTCCTTTGTACAGCTTCCTCTTCCTTTCCCAAATACAGCTCAGCCAGTTTCTGGAGGGCTTGGTCTCAATGCTGCCACAACAGGTTACAGGAGTGGGAACCCGCCAGATTGGGATATCGGTGAGATGCAGTTAACGCCTGGGAGACATGGCAAATGTCTCAAGCACTCAAACATAAACAGCTTTTTCTCATTTGCTTTGGTATTTTGGAACATCTCCTGGCTTACACTAATTTGCTCTGCTTTTGAAAGCTTCCCTCTTAAGAAAGGCACATCCGTCAAGTGTTCGATAAGTGTCCCATCAGTAACGTTCCTTGCAGTCCTGCAGGATGTCGCTTGCAAAACAAATCAAGGGGACAAGTGCTTATTTACCTGTTTACCAATTGAGCTAGTCAGCAGCAAGGAGTCTCAAGGTACTGCCATATTTATAAACACAGAAAATGGTGAGGTTCAAAACCATTCTGGCAGAACTTAGCATTATCTATACATAAAGAAGCAGCATATGGCATTAACTTTGCAAGTAATATTCACCAGGGTAGAACCAACGTGCTCCAAGGTTTTTTCCATTGATATTCAGATTGCTACTTCTGGGGTTGCATAATGTAAAATACTTATTCTTTCTCTTATTCCTCTCGCTGCTGGCTTTTCAAGTTTCTTCCTGCAAATGTTACAGCTTTTGAAACCATCTGAAAGAAGATTCTGGCATACAAGTCCAAACTTTGACAATCATGGAGTGCAAAACTGTCTCCTTAACATACCATTTACATTACCTTCCCCATAAACCCCCTACAGTCACTATACCATTAAACTGTTCTCCATAGACAGAACTGAGACAAAGGAGTAGTAAAAAAAACCCCAAACCCTTACTTAAGGATAAGCATTCTTGTAAATTCCAGTTAGGTATCCCTTTTGCATTCAGTTTGATCAGGAAGTACAAAAATGAATTCTGCTGTGCTAATTTTTAACTTGCAACAGAAACATCGGGTCCATTTAACCAGGAAATATCTTTAGGATATAGCTCAGAATTTATGCCCCAGATGTTAACCTTTATTAGTCAACTATGTCAAAATCAAATCAGCACACTGCTGTCCTGAAGTTATTCTGTTTAGACCCAAGGTTTTTTAGTGCCTGTCATCCCAGCAGGTGGCAGGACCAATTACCTTAGAACATGATGCTCAAGATGCCATTACCTGACCAAGAATCCATAAAAATTTGTGATGATCAATGCATACAAAATTGATTAGAACAAAGAAACAGAAGTTGTGACCTACAGTGCACTGAAAGTCCATTTTAGTTTTCTCCAAATAAAAAAAAAAAAAAAAAAAAAAGAAACCATTTCAGGAGGTTATCTTCATTTATTCAATGGCTGATTTTCTGTGGCACGCGGAGTGTTACCAGGAGCTTGAGAGCGTCTGGCAATTTTTTGTTTTTGCCTGAGATAGAACTCTATACCAATTTCAGCTGCAAATGCAAAAGTTGCAAAAAATCCAAATACCTGCGAAAGGGACAGAAAGATGTGATTTTAAAATGCATAAACAGTAATAGTATTCTAACATTGTTTGGAAAGATTCACTGTACCATTTTATATACATTAATAACACTTATACTATTAAGATTACAGTCCTCCTTAAATTGATAGTTCCATTTAAATTAGACACAGATCAGAAATCATAGCTCTAGCACATTCATTGTGGAAGTTTTTAGAGTTTTCATTCTTTTAATCAAGTGTAAACCTTATACTGTTCTAATCAACTTTTAATAGCAAAAGTGTATTAGCTGCATTGCCAAAATCAGTTATTAAAGTAGCACAGGATATAGCAGACTATTTATCCAAGAGAGGGCTGCTGATTAATGAGAGTAAATGAAGAAGAATAACACATGGAAGGTGAAGGAAGAGAAGATCTGCAGAGCCTGGGTCAGCAAGGGGGAATGAAATGACATTTTGAGAATGACATTTTGTTAAGAGTCATGGCAAGATGAGAAGTGGTAAAGAGAAAGCAGTTTTTTTCAAACAAGGAAAGAAACACATGCATTATTCTAACTCTACCTAAATTTTACAGAACTGGTTTGGACCAAAGTAATTTGACATTAATAAGTATTAAATCACAGTAGTTTTTATTTCCTGTACCAGAAAAAAAAGCAAAGCTGACGCCTGATTTATGTTCAAACTGTTAGGTCTAAATAGATCTACATCACATAAGATGACATGACTATACAGAAGTGTGTTTCTATAATAGCTGATGCTGCCATGGAACAAAATTATCTTGCTTTCTTTTCCAAATAATTTTTTCTCATTCAAGAATTTTATCTTTTAAACTCACATGTTCACAATTCCAAGGTTACTCAAAAGAAGTATTGAAATGACTAGGGAATTATGACATCTACAGCATCCCAAAAAGCCCCTTTAGTGCCTTGCCCTGAGCTCCTCAGTGTTCCCTGGGAGATGAATGCCCTGTTGCTCTACTATTTCTGTAACAGAGGAAACTGCTGCTCTTATTGCAATTGTGCAAGTCAGTGTTGCCCATATGTGCTCTGTAAAAGCAAAAGACCGGATTTCTTGATGACTTTGTGAGGGGGTGACATTAGCAAAGAACAATTGAGGAAAACCAGAAATTTCAGAAGTAGAGTATCAGAGAACTGGGCAAGCTTCAAGAGATGACAATGCTGAACAGCGAGAGATAACAGATAATAATACAAATCCGAGGCAGCAGGCAAAAGGTGGGGAGCTGCAAGGGCACAAAGAGCTTTCCAGCAATCCTGAGGAATGCCAGCTCTTTGGATTTCCTATGGTAAGTTTCTGGAAGATCTGAAATAGCTAATTCCTCCTGAAACATCACAATGTGCTGAGTTCTATTCCCTGCCCAAATTGAGTGAAGTTTAGAGGGCAGAGAAAATAACATACCAGATAAATACAAAGTAAATCTTGCCATTTTAAGACTTACACATGCAGCAATTTCAACAGCAGAGTCAGAGGTTGCAGAAAACACTATTGATGCTAACAGAAACCAGGCACCTATGACTGTCACAGCCCAAAAATTCTGCAAATATATATATAAAAACATATATAATTTAACTGTAGATAGGTTACCTAAAAAGAACAAACATCATAACAACAGCTGAGTTAACCTGCCTGTGAATTTATGTTTTGATACTTTGATGCTAGTGGAAGCTTCAGAAAATACATTTTACAACTACATTCCAAATGACATTCAACATTATCAGCTATTTAAACAGCATTATCAGCTATTTAAAGGAGTCTGCTCTGGTTTTGTATTTTTTAAATATTTAATGAATTTCATCTAACCTTTTTTCACCATCAAATTCAAGCTCAGGACAACCATGGTAACTTTATCCCTTATATAAAACATTTAAGAAATTAGGAAACTGCAAGTAAATACGCTCATTCAAACCTTTTACTACACTCCATTATCCGTATCCTCACATAAAGACACTGCTGTTTGCTTTGGAGGCACATAGGAAGGGACACTTGTGAGATAGGATAATGTTCCTACTGACTTTACAGAGCAACTTTCTCCCACTGCTGGATCTTCTGAAGTATACAGCCATAAACTGTAACGAGTTATGATCATTGCCAAAAAGGAGGTAGTCTACACCCAGAAGGAAAATAGAAAGGGTAAACTTTTTTAATTTTTTTTTTAATTGCAAGCATCACGCTGGTGGTAAACTGTATTCCATATGCATACAGTTTTGTGATGGCTATGCTGTAGTATTAGAAGCATTAATGTGGAAAGACTTTTCCACACAAGTCCTAAAATCCTGAAGGTAGCCAGCTTTGAAAAAGATGTCAGTAAAAACTCTCAAAGTTGGCTCATTTTTAAACTAGAAGATACTTTAATCCACCCTTTACATGGAGAAGAAAAGGAGAATTCATTTTGCATAGGCTTTTTACTCCACAGCAAACTTTACGAACTTAGAAAAAATGGTTTGTTTTTCAAAAAAGAAAAAAGTTTTCTTACCAGTTTCTGCACTTTATCTTCCCCCAGTGATTCATACAAATCAGTGCAATACACATACAGAATCAGGAGGCTCAAAAGAAAGGCACTGCAGCTTGTGAATTCAAAGAAGTAAAGTCCACTACAAGTGATGCAATCGTCCACAATTTCTTCACAAACAACAGCCACAAAAGATAAAATCTGCAAACAAATAACATACTTGAGTTGGATCGTGTCTCTAACATCTTCAACAAACAGACATCTCTGATACAAAGATTAATAAAGCTAGCTGTGACAAAAATTCTCAATCTTCAAAGAGTTTGGTGAAGTTCTGCACTATTTTCTTACAGCCAGGAATAATTATACAATGACATGGTTCACGCTTGGCTGTTAAAGGTGGTCCATAAAGTACACTCAGGTAAGCTGAGCACACAGCCAAACAGAGGCTTCTTGATTAGACAGACAAGATTCCTGTTTTGTGGTTTTGTGCAACTGCCAGTTTGAAGCAGACAGGCAGCGTGGAGAACACACATCCTGCAAAATCTGCTGCTTACTACATACAGCTGCACTCAGTTCTGAATGCATTTGGGTTCAGGGCAGTGGGGGAAACTGGACAGCACTGACACACTCAGCTACCTCCCTAAAAGTTCACAGCTGGTGTTACCTCTCTTGATAAAACTTCAGAGAAAGTCCATAAACCCAACACTCACAAGCTTGTGACCCAGTAGCTCAACTGCTCTGGTAGGAACTGAAACTTTAGTCTACGTTCAAGCTATGTAGGACAATGTTTAATCTATGCAGAGGTTTATCTTCACCTTCCTGCCACAGTGTGTTTTGAGAAAAGAACGTGACTTACTTCCTATACAGTCACCATATCCCTGCTGCTGGATTTTCTACTATTTTATTGTACAAGAAAGAATACTGCTTTATTTAACTCTTTGTTTATTTTGGCTACTTCTTGCTAATTTCCTTCATCCCATAAACTTGGCATAGCTTTACAGATCTTTGTAGTAAGGAGTTCACCAAATTAAAACAAAACCATGAGAAGGAATCAGACTGGGTCATAAAACTGAGACTGATATGAGAATGACAATCATATTTTTAATAAGACTATGTGGGCAATAAAGAGGTTGACAGTTCTTTGTTTAAAAAAAAAAAATCTAAATTTAAGATTCAGAATTGTTCTTGGAAAATAACCACCAGTCTTCGGTTTCAGTTTTCTCACAGTAAAAACAAGAAAAACAATTTAGCAGTAGGAAGTGTAAATTCCCCTTACTAAGCCAAGTCTCAGAAGAGCACTTCAGAGAATCATACTTTGGAAATGCAACAATATAAAGTAAACAGGAGCTAAGAAAGGGAAAGAATGGGAGCTGGGGAACATCAATATTACTATCAGGCCTCCACATGCTTCCTTTCCTCTCCCACAGTGGCTGGCAACACAAACTTCTCAGCATCCCTTGCACCTAAACCAGTGAACTACAATGTCAGTCAAGGAATGTTTTAAACTCTGACTTTCCATTTTTTATGGTTTGGGGTTTTTTTTGTATTTCTAAACATGGGCTTATAGCTTCATCCAATGACTTTCAACTTCACATTTTTTTACTAGGTCAGCTGTGAGACAGCACTGTACACAAAAACTTATCTCTTTTTATAATCACTGGAAACAGAAAGTCATCACTTTCACTTGGGCAGAAACAACAGAAAGAAAAGAAACCTATCCTTAAAAGAAAGTATATGTCCAGATAACCATAATATGATCTAAATAGCTGAAAAAAGCTTCTCCACTGAGTGTACAAACAAGTTGAAAAAAATCCCACTCAAAGAGCAGTTATAAAGGGTTCCGTGTCAAATAATTGAGATTTACCAAAGAGAATCCTGTGTGGGACTTGTTCAAGTCAATATTCAATTTTTTATTAATAAGTTGTGTAACAGAGTACATCAATAAAAAAAAAAGTTGACTTGAAGAACTTTGAGTACGTGCTTTGATTAAGTTAATGTATCAGCAGCACATTTATAAGATGCCAGAGAGCTCTGCTTGAGTCTTAACTTGCTCTTTGAGATCACTATCAGTAAAAAAAAGGATTCCTCTGTTGTCCTACTACCACCAAAAAAAAAAAGTTTTAAACATCAGAAGCATTGTTGGAGAAGCAGTTGTTACAGATTTTTTAAATTTCATTCTTAGTCCTGTCTGTATGTACACCAGAAATTAAACATCTTCGTCTGTCTCTTACCAGCAAGAAATTATTCATTGATGCTGACATTACTGTTGGAAGTCTCTGAACAAATGTCAATTTTATAAAGAAGATTTAACAAGTGAATTGCTACAAAAATAGAGCAGATCAATGAACTTGCCAACAATCCAGTGAAGATGCTCGGCAGTGGGATTCCCAGTACAAAATCTCCTAGTTCAGATGGGCGCATATATTAATTCGCTATTAAGTCTGCACAATTCGGGCTACTACAGAACATTGACAGCTCAAAAAGGAGCTGATTTTTAAGCCTGAATTACAATTTTCATTTCCAACTAGGGCATTTTGACTCAAGTTAAACAATAGTTGATGACAACTTGTCCTGCTTTAGGTAAGAATTAGTTTCTACCTCAATCTTGGTACAATACACACTGTGCCATTTACCTTTGTGCTGAATTGAACCAGTCATGGACTAACAAAAACATTCTACCTATTAAAAAAAACCCCACAAACAAAACAACAACATCCTAGAAACCTGTGCAATACCATGCCTCCCAGCATCCTTTTGGCACTTAAATTTGTTGACTTTTAGCAGTGACATTTTCCTTGTTTCATTTCCTCAAAAGAACTGGCTAAGGTTACAGTGTATGCCATTATTCATCTGAAGAAAAGTATTTCTTAAGTCTAGAAGCCAGTTTTCTGCAGGTGATTTCAGAGTGTTTTATAAAATCCTTGATCACCTCTACAATGAGCAGAGCCCACTTTCTGATTGCAACACCCTGTTTAGCAGTCCACACAAGCAATTATCAGGGCATAATCCCAGTAACAACCACTGTTGTAACACAAAGCCAGAAGTTAATGACTATCAATGACATTTCCAAAAATCAACACTTTCCCAGAACAGGAACCTTCTTACTGCAGAGATGGACGCTTCCACCTTCAGGACTTTCTGGGGCTTGTATAAAGTGTTTTGACCCAGACCTCACGATCTCTGCATTTTGATAAAGGTTACAAAAAAAGGAGGGAAAAATGTTGGAAATTAGGAGGGTGAACAACTATGACTCCATTTTATTTTTCCTCTCACTGACTAATGGGTTCAGGCCATAAACTGCTACTTATTTAAGAACATGTCAAGCAGCTATTCATCCTGTTTAAGATAATGATAATTTTTCTTTTTTTCTACTTAGAAAGGATTTTAAATAATTAAACAGTTTAAGGCTTTGGTACATCAGTAAATTTGCCTACATAATAGCTTATTTTATATAAGTCAATGAAGCTGTTTATATCAATGTTCTGCTTGTCAGAGAACAGAACCCAGCAGATCTTGCTTTAATAATCTCCAGTAGATTAATTAAAAGTTTATGTTCCATTATATTTATTTAAAGTATTTTTGGGTGCGATTTTTTTTAACACTATTAGATTAAATTTTTTTTGCAGCGTTACCACTTTACAAACACCTAAAAAATATTACATTTCTGGCTGAGGGTTTTGACTGCGTGTGAGATAAAGCTTAAAACCCAAATGTCCTCTATTCTGCAATGGTGAAGTAACGAGAAAGGGTTGGAAATCACCTACAACTCCTGTGAGGCGTGACACATTTGACTAAAAAGCCACTGTGCTGGCTGCAAAATGCACACTGACACACATTTGCAAACAGCTGCCCTTTACCACCACGGATTTCACTCATTCCCTGCTAGTACATGAGTGATGCTCCTCACATCCTTATCAGCAGTCACACTGGTACATCTTGGAAGAGCCCCTCACCAAACACTGAACAGCACCTTGCACCAGGAGCCAAACTGCTTGATTCAGGAGAAACAATATGTAAAAAAGGCAGAAAATAAGCCTTTGATTTCCTGGTGGGCCCAGGGCTGCCTGACCTGAAGTGATATCTCATGCAATGGGCCACCATGATTACGGGTTTCTGGTGCAATTTTCTACCACAAATCATGGGAGAAACAGGCTCCTTAATTTTAGCATGGACAGCACAGACTAACCGGCTTAGAATGGGCTGCAGGAGCAGCAAGAGAGGGAGGTCTGGAGATCATAACCCAGCCCACTTCCCAGTTCTACTGCCCGATGGTGTGGTTCAACCAAAGACTTCTTCCTCCTGTTTTCATCCAACCAGGCCCTCAGAAGAAAGCATTACATTTCCTGCGCGGCTTCCCTCTGATTTTGAGCCAGGCCGGGTGGTGCTTAAGGCCAGCAGGCAGCTGGAGCACGGCGGCTGCAGCACCGAGCCTCGGGCGCACGACACCATCCGATGTCAGCACCTACTCCTGCAGCTCGGACGTGAGGAAGGAACACTCCCACCACTTCCCCACCATAAACCACTTTAAACCAGCATTATGCCAGCTTTCCACCTGAGTTACAGGTCTGCACAACTTTAGTGATCCCATACCACGTTCGAGGTCAGGACACCTTCCCGGCGGAGCCAGCCCTTTCCGACCAGCAGAATCCATTCCCCCGAAGCCCGTGTCCGGCCATCTCCCCAGCCTGCTCTGGATCACCGAGGAGCTTAATTTTTAAGCGGCAGGGAACCGTCCTAAAGCCGAAGGTCATCACAACACGCTCGCTTCCATCCCAGAGCGGGGCACTCCCGCCTCGCCGGGCTCAGCCCCGGGAGACTCTCGGCCTCTCCCCAGCCCGGGGCAGCCATCCTGCCAGGGGTGCTCCCTCCGCGCCAGGCCCGGCAGGTCCCGCACGGCGAGGGGAGGGCACTCACCGTCTGGACCACCTTGACTGGCAGCCGCCATCCCCGCAGGTGCCGCAGGGTGCAGCCGAAGGAAAAAGGGCGGCGGGGCGCCTTCGCCTCCGGTTCTGTGGTCTCGTTGTAGACAGCGCCGTTGTCCATCGAAGGGCCGGGCCGCCACCTCCCAGCTGGAAAGAACCGAAAGAAAAAGGGCGGCGGGCGGGGCGTCTTCGCCTCCCCTTCCGTGGTCTTGTAGGCGGAGCTCTTCGCCCTGGCCGGCCCAGGCCGCCACCTCCCAGCTGGAAAGAACCGCAAGAAAAAAGCCGGCAGGCGGGACGCCCCCGGTTCCGTGCTTTCGTTGTTGACGGTGCCTTTCTTCCTGGTCGGGCCGGGCCGCCACCTCCCAGCTGGAAAGAACCGCAAGAAAAAGGCCGGCAGGTAGCGGGACGCCCTCGGTTCCGTGGCCTCATTGTCGGCGGAGCGGTTCTCCCTAGCCGGCCCGGGCCGCCACCTCCCAGCTGGAAAAAAACGAAAGCAAAAGGCCGGCAGGCGGGACGCCTCCGGTTCCGTGCTCTCGTTGTTGACAGCGCCGTTCTCCATGGCCGGGCCGCCGGTTGTCAGCTGGGAAAAGCCGAAAGCAAAAGGGCGGCGGGCGGGACGGGAGCGGGAATGGTGAGAGGCCCGGGGGCCCCGGGGGGCGGCGGTTGCACCGGTTGGTCCCGGGGGGACACAGGCACTGCCGGCGGCGCTTGCCAGCGCTCCCCCTGGCGGCCGCGGGCGGGAGCGTGAGGGACGGCCCGGACCGCGGGGGCTTCTCAGGCCCGGCCTGGGCTCAGTTCGCTAAGCGGGGCTTGGTAAGTAAAGTTTACAAGATTATTCACTTGTCACACAAGATAACGGTATCAGAAAGGGGGTTTAAGCCAAAGCTTTCCCTGTTTACTTTCACATAATCAATTAGGTTGGAAAAACCCTCTGACATCATCAAGTCCAGCCTATGACCGAGCACCAACACTGTGTCAACCAGACTGTGGCACTGAGCGCCACGTCCAGTCTTGCCTTAAACAGCTCCAGGGACTGTGTCTCCACCACCTCCTTGGGCAGCCCATGCCAGTGTCTAATCACTCTTTCTGTGAAGAAATTCCTCCTAATGTCTGACCTGAACCTCCCCTGGTTGCTGCTTGAGGCTATGTCCTCTTGTCCAGTCATGAGTTGTCTCAGAGAAGATCCCCATCTTGCGACAACCTCCTTTCAGGCAGTTCTAGATATTAGTAAGGTCACCCATGAACTTCCTTTTCTCCAGGCTAAACAAAACAACCCCAGCTGCCTCAGCTGTTCCTCATAGGACTTGTGATCCAAACCCTTCACCAGCTCTGTTGCCCTTCTCTGGACTTCTTCCAGCACCTCAATGTCCTTCCTGAATTGAGAGGCCCAGAACTGGACACAGCACTCAAGGTGTGGCCTCACCAGTGCTGAGTACAGGAGGAGAATCATTGTCTTTGATGACATTCCTTGTTGCCAATGAGAGAAAACACTCATATCACCAAGCCTCTTCTAATATACTCCCATACCTTTGCCCAGATCAGCTTTTCAAAGAAGCTATATGTTTTGTTGCCTACTAGATTGAACCTTTTATATGTAAGCAGAGGTGTGCTATGTTTGCTTCTATATTATTGATGTATTACTCACAGAGCTATTATGGTCCTTTGTAGTCAAGTTCAGTTATACTTGTTTAAATCAAGGAAATGGAAGATTGCTACAAGCTGAAAAAGAGGTGATTTGTTTGCTTAACGTTAGCTGTATAGGAATAGATTCCCTGCTTATGGAACAGATCAGGCTCTTTGGACACTGCTTCTCTTTGGGAGCCACACAGTACAGTGGGAGCCTGTGTGCTACAGAGCCCATGAGGCTGGGGCTGCTTTTAGCTCTGCCAGGACACCCCATTAACCAGGCAAATGCAGAAGTATGGGCCAGACCAAAGCAGCTGGCCATGCTCCCTGCTGAGTGTGTACCAGCAGGGCGTGTGCCCGACTTCTCCTGGTAAGAAAACACAATCCAGGGGAATACAGTGTCCCTAGGCAGGGTCATACAGACCTGTCTCTACCATAAACAATGTTTGGCTGCAGGAATTGGCTTGGGAGGCAAATGAGTAGAGCAAGTCCTGTGATTCCCAGGGTGTGGGCGTTTCTGCTAAAACAAATTAGTTATCACCATGGGTGTGTCCCAGCTTCTGCCTGGGATAGGGGTGAGTCTAATATGGCTCTATTGGCAGCATCCCAGACTACAGGAGTGAGCAGGTAGGTGTAGTCAGGAACATTTGCTGTTACTGCTTATAAGTTCTCAGTGGCTTCACTACCCTTTTTCACACTAGTACATTATAAATTAGATTACATTACAGAAGCTGGCATCTGTCTTCAGAAGGAAATTTCCTTCTGGTTTTCTTCCTTGATAATATTTCACAACTGGCTGAATAACTCCAAAGCCACAAAGCATGTGTCTAGGCTATTCTGTGATTTGACAGAGACAGGCTTTAATAAGATAGAAGTAGCTGTCTGGCCTTTTAAGATGTTCGGTAGCATCTAAGGCTATTTTGTAGCCCTTCCCTTATGAGTCTTTAGAATACCTTCATGCAGCATTGCTAGATTATTGTTAGTACTGAAGGCAACTGTTTTGAGGACAGACTGCTTTTCAAGGAGCCACAGAAATACAAAACAAGACTACAAAAGATAAAATAGATGGCGACCTCTTTCCAGTTTCTACTGTCTTTAAGCTGGTTTTCCCATTCAGGCTCTCTCCAGGAAATACATATCAACGATGCATGAATGATAAAGGTTAGCTTGCCATTTAAAGCCTAACTTATTGAGGACAAGTTATTTATTTGTTTATAAGAGGCTCAGGAAAAGCAAAATGACAGCAAAGCTAGGGAACTGTAAGGTCATGTGACAGAAAAGGAATGAAAACTGGACAACAGCATAGAAGTTGATATCTTGAAAATACTTAAAGCATTACATTATGCTGTTCTTCACAGAGGTACAGCAGGTGTTCTTCACCCTTTTTATCACACTAACCTTCCAGTACAGTATTTTTCCTTTACAGAGGGAATTAAAACACAGTTTGTTTTAATTTAAAACAACAGTTTGTTACTGTAAGTAACAATAGGATTTAATGCAAATAACAGTAACTGGCTGACTGTGATGTGATGGAAATCCCATTCCAGGCATACAGCTATTAATTTCGTTTTGGTTATGTGCTATACCTGACAGTTTTCCAGAAAAATAAGTCTTTCTTACCCTGCCACAGCCTCTGCTGGAATGGCAGGAGCAGAGCTAAAGGCAGAACATGGTGGCAGAGAAGCAACCCTGCAGTTAGATGCTGAGCTGTGGTAACATCTCCAGTCAGCCAGGCACAGAGAGGGACATCAGTGGAAGCAGATTAGTGATGGGTGACCTAGTTTTCTCACTCATTACATCTCCTCCAAGACACCCTCCATAGTGACCAAAAAACAATACTAGTGGAGAAAGCCCCTTCACTAGAGGAGATGGCAGTGTACACAGTATAGTTGTATGACAGTTGCCACTTCTTGCCCCCATGCTGAAATAATTTCAAAAACTGTGACTGGAGTTCCTTGGAGCAGTTGAGTAAATGCCAGGTACTGCAGTAAGGGGGCTTCAGGCCACAGCTGCATCACTGTTTTTATTAAGTGAGCCCCAGTGGCTCTCTGGCACGCTCTGTGTGCTGTGTTACAATGCAACACTAAAGCCCGAGTCCCTCGCACTCAGAATTGGCAGCATTGGCCTCACGAATTCATGTTCTCCTTTGCTCACTTTCATAAATGCAGTTATGGCGTTTTTCACTTTTCTTGCCAGAAGGCAAGGGAGAAGAAAGTAGAGAAATGGGAAAGCAGCTTGGAAGTCCAAACCACTAGGAGACAGATTTCCTTTCATTGGAAGAGTGAGGAGGAAGAGGAAGAAGTGTGCATTACTGCACAATTTAGGGAGCTCCACTGAAGACAGCCTGAGGCACATCTCCCTCCTTCATTTTGATGTTCTCACATGGGCATCTCAGCATCTTCTGTTCAAGACTATCCCAGTCTATTACATGAAGTAAATACAGAATGATTAGCTAGCAAATGGAATATTCCAAGTACTGCAACAATGAGCTCAGAGAAGACTTGTATGTGTTGCATCTGCTGAACTTTCTTTAGCTCTTGAGGCTCTATTTTTGTGCTCAGTATTGCAACTGAACTTCACAAACCGTGACACCACACTAAACAGGCTCAAATGTGTGATTTTTACACAGCTGAAGATGAAGAATTAGCATTTTTAAGAACTATAACTAAGTATCCCTTATGGCACTAGAGATGAAACCCCCACACTTTCCAAATGCAAGCTTAGGCCAACTCTTCTCAGTGGTTTTCTGCATGCATCTGCATGGCCCAGAGAAGACTTAAGCCATGAGGTATTTGATAGGCAGCAGTTCTGCTGCTGCAGGTGTCCCACTGCAAACTGTTTGCTCTCCAAGAAGAGACTGCAGACCAGCAGGCAGCAATTCTTGCATTTCAGAAGTATCACTAGAAATTTAAGGTTAATGTAGTAGCTAGTCCATAAAACCTAAAAGCCATGTGCACATTCCAGAGATTGTAATTTTCAGCTGAAAAATATGACCTGCCTGGAAATAAAAGTGGATATTTACTCAAAAATTTCAAGCTTAAAATTTGCAGAGCAGCTTTATTAGAACCAGTATACTCAAAAGAACTGACATGAAAACAGGGTAGGGAAGGAGGAAGAGAAGATTTACAAAATTCCCCTGAAACCTTTTCATTTCAGTCTAATCAGCAACTTCTCTACATTGAACTAGCCCTGAAAGGCTAAAGGAATTTAGTTGATTTATACTGTAGCATTTTTTCAGTGTTCATACTGAAAAGCATTTAAAAAGTATTGTTATTAAAATTGTGCCCTGTAGTTCTTTACCACCTCTTTACTTTCTGCATCTTACCTGCTAGTCTGAAACTTTGTACCCAACAGCACTAAAGGCACAGAAGAGTGATTGAGAGCAAAATTAATGTAATTATTAATGTTGCTCTTTCAAAAATTGGAGTAATGCCAAACCTAACCCCTCCCCAGCCTAGAGCAAGAAAGTATTCTTGCCAAATAAGCTTGGGTGTTATACCCAATTTATTTAGTTTGGTGCTTGACTTGATGGTGAAAGAAGGAGAACAGGGAGCAGGGTTTACTGGCACTACCTTTTGTGAAAAGGGCTGTCTGTCAGAGAGAGTGTGTTTTGCATGATAGTTGTGGTGAATCCCATCTTAATTGTCTACTCTCACCAAAGCAGTAGCTGGGGGAACTGCAGCTCAAGAGGACAGAGCAACCAGCCCAGGAGCCTTGGTCTCATCAGAGGGAAACAAGAAGACAAGACATCAAGTTACACAGAAATATTCTTAGGTATTTTCCGTTATGGTAAATTTTCCCCCCAAGCAGCAGGAGCAGGCTGCAGATAGGAAATGACAGTAGCATTAAGAGAATTTGAAGGAGGGAAGCAGGCTACTTTAGTCTTTTAGAATGAAAAGGCATGGTAGGGCACAGTCGTTGTGTAAATAAGCATTTGTAAATAAGAATTTAAAAATCAAAACAACCAAAAAACTCCAAAGCTAGTGGGGTTTAGGGAAAAACACATTTAGAAGCTTCAAATACACAGAAGTGACATCTGTTTTAAGAAGTGAAATTATAATGAGTCATTTGTAAGGTTTTCCCCTGTCCCAGCCTCCCCAAATAAGGGCATTTGGTGTAATAGTTATTAATGCATTATATGGCAAATTTTCAGCTTCATAAAGGGTTTTGTGCTTTGACAGATGCTCAAATGAACTAAGACACTGCAGGAGTTGTCTTTCAAAATATGGACAGTATCCACTAGTTTAAAATGTTGCCCTTAAAATCCAGTTCCCCCCTAATGACACATACCACTGCAGTTGTGTGAGAATGGGTCCTGCTTTCATCATCAGAGGATCCTTTCTCTCAAGCACAATCCAAATTCAGTTTCAAGTTTACATACTGAACCTAGGCAACTGTTCTGATACTGATGCATGCCTTCATCCATAATTAGAAGCCTACTTTTTTCTTCCAGACAATTTATTCTATAGAACTGTTCATCACCAGGTCATGCGTTTCCCATGTGTCACCTTTACTGAATTGTTGGCATAAGCAAAATTTTAAGGACTGCAGTTAAAGACATAGTTAAGAATATTCACTGAAACTTCTCAGTACACAATTCAATCCTATATTTTAACAAGTGTGCTTAACTTGAGGGAGTTAAGTGCACAAAGCAATACATGTTGTTCTTAAATAAATTTAGGTATTTTGAAAATATAGAGATAAGTCAAAGGGGGTGATCCTGCCCCTCTACTCAGCCCTAGGGAGGCCACACCTGAAGCGCTGTGTCCAGTTTTGGGCTCCTCAGGACAAGAGATATGAGCTCCTGGATCAGGTCCCATGGAGAAGAACAAAGATGATAAAGGGAAGGGACCATCTCTCTCACAAGGAAAGGCTGAGGGAGCTGAGCCTCCAGAAGAGATGGCTGAGAGGGGACCTCATCAATGTCTGCCAGTATCTAAAGGGAGGGTGCCAAGAGGATGGAGCCAGGCTCTTCTTGGTGGTGCCCAGCAACAGGGCAAGAGGCAACAGCCAGAAAGAGATGCACAGGAAGCTCCACTGGAATGTGAGGAAGAATATCTTTACTGTGCAGGTGACTAGGCACTGGAACAGGTTGCCCAGAGAGACTGCAGAGTCTCCGTCACTGGAGATACTCAAGAACTGTCCGGACACAATTCCGTGCCATGTGCTCTGGGATGGCCCTGCTTGAGCAGGGAGGTTGGATGGACCAGGTGACGCCACTGTGGTCCCTTCCAACCTGCCCCATTTCTGTGAATTTCCTAGAACCACTACAGAACGCAGGAACTGGGGAAGAAGAGTACCCACCATGTTCAAACTAGAGATTTCTAACTACTCAGAGAAATTAATGTAAGACTGATTAAAAAAACCAAAAAACTAGAAAACCTGAACTCATTAAAGTGTCTTGGCAATCATTTGATTAGGATATACCTTTTATATTTCCTAGTCTGAGGCTGTAAGTAGAAAGCAACCACAAATTTCACAGAGGAAAAAGTGATGCTCAACATTTGTGTACTGAAAGCTTAAGTCAAGTCCTAACCTTGGTCAACTACTACTTAGACAACACACTGCAGCCAGAAGCAGGATTCTTAGTCTAATGAGTGTGCTTTGAAAGCATTGCAGCACAAACCACCCAAGTCAGATAAGCTAGTTTCACTCCTAAGAACAAACACTGCAGATTTATCCCCTTCCTTCCAGAAATAATGTTTTAAGGAAGTTTAAATATCTGCCAGTGATGTTATTCACTGAAAGGTAAAATTATAAAAGCATGTTTTAAGATGTTTTACACCACATCCTTAGATGTAACTGTAAACAAACAAGAACACCATGGCTTCAATGAAGTTATTTAAATTTGAATGCAGAGAATACTTTATTAACTGATTACAGTTTTGATGACCAATTTTAAACCATAAGTAGTGTGGGAAACAGTGGGGGACATTAAGGCTGAGCCATATATATATAGACAAATCTGGATACTGATATTCTGTACATTTAACCTCTGCTTTTTCTTTATACATCTTTTATTCAGTGTCTGCAATTAATCAAAGAGGAATAAACAAAAAAAAAAACCCGGCCGCTAATTTAGTCTTATACCTGGAATTAATTTTTGCATGGGTTTTTGAATGCAGTGTAAATTTCAGTGGAGATTAAACAGATTTTTTAACCATATTCCCAATGAAGTGTTTAAGTATAACTGGAGTTTGTTGCTATTGTAGATTTGTGCAATTATTTTTCTCTTTCAAAAACTAGCAGTAGTTCTCTCATGTAGAGGTTAATCTATTTAAGATAGTATTAAACTTACCTAACAGATTGGGAAATCAGTATAAATTAAGTGCCTGTGGTGTGTATCAGTTTTCCTGCTCTAAGCAACCCCTATTACTTAAGTGGACATACTTGCAATTTTACAGAATTACACTGACTTTTCAACAAAACCCAGAAAAAAAATTAATTTACTGTTTTTGCACTGTGAGCAGTGCTCCTACACAATGTGATAACCATTTTCCATCTGTACAGCTCCCTTTTGTAAAGTTGGGCAACACATATAAAAGAAAGACAGACATCAATGCTTTGTGTTCTGAAAGGTATTTCAGTTCTTTAGTTCCAGTCACTGAAGGAAGAGGCAGAGGCAAGTTTGAATTATCCCAGAAAACTGAACAATTGGTTTTATTTGGTGTCTTCAAGATGCTTCACCTTCTGTGGGAGATGTAGATGATGTAGGAGAGACCATTTCAGGTTTTCGTGAAATTCTGTCCAATTCTGCCTGAACATCTGTTAAAACTGGCTTCTGACCTACAAAATAAATGTGTATCATTCAGTCATGTTTAGGAAAAGCCTATGGCATCTTCAATTCACAAATCAGACAAACCCTAGTAATTGTTACTGCATGCTTTGGGTGCACCATTAAGGCATAAGGACAAAACCCAAAAGAAACAGAAAGGAAACAGAGAGAAAGTCATATCCTTTCACAGTTCCGAAAAGTTAAGGTATAAAACACAGAAGGCTATTATGAACAGCAGCTATGACTACTTCTACACAATTTTCTGTATAATTTGTAGTAGAAATAATCCTGAATGTAAAAATCAGGGGTTTCACCAAGCCCAGCAAAGTCAGTTTTGTGTACTTGGTGAGCATAAATCTGACACCACTGCTCAGGAGTGCACACAGACCTGCAGATGGCAAATCTCTTTCACTCCTCACCTGCTTATCTCCTTCCTAACTTGAAATAACACAAACATTTTTGCAGCCACACTCTAACCTAATTCAAACTCAAAGCACACCATTTCCCCCCACCCTTTTAATTCCTACTCCTCAGTCTAGGTTTCTATCCCACTATGTTCTATAGCAAGAATGGAGGAGACAACATAGGAAAAAGGCAGTGAAGTATTAGGACTCCAACGCTATGACAAGTGTGCATAGCATCTGTAAAAGAATGTTCTGACACATGTGCAATTGTAGCAGTGTGCCAGCATCCTTTCTGAAGATGCAAATTAACAGGAACTATCCATAAAGGTAATTTTGGCCAGATGTACTTTGCTGCTCTTCAAATTATTTAACAAAAGATAATACTGTATTAGAATCAAATCAGCTAATGTTCCAACCAATAAGCAAAGGAATTTCCAAAAGCTGCTGAGGAAAAAGTAATTCTCAAATCCCAAACAACTGTCTTAACTAACAGTTTTCAGATTTGAAGAGTGAGTGCCACAGATATCACTAAATACAAGACAGCAAACACTGAGGAAGGTGAAGTGGCCACATCTAAGCCAAATTTGTTAGTATTTATGGTAATTCTTTGAAAACATAGTCCTTTCTGATGTTAAACTGGCTATAACCCTAACCCTTCATTTGTTGCATAGTAGGAAATATCTGAGAACTATTTTGCTCCTTAATAATTAAATTATGTCCTTGAAGTTTCTGCCACAGCCCCAGACAGAACACTTTTCTGGAGTGCTGCCTCTGTTTGCTTGGCATCATCCAAACCTGCTCCCAGCCACTCCCCACAGGATTTTTCAGTGGGTGCTCTCTGTGCCTCATATTGCATCAGCTGCATTTGTTTGAACAATCTCCATATGTTGTTCAAACTGGCACTGCTGACTTTGCCTACAGCACATTAGGAAGCACTCAAACTTTGCTTAGCCAACTGAGTTTTGCACTTAGAGAAGGGAAGTGTGCACAGGTGAAAAAAAATCAGGGTTAATCTACACAAATTGTTAGTGGGAAGTGTGAAGTACTGATGAAAGACCAGCATTCTCCTTTAAGTACAGCATTATTAACTTCTGGGGAAGCAGGGAGGGAGGTGTCTGTGAACACATTATCTTAAGCAATACAGAAACATTTTAAATTCGAACAGCAAGAAATGCCAGTATAGTCCTGCATCTAGCTTTAGCACAGTCACTGTTAAACATTTCTAGATTAATAATAATTGCCTCATATACAAACAGCTGTCAAAAGAAAACACATAAGTATTTTTACAGGCTGTCACCAAGCTCAAAGTGCTCATCACATCAGAGCTAGAACACTAGTGAAAGAAAATTTAAAGCTATTTAATACTGACAGTATTGTCAAAAATAATCAGCCTCAAATACGGTCCTAAACTATTTAAATAGGACTAGAAGAGGCCTATGGCATAAGCCATTTCATTGGAATGGTGGAAACAAAGGGAAAAAATGAGGAACGCATGTAGACACAATTCATGCTTTAACAACTACATTAAGATTTTTTCTTTGATACTCTGAAAGCCACAAAAAGGCAATACTAAAGTGCTGTGAAAACAAAAGCAAAAACCCATATATATATATATAATTATATATATATAAAATTAGATATATATAAAATATAAAACATTCAGTTAAATATATAGTAGTGTTCATACTTCTGATAAACTATACTAACAGGAACAATCCATCACTCAATTTATATTGAGTCGATCTTTAATGTCATTAATCATACCTGACTTTTTTGCTGATGGTGGTAAGTTGCTGCCAGCACCTCCAGTGCCACCTCCTCCTGGGCTGCCACCAACACCACCAGGGCCACCAGGAGAACCAGTTTTCTTGCTCAGGAGACTATTGAAGAAGTTAGCCAGGACTCCTTCAGACGTAGCTCCAGCTACAAGGGGAAGAAAGAAAGAAAAAACACAACACAAAACCGACACAGATTTTCTAAGTAAATACTCATTTAGTGTGCTAATAAATCTAAATAAGCACATTAAAGCAAGCAGGCAAAGCAATTATTTTGCTTCTTCAGCTGCATTTGTGCCCTCATAAGAAAAGGTACCTTTCATATTGGGATCAATCTTCTTTGACCCAGTGGGGATAGGTGTAACACTGGCAACATTCGATGTTACAGATCTATTTGGTGTCCTAGGAGATCCACCAGGAACTCTTGGTGAGGCATCCTATTAAAAAAAAAACCAACAAAACCAAAAAACAACAAACCTGAAGTGTAAGAATAGATTAAATTAAGCATTTTGTTATTTCTCACATCTCCTAAGCTTTTGTATTTTAAATGTAGCATCTCATGCAACACATGGATGTTGTGTTGTGACAGGATTAGATTTTGCTGATTGCATACGAGATTTTTAACACTCGTAGAGCATTGTTAAAACTATTAACTTTGGTGTAATTAAAGCACAAGAAAAGATTTTAATTTCATCTTCATGATGAAATCATGATCCATATGCCTCTGACCAAAAATGCATTCTAACATATGAAAAGGAAAGCCAGAACCTTCAGCCCTTGCTGTTAATACAAGTTGCTGTGACTCACTGTGAAGTGTCATAATTTTAGAGCACCGAGTCTTTAAATACTACGTAGTTGAAAACAATTAGATCAAACAATATTTGACATTGCAGATAAAAGCAACCCTCTAAATATATAAAAGTTAATGATTTTCATGTGATATTTAAATTTTTTTTTACTAACCACTGGCCTTCCTGCAGCAGTAGGTGGTTGTTTAGCCAACTGTGACTGCAAAAAAACAAACATACACATGAAATGTTAGATGTTACAGTGACTAAGAATACAACCCCAAATTTGTATTGGGAATGTTGTTAAATGAAACTCTTGTTGCTTGTTTTATAGACAGAAAATTACCTGCTGCTTCATAAGAAACACTTGGTCATCCTCTGCTACGATTTCTTTTTCATGAACAAACTGCAATACAAAACCATGACCATAAATTTGACTAAAAGAAAGAAAGGTATTTTCTTTTTTATCTGCTGGTGAATATGACCAAAACATTAAATAATGAAGTACATGTCTAAAATACTATGATTGCTGCATACCATGTTTGTCATATTTAAGACTGCTGCCTCATGATTCCATTTAGGCCAAGTTAATTAGAAGTGAAATAGAATTATCATTAACTCCTTTGACCTGTTAGGCATAAAGCTGTAGATGCATTTGTAGAAAGACCCATTAAAAAGTTCATTTAATTGTTCAGTAAAAAGGAATTAAGTAAATGGTTACAAGGCACATTCGAGGTCTCAGGATCAGTAAGAAACATTAATGGATGCACACATTCTGTGTCATGCCCCTGTCTCTGGTAATTTATTGAGGCCTCACCTCAGTATTACTTTATAGGTAACTATGGCACACATGACTATTCACCTGTGTTGCATCACACTGGTGTAGGAACTGGACACCGACATCTCAGATCCCAGTTCTATGCATCAAATTGCAAGCACTCTCCTTCCAAGTAAGCTCATAAAAAGTTTTGCCCAAGCAAGCATGGCAAATATCATTATCAAAGTTTATAATCCAGTTTATAATCCTGAAGTTTATAACTGTGTAAAAGGAAATATTGTCAGTTATATTTTCCTTGGATACCTATTTAAAATGGCTTGATATTTTCCCTAAAGATTTCAGAAAGGACATATTATCAGTTTTCTCAGCTAAAATAATTCCCACTTGAAAATAAGATCAGTCAGAAAATCTTAGCTTTGTTAGAAAAAAGCCAGAGAAATATTTGCCTTCAATAACCTCTGAGTGCATGGGAGTCCACTACTGCAGGCATTTTGTTCAACAACCTCACATATATTTACAGGTCATTCTGTCAAGGCCTTTTGTTAGACAGTACAATGGAAAATATTGAAGCTGTTTGCATATGTTTATTTTTGATTTTACACTGTCTCAAGCTTTCTTATTTTAAATACTCCAAAAGAAACAGAAAGCATTATTATAATTTTGCTCAGAGAAACAACTCTGAGCAAAATTAAATGTTCTTAAAAAAAAACCAACTCAACCTGAGAAACAGGTAAATCATGTTTAGGCTTTTCAATACCAAATATGCCTTAAAAGCAAAACAAGTGTATTTGTAGTCCTGAACAATCTAACAGTGGAAGAACAAAAGGTGTAAGCTGAAGAAGAACTATACAGAACAAAAACACACAATAATCTTTTTTGTTAACTAAAGAGCAACTTTAAGAACAAAATAAGAACACCACCCTCCCATGGTACATCACACTTTTGATAAGCTGGAAGCATAGTCTCAATGAAAGAGCAAAAAACTGACAGGCAAATAAATAGCAAAGCAGTTAAATGCAAAGACACCTCAGTGTACCTTTCTGACTGGTGGTTTTGTTATGATATCTTCAAAATTGTCATCTGCTTTTAGTGTCTGGAAGTTCTCATGCAATATTCCTATCTTCTTGTCATTATCCCAACCTGCAGGACTAGAGAAAGGATTATTTAGCTTAAAATTCTATTGCTACTTCAGGCTATTCTTGCATGCACTCCTGAACTGCACACAACTAAGAGCCAGGAAAGCTGTCACAGTGCCCATTCTCCTATGCAAGCTGGTTATTGATCAGTATGAACAAGTAGATAGAGACTGGTTCAACATAATAGAGAAGAGGAAAATCTCTGGGCTCCCTTTGGAGCAGTGAGTGTTTGTAATCTTCATCCCCAGGCAATCACCAAATTCCAACTCATGAGAATGTTACATGGAACTTTAAAAAGGCTCTAAATGCTGCTTTACAGTATTGCACAGATACATTTTGTAGTCACACACACATAAGAGTGCAGATAACTTACATAAATACTGCATCTTTTTCCACAACAACAGCTGGAACATTGAAAGGAAATCCATACAACTTCTGGACTATATATTTATACACTAAATCAATGTTTTTGTTTTCTTTTACTGAAGTGTAAATAAGTGCTGCCCCATCTGAATAAACATGTTAAAGAAAACTCATTTTAGTGGCTAGTAAAAGAAACTGAAGTAACTTTTAAACTATCAAAAAAGTCAGCTACTTTGTAGTATTTTGAAAGGGAATACAAAACCAAAGCAAAACAGGTCAAGTAACTTCCAACATTTCATTCTGAAATAAGCTATTAAGTAATTTAAATCAATCTTCCCTTTTTTCTGCATTTGTTTTAGGCCAGCTCAGCTATTGATTTTCAAGTAAAGTAAAGGCTTTTTTCGCTTTCAAAGCCCCCCAGTACCAATGGTTTCACTACAATGCCTTTAAAATAGTCTTCTGCTTTGAGTGAAAAAAAATTCTCATGCTATATCCTTATATGTTCTCATCCCACCCTGCAATCACTGCAGCTCTAACATTAGCAGCTTCAAAAATGCCAAAGATCTTCCACTTTCCCATCTGGGTTTTTTTAAATTAGGGGAACAAACTCTTACATTATACAGCGATCTACTTTTAAAGGAAATTAAGGCAAATGAGTTTACTATGTATCAGTTACTAAGAGACCAAGAGAGTGCTTAGTATTCTAGCATGGTTCAGTATCAAATTAAGACATTTTATGCACAGGATTAATAAAAGAAATTTTTACTTTGGGATTATAAAAATTATTTCCATAATTTATTTCTACATGCCTACAATTCAAATCCTAGAAGAAATTGATATAATGGAGTCTGATTCCTATTCTGTGAAATTTAGAAGGGAATTTCAAGTCGTACATGGCATATGCAATCATGGAGGCTAATCCCTACTATTTTATATTCTTCCACCACACACAAGAGTTACTACATAATTCTGTTTTGAAAAATTAGGTCTTGGAAGCCCTTTGAAGGAAGTGCCATTTCAACTGAGGTCTGTCTCTTGAACTAATTTTTCCATTTGTCACCTGCTGTCCCTCCAATGGCATTTAAATCTCCCTTCACCACAGCACAAATGATGACACAATGTAGGCATGTTACTGGCATCTAAAACCTAGTTCTCAGCAGGTCTATCTGACTAAACAATACTAGACAGTATTTTATACACTTCTAAAAAAATGAAGTTTAAAAAAAATAATAGCACAGCAACAGCTTCTGTGCATTGTCTCTGTACCAATACAAGAAAAGTCAGTGGACCTTGCCTACAGGAATTCACACTTCTTTCCTTCCCTCCTAATCTCATCCTATGGAATTACTGAACATGGAGGAGACTGCATATTTGGGACAAAATTAATAACATACCTTGTGTGCATCTGGAGCAAGGTCATATTTAAATGAATTATCTTGTTATTTTAGGGAGCTTGTCAGCTAAGATATACTGTTCTGAGAACTGATTTCCTAAATATGGAAATGGAGGCAATAAGGAAATTCATGGTAAGGGGACATGCTAGAAACTCTAGTAGCTCTATAAAAAAAAAGATAGAATAAAACAGAAAAAATTAATTCCATGTTGCCCATAGGGGTAGCTGTAGCAGACTGCAAGCTACAATAAAAGAGTTGCATCCTACTTTGGTACAGACACAAATATTCTTTAAAGCTTATCATAATTAATATAAACATTGACTTGAGTAATTATATCATCTTTGTGATGTGTTAAAGGATACATTGTAAGCAAAACCGTCTGATATGTGACTGAATGAAGTCGAAGTGTTCATCTCTGTAGTCATGCTCTTTTTCCAGAACACTGATGGCATCACACTGTCAAAATAAACACAAAATTAATATACTGCTTTCAGTCATCTGCTGAAATAACAGAGCTGCTACACATCCAGTTCACAAGGGGAAAGGGAGATGGAGTGGGGTGGGGTAGTGCAGAGGAAAACAAAAACCTGCTAAGATAGTTTAGAAGCACAATTGAACCTTTTTGGTTTTAATAATATATAACTGGATGTACATGGAGTCAGCATGACTTGAGAGTTCAAGTGACTGGAACTTTTCATTCACTCTCCCTCCCCACTCCAAATCTCTGTTGAAAACTTACCACTAAATGATATCACCATTTTTTACTCACTGTTTTTTACACACTGTGGCATTAAAAGACAGTGTTTTTAATCCAGTTACTAACTAGCTCTTTGCAAAGGGAGGCAAAAGCAAGGAATATGGAAGCAGAAAAAGAAAAAAAATGTGGGGGTGGAGGAAAGAATAGAAGGAAACTAGCAAGTGGGAAAAAAATTGCTGCTCAAATGAGAGGGTTAGCCTTCCAGGGAAGGAAAAGCATATGCATCAAAAGGTTTATTCCTTCCCTGGGAGCCAGCAGAGGCTGTAGAAGCAGTATGCTTAATGCCAATGAGAACTGAGGAGCTGGGGGGAAAAAACCAACAAAACCAGATAAAAAATAGCCACAGGAGAACCACACCATTCTTTTCTTTAATATGGTTACATATCTAATAGAAACCAAAACAGATCACATAAACACCCTAAGAACTGAGAAAAGTTAAAAGTGCAGTGCTTCACTAGCTACAACTCTCCATGAAGTTTATCTTCAGAAATATTAAGAAAACCCAGTATTTTCAGAATATGGAGGACTGTGGAAATCAAGGGGAATTCTAGTTGCTTATTGACTAGCTCATTTCTGTGAGCAAAACCAGAGGTATTGTGAGGTATTTCTCAATTCCTTGAAAATTGGTAGAACTAAAGGAAAAGCTAATTCCAAAATGACATTAAGTAATGGGTTCCAGAAGATAACCAACCTTCAATATTAAACACTTTTAAGGAATTCTTAAGTGAGGTATTCAGAATAACCATGTGCTTCCCACCCCAATCCACAAGACAGAGTTACTTCAATAAAATACCTAAAACGTGAAACAAACCTTTGTACAAACTACTACTACTGGAATGCCTAAGTTACATGTTAGTGTATCTGCACCCAGGGGTAAAATCACACTGTCATCTTTGTCTTCCTGTAATGAAGTATTTCTTCTCTGTGGAGAAGCTGGAAAATCCTCGCCTGGTTCTATATACTCCTGGAAGTCTCTTACCACTGAAAGTAAAAAAAGTTACATTAAAACATCAGCTGCTTTATTATTTCAACAATGATTTCCACTGCCATTAATCTCTAGCACTGTTGATTGTATAGTACTTCTGCATCTTGGTGTTGAAAAAACGGAGCATGCACCTAGTCCTGGCTAGCTGTGCTCTGTGCAGCACAAGGGAGAACTAGCAAGTCTGAGATCTGCTGGATCAGCAGCCAAAAAAACATGATCAGATAAAACTGCCCATAAGGACAACATGAAATATTTTTTTTTATCATTGTGAAACAACTAGGCAGTTGCTACTAAGGATTACTGTTTGATCTGCTTCCTAAAGGACATAAGTTTCCTTCCATTCTTCTTGGCAAAGTTAATGGAACAGTTTATCAGAATAAACAGAACTAAGCCTCACACAAACTGCTTAGCTGCTACTGTATACCAGGTTTTATCTACAGATCTTTGTCCACACCTCACTCTCTGTACAGTGACTCAATAGTAGTATAAACAAAAAATAAGAGAATACATAAACACTAGTTTTAACTAGCTTTATAAACTAGATAATAGCATATTAAACATTTGGTATGCTTTAAAATTATCAGATATTACTTTAAAATGTAGCAAGTAGGGTAAGTTGTACTCTTTCTCTTTTCCTAATTCTTATCGCAAGTCCTTGTCACGTTCCACTGCACACGCCCAAGCCTCTAATTACACAGTCACTTACTATTCCTACAGTCAGGGATGCGATATGAGGCATAAAATGTCTGTATTTTTCACATCACATGTCCTGTTCCACACAGCAGAAACAAGGGTCTACCAAACCAAACCAAACCACACCACTGCCTACTATTCCACAAGTAGCACACCCTGATTCAGCACAAAAAGTCAGGCAGCAAGGCAGCCCAGCTGCATCGTGCACAGGGGCAATGAACTACACCAGAACATCCTCACTTCTGTGTTAATCCACTGCTACTGTCACTAAACTGACTGAAGGCCTCTGAGGTCATACCTAGAAAAGCATCTGAGCAATTAAGAGAGTAAAACTTATTTCAAAGCCCTAGAGGAAAAATTATATTAGGTGAAGATTATTCTATTTTTCTGTGGATCTTGGAGCTCACAATTACAAAAAGCACATGCACAGGTTGTCCTCTCAAACTGTCAACCCAGGCTCTAATTTAGGGAATGCTGCTAATTCAAGTCTGGTCCAAAGAGCTTCTGAGATTAACTGGGTGTATCTGAAAACCAGAATTCTCACCACTATATGCCAGTCACTCTACAGTGTCTTTCCTGTATAGTACACTATCCTGGGATAATTGCATAAATCCTCCAGCGGATTCCTAAAATTCCCAATGTGTGATTATACTAATCTTTATGTAAGCAGGGAAAGCAGTAAAAAGGAGGATTAATTTAGTACATCACACCTCCAAAACTGTGGAATACTATCTCAGGTCTTCCTTAGAACAAACAATTTCATTAAACATAGATTAATTCAGTGAAGAGGAAGAGCTATTTCAACCCTTCACACACTGCTGCTATGCATCCACAAATGCTTTTCTGTACCAGTTCTAGTCCTTGCAGGGTCTGTCTTTGAGTGGAGTTAAGCTGCTAGAAATGAAGACAAACACAGCAGCATGCCTCCAGAAAACTACACACACAAACCCTCAGTAGATTTCAGTCCTGGTAGCAAGTTAAATCAGCTCTCAGGAGCACTGAGCATGACACAAGAATCTAGTGGGATCCTGTAGCCAAAAGTTAAGCAAGCAGTGTTCCCTCCCTCCTTTTGGCAGTGTCAAGCTCCTGCCCACCTAGCAATGCATGAAGTCACTTCACAACCGGATCAAAACAAAAACCAGCTTCCAGTCACATCTGGATTGTGTCCAGGGCCTCTGTTATACCCAATGTTCAGATTACTTATATCTGTAAGAATTAGACCAGATGACAGGAAACCAAAACAGACAAAACTAAATTGAGTAGCATTTTTTTTCTTGACTCATTTCGTTGCTTATATTTTCCGGATTTTGTAGAGTTTCTCTATTCTTTTCACTCAGTCTGTAAAGAAGCAAAACTATACCTTTGATACCATAGATACTGTATCCATACCTTCATTCAGCAAAATCCTATCCTGAAGGTGTTCGAGGGGATGTTTAATATACATGCACTAACATCCAAAACCAAACCAAAAAACATATCCAAGAGAGCTCAGCTCCTCCCACCTAAACAACATCTTGTAGAAGATACAATTCTCAAGGATGATACTTCCCTTAAAAGAATCCCTCAAAAGGACAAACAAAACACCTAATATTCCCCATACATCATTCCAGAGTATCTACAACTGTTACCTTACATTCCACTTCATCACAGCACAGCTACAACCTGCATTTCTAAATTAGCATAAGCACTCATTGCTTAAGAATGTACCAGTTAGAGTGCAGCTTCAGACTTAAAAAGAAAGTTTAATCATGCTATTTGATCTCAACACACAGCTTTCTCAAATCTCATCCTTGCAGTAATTCACCAAGAGATGAACGGGCAAGACTCAAATTCTACTACCCAAAGAGAAATGCAAAGGGTTGCTCAAAAGTAATATGGAGATATAATGAGAATTCAGTCAGCCAGTTTAAGAAACCCTGCAAGATCTTTGTGTTCTGCATGTTTAAAATGAAAAAGACAAGATGCTGACAGAGCAACAACGACACAGCTCTGTTAACATCAATAATAATTACAATAAAACTCTTCAAGTGGAAAGGGCCCAGACAGGGCCATGCATCCTCTCAAAATTTACACTTTTGGTAGGCACATATCATGTCCCAGATTCTCTAACTGGCTAACTACAGGAACAGTTAAGAAGGTGATATAGTGATCTGCCTTTAAACAAATAAATGAAAAACTGAATGCTTAGATTTTTTTTTTTTTGCTTGGTCTATCTTACCTAGAAAAATGTATAAAAAGCAAGACTGTAATTTCAGCTGTGTTAATTCTGAAATTTTTTCCCCCCTATGTTGTTATTCTGTTAGAAAGAGGTACTAGTATTGTTCACATAGCTACTCGAGACTTATCTGAAGCTAGACTTGCTTGGTAAGTTCTAATTTTAAATAACACTTCCAAAGAATGAAGAAGACTGCAATGGAGAGATTAAATGGTGCAGAAAGCATTAAGCATATTTAAATGGATTCCCATATATTTGCAGAATACTCACACTTTTGCTCCATTGCTTTCATTTCTTCAGGAGGAATTTTTAACTTGTCAATATGTTCTCTTACAACACTTGCCCATTTTTGTAAAGAATCCAGTGCAGTCCAAGGTCTAGACATGTCTACTACCAACATAACTAGAGTGTCCTTTAGAGAGCTTGCCTCCATTGCGAATTTAAGAAGACCTTTGTGATACAGGTCACCATCCAAAATCCATACATTACATCTTGTTTGGTCTACAAAAAAATGGAAAAACATTTAATGAGATTTACTTGAAACACACCACTACATAATGGCTATTGAATGTTCTTTGGACATGTAAAATACAAGGAAGAAAGCAGATGATATTTTATCAGTCCATTGAACATACATAATGACACAGCAATCTGCAGCTTGTGGGGTGACAAGCTCCTTGCCTTTCAAACCCTGATGTTTAATGGCTGATAACTGAAGATCTTAAATACATTATCTGAAAGGGAGGATCCAGAGAAAGCATTCAACATTTCCAAAATAATTGTTCACCATTTTTGAGTAGGAAAATGTTTTCTTCAAGATGCAGCTTAGATGGGAAAATCTGGGTGAACTCAGTCATCTTTTTGCAGCCATTGGCCTGCTCAGCTCTCAAGGTCTGCCATTTCCTCCTCAAAACCCCATCTGACATGCTTGGATAACTCCTAGGGTATAGAATGTACCTCAGCCACTCAAAAAACCTGAAGAACTGGAAGTTTTTAAGAT
>WBNO01032585.1:192005-204334 GCA_013400575.1 Peucedramus taeniatus
CAGACAGTTTACTCTTCCAATTTGCAAAAGAACAATCCCCATACAAATAGACCATCCCACTGTTTTTCCCTCTAAAAATATCACAATACTACGAATTCACAAACACTTGTGCAGTAAAAGAAGAGATGTTGATTCAAAATTAGTTGCCTTAATGTAATTACATTTCCTTTCAGGTAAATTTTTATTACTTGTTACAGAAGTTCTGAGGAAGACATTTAAAGCAAACTCACAACCTTCTTAAATCTGGTTTCAATTCTGCCATCTTTGAGACCAATACCCAGACATCCAGACATGAATGTCAGGAAAGAAGGTGATTTCAGAAAAAAAAAAGGGCCAACTTCTTCTAGTTCTCCTTCAACATGTTTGGGATTTTTTAAACTTTTTTTAGTAGTATACACAAGAGTTCCCATTTTTCTCCAAAGCTTCCAGTATATCCTTATTAACATCCCATAACTCCAGGTACTCGGATATTAAAACAGGATCTTAAACATACTTTTTTCTTTCTAACCCTACCTTCACCCAAGTTTTTGGGTTTGGTTGTTTGTTTTTTAAATCTTCTTTAGCATTGTGCACAATTTCCTACCCATCAGTTGATGACAGTAGTCTTGCAGATTGTGTGGCAGCAAGACAAAGGTTTCTCTGTAGGTTCAGGATAACTACTTGCCACAGCAATTGAAATAGAAGAATAGATAGAAACCTGGGCACCTCCTCATCTAGGCCTGAGGGAAACACATCTATTCGGAACGTTGCAGCCAAGTCTGCTTCCCTGGTCTTTTCTTTTTAGCTTTTTTATTTGACAGGTTCCTCTCCTCCTCTACCCCTTAAGTGGTCATTCCTGGTATCTACTGAAGAAATTAGATAAAATTCCTTATAATACAAATCACTTCTGGCATAAGCTGGATTCCTGCATACTATAAAGACAGAAAAACATCCCACTGTCATTTCAAATATCACCCTACTGAACCATTGCTTTCAAACTGGTTTAAGATATTGTTACAAATACAGACTCACCATCTCGGTCTTCATCATGCACATTTAAATACAAATACTCCATTCCTCTTCCTTTTTTGTACTCCTCTATTCCTTGAATTTTTCCTATTAAGCTAGTTTTACCTGCTCCATCTTCACCTGGAGAGACAGAAGTAAGATACCACTCAGTCTTTAATCACAGTTACATATTAAAAACCACCTGAGGCAAGAAAAAAAACATACCTTAACAGGGTGACTGAGCTCATTGGAGTTTTGAAACACAGCAGTTTTTGCCCAAATCATCCATCTGTTCTAAGTGCATGTTTCAGCTTCAAATATTATTTCTACTTATTGATAAATGCAATTATACCACCAACAATGCTACCCGAATTAGGCTCTTATACCCTTATTTAAAAGGATATCCTGAGGAATGCTTAAACACCTCAAACAATTTCAGTCTTTCAACTACAACCTAAGTAGTAACAAAGTTTTTTCTAAAGAAGAGTTTAATTTACAGTAAGCTCCTCTTACAGTTCAGAACTCTCTCATTTCAAACAGCACACTGAATAAGGCAAATCTGTTATTTCAGCTTTTATGAATTGGTTTCTTTGAATATTTTCTTTGTTACAGGTCTCAAGAAACCTTAAAAAGAAGTGACAAATAGTAAGCCCATTGCCTTACAATACATGTGTGTGTATTTGGATAGCACAGAGACAAGCCTGCAATCCAGATCCATTCACTCCTGTTCTCTCCCCTCCAAAGGGAGCTTGGATAACCACTGAACCTTACAGCATAGGCACAATGTAAACACCACAACTACTGCCAGAGACCCTTGAAAAACTTCATTTGTAATCCTAGGTCTCAGAGTTGGAAAACTTCATGTGCATTTTTTCCAGTTCAAAGGAGTAATCAAGCTGAATTTTAACATAAAGCCTGGGTTTGCCAATTTGGTTTTTTCTCTAATTTGCAGAATGACGAGTATGTAACAGACATTGTAAAATTTTTGAAACTCACTCACAGCTTATAAAATTAAGGTTAATCCCAGGTCCCTAAGAAGCACTTTATCAATTTTGTGTCAAACAGAACATTTTTTCCCAAGTCTCTCCTATAGAGGGAGAGTCTAAACACTTTTAATCACATAACAAAGACAAAAGTTCAAGGGCAGTAACTTTCACTGCTAAACATAATAACATTTTCCCTTAAAAGAGAACTGACCATGATCTTATAGATGTCACTATGGCTACATTAAAAACACTATAGCTATAACCACTGTAAAGAACAGAAATATCATACATTGATGGATTGATTTTGAATTTGCTTAACATATTATCCCCAAGATTACCACAAAAAGTCTTCAATTTAGAGGACAGCTCTATTTTCATTTTTCACTAACACTGGAAAAATAAGACTGCTTACTCTAAGGCGCCATGGGGATTTTACTCAATGAAATGAATGTATTTTAAATGAAATATATTTTGAGAAAGAGAGAGAGAGAAGTAAGATCAGAACTGAATTTTGAAGTCTAGTTAAGTATAAACAAGTTCAATGAAAAATTAAGTTGTATCCCTTTAACTTTTTGACAATTTAAGGGTTCATTTGTGAGCTCCTGTATTAAATCAAGATGTACTTGAGCAAACAATTATAGCTACTTCTAAATAATCACTGGAAAGCAGTGCTATCAAGCCTTTCCTCATGTAAAAATACCTTTTAAATAACTCTGATGAAAAAGCAGAGAGTTCAGGCTTTATCACCATAGATGAATGACAATTCCTCCTCTGCCCTCACCTCTGTTCTTATCCAAGCTTCTTAAAATTGTCATTTACAAATAACTGAGAAGACTTTATTTGCTGCTGCTCTGACAAGTTATGAAACTGCTTTAACTTTGCCAACAATGTCTGTATGATTAATTGTGCTATTTTACCTTTCTGAATTGGTAGCTTCAATTAATACATGCCAGCAAAAGGCTCAACAGGTAAGACAAATCAAAATTTGTTATTCCTTTTAATGAGGGGTTGCACTTGAGAGCTTTCTGAGTTTCTCAGAACAGTTGACTTCCACCTAAGTTCTTTTGCATACTAGAGTTTGATTCACACAGGGGACAATAAAGATTTCAACTTGCTTGAATTTGGGAAACTTTNTCTACTGAGTGTATCTACCAGTTCTTAAAATAGCTACAACAAGTCTAAAAAACACCTGCAGTTGTAAAAAGTTCTGCACCTGATAAAAGATGCACCTTAACGGTCTAAACTAAACCATACTTATACAGATGCTAATATCTAGACAACTACTGTTACAAAGTGCTCATGCTAAGCAATACAGGCAAACTTGAAATATACCTCCCACAAGCCCCTTACTTGTCATGGCTCTGTGTTATGTAATTTCCTCTCCAACCCTGTATTTCCAAATGCCTAAAATAAACTGGAGTTCAATACTGTTAAATTAATACCTTATGGCAAAGTAAGACCTGGAATTTTACTTTCCCCTCTATACTGAGAGAAATTTTACCAGTACAGCACAAGACAAATTGATTTAATGTGAAATTAGTACCTCTGGACACATATGCACACAGAGCAGTTATTTCCGCCTTCCATCACAGAACTACTTGAATTTAATCTGTTCCAAGAGGAAGCCTGTCTATTCTCTTGTCCTTAGCAAATACTCACCCATTTCAAAACATCAAGATGGAGCAGGTGGATCACTGACACACGTAACAGTGCTGTACAAGTTACTGCATGAAGAGAGCAGCACTCATCTTTCACGAGGGAAAGCCAGAATGATGCATCAGTGAAGTCTGAAGTCAGCAATACATAAACCAATGAGTTTACAAACAGGATGACCCACTTCCAAGGGTACAAAATAGCTGCCTAGTCAAATGTGCCATACCCCATAGGAGATTGAGAGTTCTTGACATATTTCAACCAAATTAGAGTCAGTATTATTTAAAAAGCTGTGAGGAAGTAAAAACAGGACCATCATTTATGACACAAGGACTTCCTCCTTTTTGCCCCAACAATTGATAATAAAGGTGAGGAAAAGATAACTGTCTGGGCCAAGAGAACACAGAATCATAACAGAATGGTTTGGGTTGGAAGGGACCTCCAAAGGTCAGCTAGTCCAACACCACATTGGAAACCAACATTGAAACCCAACATGCTAAGACTTGAGCTTTCATCTACTTCTACCTTCTACGAGTAGTATGTTACATATACCTTTTGAAATCATAAAACTGCAAATGTATTTCTATCCTTGTGATTATTTTTTTCCAACCTAGTCTTCATTAAAACCACTTGAAAAGTCAACACACTTTGAATATATTGAGTTACGGCAGGAAAGAGCAGAAGCAGATTTTTGCTTTGCAGCTACTCTTCAGCAAGAATATCAAAACAGAAAATCTTAAACCACTGTTTATCTAAAACTCCTAGGTAGTTTTTAGAAATCTCAATATCAAATTAATTCTAAGAGCTCACTTTTAAGACTTCTTGAAACTCAAACATTTTATTGTATTGCCTTTACTATGTACAGAATCTTATCTCCCCCTCAGAGGAGAGGGTAATATATGTGAAGAAATTAAAGTCTACTGGCTGTTGGAGATTTGCTTGATAACGCACAACATAATAATGTAGTTAGTATTAATTGCTACCTGTGACATATATAAAAGTATGTATGTTTAGGAAAAATGTCAATCACAATACATATATACTCATATATGGCTTTTCAAATTACAAACCTTAACACATTTAACACATTTACTTTTTTAGTCAGGTCTCTGCATACCTCTAAAGTATATGAAAAAGTAATGCTGCTTAGTATCAGACAAAAGGAAAATTTCATATTCCCTAGGTGCAAACATCAGTGCCCGTTAATATTATGAAACAATTTTTTTTCAAGTGCTACTGGAGCAATATAGAAAATAGAGCCTTATGCACCTTCAAGAATAATTACCATAATCCTCCACTTCATTTCAGAATTTTGGAAAATCCTGTAGCTTCTTCTCTATTTTTAACTGTGGGATAATTAAATGAACAACTGACTTCCATACCTAAGCTCACAGAGTAAAATATATCTGACATAGCATTTTTGATATAGTATTTCAAGGTAGAATAAAAGTCAGGTAGGTTTTGCATCCTTCTTTTGCAAATGACATAAAAAGGCCTCCTTTTGCAGAGTAAATACTAAAGAACAAAAATTCTCCATTATACCAATATATATTATACCAATTATATTTTTATATATATACACCAATATAATTATACCAATTATACATTAATACAACAGTGAGGAAACAGAACTGATGTTTCTAGCAAGGGGTGCTATGCAAAGCTGAATACAAGTAAAAGAAAAACAACAGATTTAATTTTGCACAAAAGTCAGGCTAGGAAGCAGTTGAAACAAAGCCAAACCAATCTGCTTACACACAGTATTTCACTGTCTTGTTAACAAAATGGAAAGTCTTATACTCAACCAAACAAATGCTGTGGCATTTTTATCTGCACTCTGCTACTACTTCACTCCCCTGTTTGGGATTGTGAAAGCTCCTCTGTCCAAGGTGCTACTCCGTTCACAAAACGGATTTTGAAAACATCCTTCTTGCTGCTACCCTCAAACATACAGGAAACTGTAACAACAGAAACCCTTTCCAGCCTCCTCCCTTCTCACTACTCCAGGCAAAAAGCATGTTGACTGAGCAGAAAATCAAGTATCGCTAAATGTTCTGCCACAATACAGAATTTAGCAGAATGGTCCCCCCAGACAGGAAGGGTGGGCAATGAGGTCAATCAATCTCCTGTGAGTGCAGGCAAACAGGCACTTACCTCTGTCCTGCTACACCAACTGGTCAGCCATAAGCCATTACATTACAGAGGACTTAAGCTCTCCGTTATAGAACTTCTTCAAACTTCCAATTAACATTTTCAAATTCAAAATATTTACTACTCATGCTATTTCCACATTTCTTTCAGTTAAGCAAATGAAAACAGAAGTAGAATTTCACTGGTCCTATAACAAGACATTTCTTACTTGTCACAGAAATCTGTACATGGAAGATCAATCAATGTGTTACCTCCAGGACAGACATGAGCTTAGACTGTCTGTTTAAATTGTTTCTCCACTGTAAAGTGTCCAGTGTGTTTAAAATATGTCAGGGCAAAGAAGCAGGAAGTGAACATTTCTTTTATGTCATCAGTATTGGTAGCCTGTCCCTCTTCAATCCAGAACTGTGATTTTTTTTTCAACAGCTCTTTGAAAAACCCTGGATGCCTTACTTGTTTGTAGTCTATAATCCTAGTGGTTCCTTGAAGGACATTTTTTGTTTGCATTTTAAACCCATCAATTAAAAATCAGCTTGATATGGGAATTCTACAACTCATCTCTAAAAAAAACACGTTCAAACAATGCCAATCAAAACTAGAAGTAATGGTCCCAATTAACATCTCCTGCACACCCCACACCCCCAAGCATACTTTTGTGAATCAGCTTTATACTTTTTACAATGCAAAAGACACCTTCTGGGTAGAAACATTCCGAACATCCAATATCTGTAGCATAAAATATTGAAAATTTTTATTAGTAGGAAAAAATCTATCTTACTTAAATATGATAGAACAAAGCCATCAAGTCTAAATATGAGTTATTGAATGGGGCTAAGATGCCTTCACAGAATCCCAGAGCAATCTCTATTCCATACCATGTGGAATGCCTGAATCCTGATACAGTGGTGTACAGACATAATGATCTTCTTCCTACTAGAACCAAGCATATGGTCATTATAGCTATTTTCAAGATAAAATACTTGTCACAAGCTAATAACTGCTTTTTCTACAGCTGCATATTAGTGAAAGAGGCTTGTTTACACATTCTATACTAATTGAAGAAAGTCTTTTACAGAACAAGACCAAAATAATCAGAGTAAGCCAAATTTAGTTTGCTTTCATAGAATTAAAGAACAAAATTCATTATGCTGATGAGAGCCTTCTCTACAATCTCTCAAACCAACATGGAAGTTCACAATAAGTAGACCATAACAAGTTTACAAATAACTTGTCCAAATTTTCATTTACTCATTGAATAAAAATTTTCTCCTTCTCCAAGTTTATTTTACTCTGCCAGATAAGTCTTTCCCCTCACATACAATTCCCTCGGTATATTTGTGACACTGAAAAATTAAATAACTTTTCTGAGGAGTACCTAAATTGCACTTCAGCCTTTCAACATGACAGAAAGCAGATTGCAGACAACTCTTCCAGCAAGTCTTTTGCCATGTCCTGCACCACAAGAATACATGGCCTGACTGTGTAAAAGGTACAGCAGTAATGGTGTTACCTGTGCTTGGAGAGACCCACAGTCAGAGAAACACAAATATTGCAGAGAATTCTACAGTGACTATGAAAAGCATCCATTCCTAATTCAGTCCTTCTCCTTTAACATAGCAGGAAGTTGTCTAGTGTATTTTATCCAGGTTCACTACAAAAATAGAATAATCCCATGTTACTATCCACGGACACCTTTATTGGTACTCCTGCCATTAACCTGCCTGGAGAACACAGAAGCACAATTCCTTTCACTGTTCCTCACCTTTGGAGCTATTTCTGAGATAGATCCAGTAACCAGCAGCACCTCTGACACTAAGGAGACAAACTAAAATAAATGCAATTCAAGAATTTCAGAACTTTCCATGCTGTTCTAAGTGACTTCTACTACACAACATCCTTGTAATTCTGGATTTTTGGAAGGGTATTATAGCAGGAAGGACACAACAAAGAAGTACTACTTAATTCTAAAAAAATGTAGCTACAAAACAAGCAATTAGAATTTTATCTAGGTCAATGCCCCTTCAAAACAACTGACACTTTAGAAGCATAACTCTGCTGACCTAAACACAATTTGACTACATTTGCAAGGCTTTCATTGCTTGCAGAAGGTGAATTAGTTGCAAGAAGAGGACAAAAAGAAACCCTCTGAGTTAACTTCTGCAATACTAGGGTATTTAAAATATTTGAGATTAATAATATGGACAGTATGACCAAGCAGTATTTTATCAGCTTCAATTATTAAATGATAACAATGAAGCTCTCAGCTTTTTGAAAAGGAAAAAATAAAAGAAAAACGAATTTTTATAGCGTTGAGTACAAATTTAAGCAAGCAGATTTTACACCCACATGAACATTTCCTGTATCAAAACCTAATTTTCGAGTTCTTCATATTCCACAGGTCCACTAGAAGAAAGCAGCAAGCTAAACCTGCTCTTGAAGATATTTTGGGAATGGCTGTTATTGCAGAAAATGGTACATGGGCACACAGAAAAGTGTACCTGTAAATTAGCTGTGGATTGTGGTGCTTTCCAAGCATCCTTACAGCCACTGGACAGGAGCAGAGCTCCAAGACTCAAACAGGCCTAGTCCTGGGAAGTGAGATGTCTGGGGTAAAGAGAAAATGTGGACATGAGGTAGCTGAACTCCCGCTGTCCATTAAACTCAAAGCTTTTATCATCAAGTTGAGTAAAATGCATGAAAAACCCAAGCTCAGTAGTGATTCAGTAGAAGTACTGTGCAATACAGACAGAGAGTCAGGCATACGAGTGTCACTGGATGGCTTGACATTGTTAAAATTTCAGGCAGAGAATATACTGGGCTTCAGAGACAGAGGAATGTATGAAACACAAAACCAGATAGAAAACAACTATTCAATTCACTTGCCAGCTGGAAGCCTGTGTTCTGGTGCATCCTGGAATGACTTTGAATACTACTGCCTGAATGCATGCAGCAGTTTATTGGATAAATTATTAGTTCAGGACTCTTGAATCCAAGATGTCACACATTCTACAGCATTATGGATTCCATTCAATCTGCAATGGTCAGCGGTCAGCTGCTCCCCTCTACTCCACTCGCTGACAGATCAGAAAGGGAATGAACATGAGAGCTCCAGCTATAAGCATCAGTTTTCTCATCACAAAAACCATCTCCTATGATCAACCACCTTTATTACACAAGTGAGCAAAAGACAGTCCATGAGAAGAAGAAAAAAGAGGAAAAAAAAAAAAAGAAGCAAGAACAACAAAAACACTGCTTTGGCTATCTACAAAAAGTAGCTAGAAACATCAATGAGAGCACTCAGTTTCCTTAAGAAAGCATGGACATTTTACATTTTCTGCTGGTATAGTTTGCTAAATGAGGTAGCTATGGCCACTATGACAAAACTACCTAGGAATCAGAGCATAAGGGACTTACAGTAAAGTTTAGAAAAGCTTGCACTTTTATTATTTGTTCATACAAGAACAGAAAGATGAGAAGCTTTCATGCCACATGTGGTGCCAATCAGAGTTTAAACTTTAAAGAAAAGTAGTTATTGAAAAAAATGTCTGCAAGTGAAACAACTTTGGAGAAGTAAAACTGCAAGTCAATAATTTTGGGCTGATTTTGAGCAAATGATTACCAACATTATTTGTTAACCTTCACTTCACAAAGCGAAGGTATATATACCGTATCTAGAGATTAACATTTGGCAGTCCAGTCTCTTTTAGTTAGATAACTTCAACTGCTTTCTAGGTTCTTAAAAATGAGATGTTAACACAGTTAAAAATAAATACTGAAATAGCAGAATTAGCATGCCAGACACAGACAGGTTCCCAGAACAACTAGGCATACAACTATATGCACTGTTTGAAAAATAAAAATGCTGTAGGCAAATTAGAAAACCTGTCCTAGCAAACAAAAGAACACTACATGGTGGGTTTTTCCAGTTGGTTTTTCAGGGTGGGGCCATGAGATGTTGGAGGTTTAAGGGATTTTTAAAATGCAGTTTGTATTTAAAATAAGCACTCATTTGTTACTATAAATAATATTTCATCTGGCAAGTTTTGACCAATATGACTGTTTATACAGTAAATATTCGCCTGCCACAAAGTGACTGAAAACCATCAAGATGCTGGTCAGCTTTACATCTTTTGCTTAAAAGTACTGAAAATATAAAGAAACTGAAAATAATCGTGCCAGGAAGTGCTTGGTATTAGTAACAAAAGTTAGTACAAAACTACCTGAAGGAACAAAGCTTGAACATAGAGGAAATGTTTGATAACAGAAAAACTGTAAACACAGTTCAAGAATCCAAACAGACAGAACTTCACATAGTGACCCTGTCCAATACAGAATACGTAAGACCTCTCAGTTTCCTGTGACGGTGTACTTCAGGAGCAGCATCACGACTTCCAAGCGAACAACAAAGATTAGGTACTCTCATGAAAAACATGGCCATGGTCCTCACTGGCCAGTCCTCAGATCTGATATTCTTTTTCCTAAATACATGCCAAATTTGGGGGGTTTTAACCCCCTCTTGGATCAAGGCCTTCCAGAAAACAGAATTTCTACGCAAGAATTAGAATTTCTTCTATAAATCTGTAGATTTTTTAAAAAAATGCATCAGTGAAATAAAGGAAAGAAGCCATTCTATAAGCTCTACATAAATGGTAAGAAAGAAAATTCACATACAACAGGTTGTACAGCACAAACTAAATGAGCATTTGGATGATATCCTTTCTAGCTCTGAAGAAGAAGTCTCCAGTTACTGAGCACTAAGGACTACCTGACTACAAAGAGAGAGGAAAAACAAAAAGTGTAATCTTCTTGACAAGGATCACAGCTTGAAGAAGAATCTTCCAACTTCAGCAAGGACAATCATCCAATTTATGTTCAAAGTGTCACATAAAAAGATGTCAATCGTTATGAAATATTTCCTTTGTTTAATATCACCACAACTTCCAATCTCAATATCCTACTTAATTACATAACATACAAAGCAACAAATTAAAGGATAGTAAGTCTTGTAAAAGCTTCAGAAGACCATGCTATCAACCTTGCACAGTTTTCTCCTTCTCAGTCAGTTTTAAGCAACCACTCAGCTTATCAAAACAGGAAGAAAAGGATCACAGTGATTGCTTTAGGATTACAGATGAGAAAAAAAAAGCCTAACTCGAAAAACCTCAAGAGAGTATAAGCTACAAGACTACGCAGAATCATAGTGTGCACACACTCTGCAAAAATATCTTTACTGAGTTTAAACCCTTTTCCCAAATATTAACACGGTTCTTTCTGGGGACAGGGTGGTTGGCAAAAGGAGTGGAAGAAGCAGCTAACTATAAATCCACACACCTGGACTCATTATGTTATCTACTAGTAATAGTATTTAATAGTCTTTCAGGAAAAAAACCCCAACAAAATAACAAAAACCACACCACACTAATAACAATACTAATAATTATTTATACACATACACTTGAGAGCATCCATTTCTCGATCTCCTCCATGAAGCTTTTAATTTTGACGTATCATTTTCCTTCATGAATTGCAGCGGGGTGTCTCATTACCGCCCTATCAAAGTCCCCTTCCGTACCTCTCACCTTGCCGAGGGCCAGGCTGGACTAAGGCCCTGGGTGGAGATCCCGGGGCGGCAGCGCTGCCGCTGGTGCCGCCACGCTGGGTGCGAGTGGGCAGGGCAGAGCAGAGCCCGCACGGCCCTCCCCGGGCCCTCCCCGCCCTCCGGCCCGCAGGCAGCCCCGTCATTGATGCCGCTGGGGCCACGGAAGCGGTTTTTGTGTCCGCATGACACACCGCAAGCGCCGGCAAGCGGCACCGCCGGCTCCGGCGAGGGAGGGTGCGGGAGCCGCACGCCCCCCAAGCCAGCGCTCACGGGGGAGAGAGACAATAACAGCTCCCGTCCAAGCCATCCCCGCCTATGGAGCCAGGGTGGGGGAAGGACAGTGAGGGTATTATGGCGAGGTACCTACGATGAGGGGCGTATCTAAAGCATCTGTGGACAATCTCCAAAATGAAGCAAAGCCACGCAAGGGAGGAAGCGGGAGGGTTAAGACAGCGCTTTGCCACCCATCACTCCCCCCTCCCCTTGGGGCGCTGAACAAGGGAAGCTCCAGGCACCGAAGAGAGGGCTCAGGAGCCAGCCTGTGTGCGGCGGGGATGGGAGCAAGATCAGGATGCTTTCCTCAGTCAGTGTGCGGAGGGGAAGGCAGAGGGATCAGGATGCTTTCCTCACCCAGCAGGAGGACGTTCTTCCCCGAAGGCAGCTTAGAGCGGGAGCGCGTGGACACCTCGCTGAGGATGCAGGACCTGGCACGGAAAGACGACAGCGCTCAGGAAGGGTCTCCCGCTTCCTCCCGGTCCCCACCCTCGCCATCTCCTGGGGATGGGGGGGCTACGGCATGAGGGGCGGGGGGCAGGGCAGGAGCTGCCAGTGCCAAGGGGAGGTGCCCCCCCCAGCTCAGTGACTGAGAGGCACTGAGCGCCAGCGGGGGCGGGGGGATTATCCAGCCTCCTTCCATTCGCCCCCCGCGGGGCACCGAGGCGCCCCGAGGGCGG
>WBNO01032585.1:204646-231153 GCA_013400575.1 Peucedramus taeniatus
GCCCCGCGCGAGGTGTTGCCGTGGGCAGGGGCTCGCGCCGAGCCGCTGGCTCCCCGGGCAGCCCCGGCCCTGCAGGGAGCACCTCGCATCCAAGAGAATGTAAGTGCTGCTCAGGGACAGGATGTGCCTTTTGGGGAGGACAGGGTGGTCATCCTCTCCAAGAGGTTACTTCGTCTTCTCTCACGAGTATCGCTTGAGAATTCGGAAAAGATGGGTCGCATCACCATCATTTTAGCAGCTCGACTTTGGCTGGCTAGAAGTTCCAGAAGGAGCAAGCAAGTGTGCCAGCCCTCTCTTTAAATGTTTCCTAGGATAACACAAGAATGGTGGTAAATTCTGTGAAAGTTCAATGGGTGAGTTTTGTCCCTTAAGGGGAATTCAGGGAAAACTTAACCCAGGGGATGTTTCCTTGCGTCCCCCCTTTTAGACAAAGGATGTACGTTCCCAGAGACTCTGGGTGTACGGAAAGATTTTGGCTGTAGTAGCGACTTATATGTGCCAGCAGTTTGTACTTTTAGTTTTCTTGCTGCCGTGTTGATTTTTTTCCCCAAAAAAACCCACTGATTTTAAGTAGCATTTTGAAAGAGGGGAAAAAAAACCCTCTGTTTTTCTTAGCCATGTTTTTCAATGCTCTCTGTTGCTTTGCAACCCAAAATACAGACGTTTCTTTCACGTGTTTGTTGTTTTAGTAGGGATCAGCTGTTGTAACGTGTAGGTCACCATTCATAGGTGTGTTTCTTTCAGGTACTTCAGGTATAAAATAAGTGAAATTGGAGATATGTCACAATAGATGCACAGTTATTGATCAGAAGTATTTTGTCATGGACAGAGTGTAGGTGCAGAAGACTTGCAAACTTTTGATGTTGATGCATTATCCAGTAAACAGGGACCACTGAAGAGAGGAATGCTGCTGAAAAGTTGCAAAGAAAAAAAACTTTTCTGCAGGGCCGCCTTATGGCCTGCTGTAAACTGCCTTCACCTGTCATCTCTGGTTTTCATCACTGTTGGGTCAACTGACTTAAATCACAGAAATACAGAAAAATTGATTACTGAAATGGCTGAATAACACTGCTGATTTAATGAGCTGAATCAGCTTGTGGGAAGTGTTTGACAAGCGGCTGAGCCAATACAAAGGGTGGGGAACAGAAATGACCAAAGACTAAGGGGAAAAGAAGGGCAAACTTTGAATTTGGAAAGAGTGGGATGGGAATGCCTTTTCAGTGACAGTAAACAGATCAGGTCAGCTACAGGTTGAGTTCATGTTCTAAGAGAAAGGGAAAAACACACAAAGAACCCCAACAGATTCTGGAATGCATTTCCTAACAGAAACAACTTCTAAGAGTCCAAAATTCAGCCACCTACTTCAAACAAAAGGGAGAACATTGCTTTTAATATAATATGGGAAATGGATTGCTGTTTATCCTGGTGTGTGGACTTTAGATTTCTTGTGAAACTTTATTAAAAAGGTGAAAAATCACTGAAATTTTATTAATTAGCTTTAAACACCTCACTTAGAGGCACTGAAAGTAAGAAGAGTTTTAAACTACTTAATGTTGCTTGTTATTTTAAATTATATTCCTTATTATATTGTTCATATGTGAACTATATTCAATTGAGGTATGTAAATAATATAATTCTAGGACTTTTTTGAAATTAGAATGTAGATGACAGAAGTAATATCTAAATGTGTGAAAGTAGTATAAAATAAAAGATTACAAGGAGGAATGATAATAAAAGCTTGCTGCTTTGTGCTGAGTTAGGAACATATTGATGTTGAGAAAATATGGTGCAATTTTCCTCGTTTTTTACTGTTATAGAGACTACTATTGCTATCTGGAAAAAAAAAATCTAGTAATGATAAAGCTACTGAGGATTATTCACAGTGAAAGAGAGACCACCTCATTTCTTTCTCCCCTCCTCCTTCCCCTGACATCCATTCATTCTGGAGTCTTTTTAAGGCTTTCACTGCCTCATCCTCTTGTCATGGAGGATTTTGCTGTGTACCTGTGATGGGATGTGTATAGTTAAAATTCCCTGAGGATTCCCTTACCAGATTGTCACACATGAAGTTTTGATGATGGTTATGTGATGTGTTTTCTACCTTTAGCAGAAGGCATATCCCCCTCCCATTCTGCCCCCTCTGCATTTTATTTCTGTCTCAAGAGCTGCAGAGGAGAAAGTGAAAATGGAAATGCTTGCTCATCATGCTCTCAGGTTAGGTTACAAAAAAATCGGGATGGAAGCAAAAATGTTGATAGAATCAAGCCTTCGTCAACTGCAGTGTGCTGATAGAGTAATCCAATTCAATTATTCATAGAGTTAGCTGTACAGCATGATAGAAAGAGGAAATCTAGGAAACCTATAACGAAGCAACCATAGAAAAGCAGGGGGGAAATCAGTAATACATTTTTTCCTTTCCTACCCTGTGAAATAAGTTTGTCCGCCAAAATGATCTTGTGAGTGTATAGGAAAAAACACTCCATGTAGCATTTTCCAAAATGTAACTGTGAGCAGGAACGGATGTAAATGATGCCTAGCAAACATTAAAGCCTCATTTTCTCCTACCTCACCCAATCTGTAGCTGTTTAGCCAGGGACATTAAATATGAGGTCTTCCCTCCTATCAAATTGTAAGTTTTGAAGTTAAAGTTAAGTTTTTCATTTGATACTATGTTATACTCAGTGGCTGCTACACTTGCAGAGATAGGTATGATTATACAGTAGAAAGGTAATGAAGAAACAGGTCCCTCAACTATGATGAGAAATAACATTTTTTTCAGCTGATGATTGTTACAGCTGTTCTAACTGGAAACAGCACTGCCAGCAGCTTAACTACACACATGCACAAGACTAAACTGCAGCAGCACCTCACTGGTGAAATAATGTAATTTCCTAATACAGGCAAGCACTCCATCCCTCTGTGAGCTGCCCTGGGGTGCTGCTGAAGAGCAGACTCTGGGAGAGAGTCAGCTGTGCTGTGCTGACCAAGGAGGCACCAACAGGGAGACACCTCCTGTGCACAGCTGGCTGGTTATCCCAGGAGTGGAGTCTCACTTTCTCTCACATTCTCTGCCTTTTCACTTTCTCCTGTGTTTTGACTATGCTGTGCTTGTTCTTAACAGGGGGCTCCTTATTGCCCATCTCTCTTCACTTAAAAACTTTTGTCTGAGTTAGCAGTGTATGAAATTCAAAAAGTAATGGTCCAGCTTCCCTGTCTGTGTCTATTGTCAGTGGCCAAATACTATAAAATTGGTTGCAAATTTAGGAGGCTTTTTTTTCATAAGCCTATAGAAATGAATTGTTATAGTTCAATTACATTTAAAAGATCCAGTTTGGGTTCTTAGAGAGACTTTTGCCTTTAAGGCAAAACTGTCTTCTTAGTGATGTTGACCTTGTTGTTGAAATCAAAATTATAGAGGTCACTGTGCTCAGTACATGCTTGTAGTTTGCTGTGCAAAAAGCTTCCCTTTGAAAAGGCAGAATACATAAAATTTCAAAAAAGATGTTTTGTTGCCTTTGGCTGTAATGTGTTAAAAATATAAAACTAAGTCTTTAAAAGACAGTGACAGGGTGATTTGTCATTATTTGCCGATCGGAATTTGTGTGCAGTTAATATTCTGAAAGCATTCATGAAGTTGGTAATGATTTTTGAAAGTGGCTTTTTTGTAGTATTAACAGCCAGTCATCTGAAACTTAATCTTGAAAGTGAATTACTGATCTTGTTTACAACATTCAAGTTGTTCTGTATTTTTTCTTATTCAAGAACTGAAAAAAATACTGTATGACTTACCTTAATAGTTGCAATAGCACAATTTGCAAATGGATTACTTCAGCACAGACTTAAAATTTCAATCTGTATGCTGAAATGTGTTAATATAAACTGTATAGATAATACTTAAGAATAACAAACATTTCTCAGGAGCCTTACTGAGATTAATCCTAAGAAATACTAGACTGACCAGTTTTGTGTATCGCATTTCTATTTTTCATTTAACCAAGTATAAATCTTATATATTATTATATATAGTTATTAAGTTATTCATCCAGTTATGGTTTGTGCTGGTTGGTAATATAAGCTCTGCAGAACATGCAGCTATAGACCACTTAGTTCTAAATTTATTTTCTACATACTGCACTGTAAATTTAAATCAGGACTAGCTAATTGTGAAGCAGTATATTATGGTCTGCTGAAAAGGTGACAAAAACTGTTTTATTTCACATAGGCAGTGTTTGATTTCTTGAATCTAAATTTGTTACCTGAGCATCTTAAGCATTTTAAGTGTACCCCTACATTTACTTGGAATCAGTGGGATTTAGAATTTGCTTTACATGTCTCATTGTTAATTAAAAATATGTGCTTACTATGAATATATAGAAGATAAATAACTGTGGAGGGTCTGATCAGCTGAGATCTGAGTGTCCTTTTTTTCCATTGGGAGACCAGGTACATTCCCTCTCAAGGCACATTCAGCTCTTTCAGGGCCACGTGGTCTAAGTACAATTATTCAATTGGTTTGAGCAGGATAATTTCTTCCAACAGAGAAATGTCTCAGGTTGTTTGGTTTGGTTGGTTGGTTGGTTTGGTTCTTTAATACAATACTGTTTATTCAGAAAAAAATATGTATGGATGAATTATTTTTCAGATTAATGTAGAGGCATTCAGCAGCAGGTACTTCCTTGTGTTTTATTTACAATTCTGCTATTTCAGTGAGTTCTTTACCTCAGGGAGCTGAATGACTGTTTCTCAAGTAGCTGGTTTCCTTTAGAGTGGCTTTTTGGTTGCCAGATTGCATGGCTACTTGGATAGGCTAACATAAAATAAGGAAGGATCTGTGTGGTGTGGCAGCTACTTCATGCATGTTGTCTCAAGGTATCTCTGAAGATTTTTGTGTTTGCTCTGTCTTCAGTAGGAATAAGGTAAGATATCTTCCATTTACTGCAAAATGAGAATGATACATGTGATTTCCTCATTTTTTCCCTTTCACAGTCTAGTCTTTGAAGCCCTACAGCATGCAAATGTATATGTATATATGTGCTTCCTTAAACTACTCGATTAGAAATCACAATTTTAACTAAGTGGTATGTTGTTTCATATGTTGGAGGAGGATATTCTTTTTCATATTATTCTTTTCCATATGACTATTGCTGTGAATGATCTTTGGTGAGGATGATTGTCTGGTAAAATCATCCTCCTCCTCAGAACTGTATAAATGGATGACTTTGATTAGTATAATCAAGTTATGAATGTATGACTAACCTGTACTGTGCTCTCTGTGAATTGGTAGAAAAACATAGCCCAAACAGAAAATTTTGAAAAATTGACCATATGAGGAACTGCCTTAGAATAGCCTTAAAATGTCTTAGGATGTCTAACAGGGAAAAAAAAAGTTATTAATACGATAACAAGCAAAATACTGGCAATGAGAGTTGAGAGTTCGCACTTGAAAGCAAACCTGAAAATTTTAATACATTCAGTAAATAAAATTATGAATTTTCTTTAGCATGGAAGGTGGCCTGATTGTTTTGGGATTTTTTTTGGCTTTTGTTTAAGTCCTGGCAAGATCTATCCTTGTGTTGTATTGAGAGATGTGATGCACAAAAACAACGAGCAGAACTGCCTGCAGAGTGCCAAGAATATGAGTTGTTGAGACACATTTTTAACACATAAGGCAACATTTGAAGAAGAGGGAGGGGGATACCATGGCATGAGGGGAGAACATCAGATTTCAACACAAGGCATTTGTAGCTGTCCTTGAGATAAACAGAGCAATGGGACAGAGCCATCATGGCCCTTTGCCTGACGGGTTAAAAATAAGCACTGTACACACTTCATATGCATCTCTCCCTTGCATGTGTGGGAGGAGAGAAAAAGCCACCCAGGAACAGATGCTCTGTTCTTGTCCTGTTCGTGGCACCCTCCCAGGTTCTTATCCCTGCCCTTCACTCAGTGATGCCACACTTGAGGGAAAGGCTTCTTTTAATTCTTAATCCCTGTAGGATGGGAGCAGGTCTATGGATGGAGTTGAGGATTCCATGATTTTTTCAATACATTTATTTACTCATAATAAAGGAATAAATCTTTAATCTCGTGGACCATAAAAACAATTCCTCATTAATTTGGTAAGAATCTTGACAGGATAAAGAAAAAGTATCAAATCTTAATTTGGGGAAGTACTGTTCTATGAAACTGATTCACAGCAAGTATACCTGAGTGAGTAAAAGTACCAAAGAAAAGTAAGGAAAGAAAAATTCTTGATTTATTCAACAATACATGTTTAATAAGAAAATCAGAGTGGTTTTTTTTTCCCCAAAAAAAACTTTATAGTTGTCCAGCATTCTGTTTGTCACTGGGGCATCCTGTGTTTGATTTAATTTTTTTCTCTAAATTCTTTGGAAACTGCCAATGCAGCATCTATCTTTAAGATAAAAATTTGCTAACACTTGACTGTGTGACTACAATGAAAGTATTTAGGCTAAGTACTCTGAAAGTTTTGAAATGAGTATTGATATTTATTAATGCAGTGTTCCATGTTTTGGAAAGAGATCATGGTCAGTTGAAGCATTTGTCTGGTTCACATCACATTACATTCAGATTGCATCTGAAATCTCCAGTTGCTTTGGTTTGCCTTTGGACAGGTGTTCAGAAAGTTTGTCAGGAATGTTGAGGCCATGTTGGATAGGTGTATGGGCACATGGTGGGGCTGATTCTTTCCTTGACTTGAACTAAATCAAGTGAAACCCCTATTAAGCCAGAGGTATTGCCACTAAGCAAAATGGGCATGAAAGAATAGTCAAACAGAGACTGTTTCCTGCAAGCTGTTTCCTCATATTCATTCATTTCCTCACTGTGTAAGGAGCACAGAAGCCAGGTACAGTGGCAATAGGACACTAGGATGGCAGAAAGGGAATGAGGAAGTACTGCTGTCCCACTTCCTCTGCTAAGGAAACACACATTTTTCTAATTACACAGTCTGATTTGAGATATATTTTGAAAATCTGTAACATGTATGTTATAGTATAAATTACTGTAAGGTAAACATTGTATGGTTTCATATAGGCTGTATATTCAACTTCAGTAGTATTTTGCTTGCTTTCATAAGACTAAATATGCATACACAGCTAGTGTGTGGTGATATTCAATAACAATATCTAAATTTCTGCAGAAGGCCACACATTAAAAACAAAAATCTCGATTTTAAATGTTTTTTCTGTGTGTCCTTTCTCTTAAGCTACTTTGCTTTTCACAACACCTTTCTTACTCATCTATAAAACTCGAATGCCCCTCATCCTCCCACCCACCAAGTCACTCTGGACCATTAAGGTCCTGGAGCTTCTGATATTGTGGCACTTGGGGGCATGATTTACATTATTTAGTGTTGTCGGGGTTAGGTAAATGGTTCGACTCGATCTTGGAGGTCTTTTCCCAACCAAGTGATTCCATGATACTATGTTTCATTTGCTCTGTGATAAAGCTGTTCTTATGGTATCCCCGTGTTTTGGAGCCCTTTTATATCCTCTTTTTTTTGAGGTTTATGTTGATCTTTGTGCTGGTCTTTCCTTCATGCTTGTGTCAGGGTAGAATCCACTGCCTAAGCAGTTTCTCTCATTCCCACTCCTAGACCCCTGCCCTTCCTGAATTCAGAAAAAGTGCTGATATGACAGTGAAGCACTCAGTGAGATAAGTGGTAGACTTCCTGAAACTGTGTTCTCTGTGCAGTGTCTGTTAATAGGAATGATTTGCAGCAACAAATCTGCAGGGTGGAATGGAGCCAGAGAAACCATGAGGAGTGAAACGTGTCCAGATTACCTAAGCAAATTGGATTGTAAAGGGGAAAGATTGAAATGTGTGAGAAATTAAGATAGACTACTCTTAAAAAGTGCAGAGCCATTGTCAAGTGTTCTGCCAATCCTGATTTCCTACTGTTTTAACTGCATTTCTTCCCTTCTCAGGCATCTCTTAGGGACTTGGTGATGGTGATGTCAGTTATCTGCCACTACTATATTAAGATGTTTCTTCCAAAATGATAAGAAGTGATATCATTCTCGTAATAGAATTGTCACTGAGCTTCAGAGTCATTGTGGTGACTTGCAGGGCTCAGCATTCCAGCAAAGCCCTTAGTGCAAATGCCAAAAGTCTTTTCAGTTTGTGTGTCAAAGTTTATCATAGACTTTGAGGTGTATGGAAAACCTGGTGTCTCTTCCATGCAAATTCTGCATTCCAGAAAAGCAAATCAGTACAGAGTCAGTGAGGAGAAAGAGCTTGGTGATCCATGGGATTGGAAGTACACAGTGGGAAACTAGGAGCGTAATTACACAGCACAGTGTAGTATAGAAATAATTGATCTAACCACCACTAAACTGTTTCCAGAAGTGAATTAGTGCAGCCACCTTAGTTTGGCTCTGAATACATGCTGAGGAAGACTGGCTGTCTCAGTGACAGAGCACATTGGCCTGAAAGGAATGTGCTAACCTATCTGCACAGCTCTTGGGACCAGGGTCATGTGGGTGCAGAATGTCTGCAGTGTCTCTGCTCTGACAGACATGGTGTCACAGCCAGCTGGGACCTCTTCACATTGCATACCATGGTAGAAGAGATGTGCTGTAAAAGAGCTTGCCTCAGTGAGCCAAGCTAAACCAGTATTAACAGATGATATAATTTCCTTCTCTACGTGTACCATTGCAGAGGTAAATCTCTCTTGAAGCCAAGGAAGTGTGTTAGTAGAAGAGCATAAGTCATCAGCTGACTAGGAATACACTGATTCTAAAAATCAAACAATTTTCTGTCAGAGGAGAGACACTTTGAGACTGCCATCTGATAGATTAGCTACTACAGGGACTTTGGTCAGTTTCTGAAATAAATGAAGTGATACAACTGCAAGTATAAGAGTTAAGTACTTGCAGTGATTTAGGAGTTCCCTTCTAGTCCTATGTATGTCTCACAATTCTGTTCAAGCATCAAAGTCAACAATACGTCCCTCTATTGACTCATCTGGGAAGAGCAGGGTCCTAATTATAACCTTGTGGAGTAATTTTCTGCTCTTATCTTTCATGTATCTCTTATCTACATGTATTTCAACTGTATTTCAGTTAACACGGTTGAGGTGTGAAAGCAGTGGTTTGTCTGGTAGCCAGAATGTATAACCTTAAAAATATGTAGGGAATTAGGTTGCTTCAGTTGGACAGTTAATGAAGCAATTTTGTTTTACTGTGATTCTTTTTAAGTGGCAGTGATAGAAGCAGGGAGCTCTTGGCCAAATTTCCTGTAACAATATACATCATGATTTCAGTCATTCTAGTCATGAGGACCTGAGAATTGCTGAATTCAGCCAGATGAAAAGTCTACATAACCTAGTAAGTAGATACTTATGGAAAAAATGTCCGGAGGCAGTCATGCTTACAGTGATTTTTCCATCATGCTCTTCAGACCTTCAGTGACTAGGAGACTCTTTTGTTTAACAGTTACTGCTGACCTACTGAATAGAACTGCTGAATCAATGAAGGCATGATTTTTTCTGATCCATGTACAGTTTATGCCTCACAATATCTAATGAAAATAAACTTAGTTTATTATTACAAAAAAAAAAAAAAAGGCATGTCTTCCAATATTTATATTGTGGAAACTAGTGAATAACTATTACTAGGTCACCTTTTGAATAAAGTTCATTACTTAATACATTGCTCTCATATTCTTCTCTAGATATTTTTCTAATTCTGTCATAACCTTTTTTGATAATGGAAGGACCAAAGCTGCATATCGTATTCATAATGTGTTTGTGGCCTGAGTGTTTACAGGGCAGATTTTTCATGTTTTTCTCTGTTAATTTTTCAATAAATCCCAGGTATGTTTGTTCCTTTAAGCACCAGATGTTTTCAGATTTCTTTCCTGGTGATACTAACACCCCATATATATACATATATGTTTATTTTCCCTTCTCTTCTTGATGTGCATTGCACTTAATGACACTGAATAGCCTCAGGGATTTTATCACCCATTCAGTATTGAACCATCTCCAAAGCTTTTCATAGCCAGTCCTAGATTTCCTCAGCCTAATAGTTTGGTGTCATCTGATTTTTTTCCCTTTGTCTTTATGTGTGTTCTTTTTCAGATTGTTTATGAATATATTGAAGGCCCCCATCTGTTAGCTGAGCCTAAGTCAGTGAATCCTGAAAAAGAATATAAACAATATAAAATATGACCTATAAAAATAATTCAGCCTTTTTTCTTCTTACTAAAATGAATTTTACCGTTTTAGTTTTATTATATATTTATTACATAAGTAGATGTATTTTAAATTTTTTTTTCACAATGCGGTTCTGCTTTTCAAAGCACTTATAGGATAATGGAAATAGAAGATGAGACATTCACTGCTCTCTGATAATTTAAATATCACACATGTTCATGTTAATGACTAGCATTTTTATTTCATATTTAATTCAATGGGATTCTGGCACATACTGACAATTTAGGGTGATTGTCAGGAAAGAACTATATAAAAGAAACTGTTCTTTTTGTTTTGTTAATGTTAGCATGTAAAGGTTGTCTTTGACTGTCTACAATCTCCTATTGGCTTAATCCACTATACTTACTTATTAAGCTATGAATACCTGCAAATCCTTTAAAGGATTAACTGTATCTGCCTGCTAAGCTTTCCAAGGCAGTTAAAAATAACTGCAGGCTGATTCTACTGACACACTAAAAATTGGACTTGCTCTACATTTTATGTTGTATTTGCTGCTGCTTTGACAGATGTGATACAGTCTGGAGGTATTTAAACCTTCTGTGAAGTTGGGTTGACCAAGTGCTCTCAATACCCCAGTTCTGACTAGCAGCTGTTTTCCCTTACAGCCCAAAGAGGACCAGCATTTGCTTTGTCTCATGAAAAATGCCAGTGACCAAGAACATACAAGGTGGACAAAGAAATTCAGTTTAATATCAATTCATGAAATAAAGGTGTCCTTTTCTGAAGAAAGGCTTTGATTTATACAAGTGGTCTGCAGTGCAGTCTTTCCTGTTTGATATGGTTTTTTCTAGCTGTACTCATTGACTTCAGAAAATGTGTCTCTTTTCCACATTCACTAAATTGTTATATTCTATTACAGTATAAGCACGTGTGCTGGATGCTGCTAGGTATTGTTAGGAAGGCAGCCAAATATATTATATTCATCATTATATCCATAAGTGGAAGCCTTACAGGGAATGCACAGTTCCTCTCAATGGTCTGGAGAGTGCACAAGACAGAAGCACATTAAAATGTGTACTGGCTACCTCTATTCCTGCTGGCTGTCAAGGAAGAGGAGTTGAACTTCACCACCGTCCTTGATCAAGGAAGTTAAAGAGTGCAATATATAAAATTTGCAGAAACTTTGAGACAAGACTTTGCACTTTCTGCTGTCTTTTGCCAGGCATTTTCTCTCAGAAGTCTTGTATTGGTACAACAGAAATTTCTGGCTGCAAAAGGATACCATAAATGCTGGCGTTTTCTTGCTGTCAAAGGACAGAATGGGACAGTGATTTTCTGCTACAGTGATTTCTACCTTCATTAACAGATTGTTTAGGTTCCTGCACAAGAAAAGCAGAAGTCCAATTGCACATAACAGCTGAAATTGGTTCTTATAAGAGCTTATACACTTATAAGAGCTGAAGGAATGTAGCGTGGCATAAAGTTTTTTCCCCCCAGGTAATAGACGTGAGGCTAATTAATACTTAGCTGGGTGCATGAAACCTGCATTTGTTTAAAGCTGAAGGGGGAATAGTGAAAACCACATTCAGTCAGATGTAGGTACTCACAAGGGACAACTCTGTCAGCATTCCTTTTAGTGAACTCCTGACTATAAAACAATATATGAATATTGAATAACATGAACTTGGGTTGGGGCTTGCCAGCCACCCTGTCAGAGTGTAAAGCACTGACAAAAGTGCAGAAGGAATATTGGATCCATCAGTGTGGATTCAGCCTTCAATCCCCAAAAGTATAGCTGCTAGAATTCTTTAGCTTAGCTAGTTGAAGGCTAGGTAGTTGCTGATTAATTATTTAATTATTATGCTGTTTGGCAGTAGGAGGGCTGTAGATTTTCCTGCTCTTCTAAATATGTAAGCAAACTGCACAACCCAAGCTGAAGGTTCTAGCTCAGACACAATAAGCAATATAATTCCATTAACATTAATATGTGCTAATTTATGTCTAAAATACATATTGAAAATTGTGCTGAGACAACTTCATACTGAGCTGTATCAGGAAATCACATTATGCTTTTACTATTTCTAGCTAAGTGAAGTCAACAAAAACTTGGGAGAGTTACATTTTAACCCCTTGTTCCAATCAGTGTCTGTCTGCATGTGGTCCTGGTCTGCCTGAGGAAGTGCCATGGGTAAGCAGATGCATTGCTTGTGATACTTCAGTGTTTCTTAGAATTAATTGCAGTATTTCTACAGTGCCCTGTATTGCGCTACTCAAGGAACAGATGACACAGACATACCAGGTAGATTGTGTGATTCTATTTATTTCAATACTGATTTTTAAAATTAGGCATGTATTCCTTAATGTTTGGTTTTATCTGAACTTCACCACAAACTGTCAAGTTAAATTTTACTCAATACTCAATTTACTGTATATTTGGAAGGAGAAAGCGGACTTGTACAAAATGCACTTCCTAACATAAACTATTTAGTATTTTGTTGTGATGAGAAACTAGCATTCTTATGTTTTAAAAGAGAAATCTTGTGGAACCCAAGCTTGTCAAATTTTTGCCAGAAACTTGCTGGTTGCCTGCCAACTCTCTACCCATCCCCTTGGCAGGTGGCCTAGCCTTCCAAGGGCTGCAGCTGCCTCTGCGGCAGGGCTGGCAGCACTTGCAGGGCTGCAGGTCCAGATGGACTCCCTCCCAAAGGGTCCCTGTCACCCTGGGGTGATGGGCTGTGCCTCCTCCCTCCTGGCAGGGCTGGAAGCTAAGGAACTTCCAGGCCTGGAAATGTTTTATCTTGTGCCAGCTTTTAGTAGTTCTTTAAGAAATTGTTTCATAAGTGGACATCCTATTTCTGTCACTAAGAAAGGCCTTGTACCTGAAAACAGGGATGGATGCCTTTAATATATCACTTAATACATCACTTTGTAACAGTCCTGCTTCTGAGGAAAGTTCATGAAGAAATGACACAAAATGCAACAGCACGTCTAGAGGAATGTTGCTTTTTAAGTTGGAATTTAGCTTCTGACATTAGCATTAGGTTTTGTTGAGGTTTTGTGCTTTCCTTTCATCTTAACAGACATTCTTTTTTTTCCCCCTAATATCTAATCTTATTTGAGATTTAATCAGACATCAGCAATATCTTGTGGACTAACATGCAATTTTTAAATCAGTTAAATATTCATGGTAGTTGATACAACCTTGGTGTTAATAATGTATTGTGAAAGAAGTGTAAGAATAAATAGAAGCTGATATGCTTTATGCTGGTGTGTACATGGTTGTTGACCTTGATCTTTTTAGGGCTGAGAAAAGTACAATTAAAGACCATGGAGCATTCTGGGGTGTGTAACTCTTTGTATCAAAGTAAGTGCCAACTCAGGTTAATAAATAATAAAAGTGCACAAAGCAATTTTTCTTCATTTTCCTGATTATTATTTAATATTTTGCTGCATTTTGAATAGCTTGATAGAAAACTTATCTTTCCTATTGGAGCTCTACTTCAAAAATAAATCAGTTTCCACAATAATAGGCAGGGTTGTGGAAGAATTTTTTTTCTGCTCCAGCTATTGCTTGTAGATTGCTGCTAGATGTCATGTAAATAAATAAATCAATCTCAACTTCATTGAAGCTAAATATTGAAAGACACATGGGAATGTAATGAAGGAGCTGTGATACACCAAATATTTTATATACTGTTGTGTGGAGATGATACCTTTTTTTATGACTACCCTCAAGGAAATGTAATGAAGAATTTTTAGTTAACATAATACAGTAGAGCATAAGAAAATCTTGTAATTAATTTGGCAAACAGAAACAGTGATACAATAGAGGATGATATTCTGATCAAATTTCTCCAGTTTAGTAACTTTTTCAGCAAATTTGCTTAATGATTTTACTTCAGACCTTGCCCCACTAAAGGCAGCAAGTCTATTCTGGAAGTTACTCGTGGGGTAGAGTAACAGTTTCAGAGTATACATGGACATTATTTTGGGTTATACAATGTTACCTCAGTGCAAGAGATGAAGGACTAAACACTGCCTTATTTAAGGAACTAATGGCCTGTCAAAATCAGTACAAAAGGTGGAAGCACTATAATTAATAATAATAAAAAAAAAAATCCTCTCCTGTTTATCAGCTAGTACAATATGTTGGAGTGGAAGTTAGCCTTGTTGTGCATTTTGCAGATGCTTCTAAATAGCTGCCCAAAATGACACCAAGCTCAATTGATTTGCCCCTGTGCTACTATAGCTTTACGTGTATTGAAAGCACTGTTAATAATAATATTAGAATGAAATGGAAATAAATTGTACACACTTTCTTGCTGATGTGATGGCAAGTAGTTTCTCTTTAATTTTATTATTCTCTTGCACTAGCCAATATAAAAGTTTTGCCAACATGTTTTTCACATCTACGGATTACCAATAACTGCCTAACTCCATTTGTGCTTACAAACTTAATAACAACATGCTTACATAAAGTAGACTATGATGGTCACATCTTCAGCTACATCCTGGCATAGCTCCAACTGCATAGCTGTTGACTTCATGAGGATTTGGATACAAACTTAAAGTTAAGCCCATGCTTAACCGCTTTGTCAATCTGTCTCTCTCCCCCTCTCCTCCTGCTGTTACTGTCATATACCATCTATGAAATGTACCTCATGCTGACATATGAATGAATGCTCAGGTATTTCTATACACTCTTTGTACACAAAGCTGTGGTTGATTTACTCTTGTTTCAAGCCTGAAGAAAAGACTTCATCCACTGTGACTTCCAGAGTGCTGTGAGCGTGTGTGTGTGTGTGTTTATCTATTCTGTAAGGTCACATGTGGGTCTCTCATCCAGCCAAAACTCCTGTAAGAAGGGAGAGTGCATTTCAGAATAAAACCTTTTCTGGGATTCCATGCCAAAACTCATGCTTTTTGTAGCAGTTGTAAATTAAGTCCTTTTTTGGTTTTTGATTTAAATAATTTAGAGGTATCAATAACTTGATAAACATTTTTTATTGTATCTTAAAACATTTACAGCAAAAAACTACATCAGTAATAGTAGCAAAGATTTAGAAAGTGAGTTGTATAACTACTATTATATATAATCTCACATACAAAACAAGAGTTATTACACAAAGGAAGGTATAATAAAATTATGACTGTAGGCAGTGGCTTTCATGAAGAGCATAAGTTTTTCAAACACTTAATAAAAGAAGAGATTTTACCTGAAGTGTAACCTTCTGCTTATGTGATCTATGTGCATTCTTCCCCAAAATAGCATTCAGCTGCAATAAAGTTTAGTTGAGCATTTATACATGACCACATTAATGAATGTGATATTTGACTGTCTAGAGAGCTGTGGATGTATTTAAACAAAAGGTTTTATAACAGCTTTAATTATTATGATAAATCAGAGCTAAGTAACAATGTTGTCATAAATTAGAGGAAAAAATATTTTAAGCATGCATTTTCCTAAATTTTATCTCCTAAAAAGATGGACAGCATTTCTATGTATCTCTTCATAGTTTAGTATTTGCTAGATGTACTGTTGTTTCCCCTGGCATATGTGTTCTGTAAGGCAGGGGACAACAGAATCAAGAAATAAACATCTGACCATGTCACAAATCCAATTAACTCTGACAAGGGCTAGTAAAGTCAAGTGAATAACAAAGCACTGCTGTCTGGAAGCAGCTTTGCAAACAGTAGGACACCAGCTGGACAAAGCAAAAGTACTTCAGGCAGCTGAATTTTCTGCCTGCACTAAAACCATCTTATACCCTAGTGAGGTCACAGCGCTATAGCATTTTCAAGTGTCAGGTCTCATCTCTTCACTGTTTCTAAGCGGCAGGGAGGAGGAGGAGGAGGGAAGCATTCCCCTCACAGAATGTAAAATATGTGCTAATGTCATTACAAGGCAATGCAGCGAAGCAAAAGCTGCGGCTACCATTGCACAGCCTCTCCTCAGCCACCACCACAGTGTTTGGTTATGATAGAAACCTCCAAGAGATTTCAGTGCAGCAATCCTTGGGCAGAAATCGTGGTGGTTTTCTAATCCCGAGGCCTGTGCATGTTCAAAGTAGCTCTCCTTTTTCTAGCTCTTGACACATGTAGCTAACCAGTGTCCCATTTAATGGAACTGAATGATAGCTGATTAAATGATTGCTTCACCAGTCCGCTGCGTTCATCCATGCTTGAGACTCAGAAATGTGGGGGAATTTCTCATCTAGAGTATAGCAGTGTCAGTCTATAGACATTCCTTTGGCAAAGTTATTTTGGGTTTATCTTAAGAGGAGAATCCACTCCCTGCACATGTGACTGGAAATTGAAATTCTTCACTGCGTGTTTCCAGATAGAAAGGAAATACGTGCTCTGTTTACTTTATCTGTGTAACCCAAACAACACAATGTTACCCTTGGAATCTTTTCTTGCTCTAACCTATTTCCCTGTTGTCACCCCTGTCCCGGGAGGTGACACAAGAACGACATGGAGTAGCTCTGGTGGTAGCAAACTGAAAAAACCTTTTATTAAAATATCTGACTCCATATTTATATCTTTTTAAAATCCCTGTGTCATTGGAGGGTTACAGTGCCACCTCCTCAATGTCACTGGGCAACCCAACTGTTTGTCAGGTTGCTCGTCCTCCATAAAGGAATGCAAAACAATAAGTTATTTACCTAAAGTATATGAGAAAGTTTGTGCAAAGAATGCAAACATCAGAAGGCTCAATAAAACTTGAGAAAATAAGGGCGACATCCTGTCATGCAGTATTCTTACGTAAAATGCTTTCCATTTACACTGTAGTAGTGGAAGGAATTTTAGACCCATATAACAATACTCAGTATTTTTACTGTTAATTGTCAACATTATTTGCAGCTCCTAATAACCTACTTTTCTAGTAGCCAGAAGAGTCAAATATGTAATTTGTCAACTTTAATATGGGTTATAAAACTGAAACAAACAGATATCCTCAGCTTTGAGATGGAAGAAGGAATATTTCTTAGGAAACAACATGAGAATCTTGGTTAGCTCATAACTCACAGTGAGTTTGCAGCTGAAATTTCCCAGCACTTTTCTAATATTTCTATTTAACTGAAACTAAATTATATTAACTTCAGCAAAATTTTCTAAAGGGAGTTATCTTTAGTTCAGAATGGGATTTCTGGGTTCTAGAAACCAGAAACAAATACACACAATGACTCAGTGATTAGGTTATTAAATTACTAGATTTAGAGCAGGAAACTGTTTCCGCCCTTCTTATTCTACATGTTTCTATGCACTGTATCTTTTGAATCTTTTCCTCCCCCCCAACTTAAAGAAATACTTGGTAATCTTGGAGTTGGTCCCAGTTTTCCTGATACTGAGAATTTAACATGGGGTGAGATGGGTAAATTGAAGTGTCAAGATGGTCTCTGAAATCAGAAAAAGGAGCAGGGAAAGAATATAGCAGGATTGCTTCTTCAGAAAATTAAAAATTAAACATGTCATCATGCTTGTACATTTTTTTAAACTGCATTGAAACTTGATCTTCTTGCTACAACTTTGGACACAAATAGAATTTAGCAAATGGAGATATGCTGTAGAAGTAGCACAGGCATATGCTGACATACGATTCCCATATGGCAGTCCACAGTGGTTCTCGAGCTCCTAAGACATGTTTTGTTCTTTAAATAGTTTTCCATCTTTTTAACATTTTGAAGTACATTGACTATTTTCATTATGCTTTCTTCCTTTTTTCCTTTGAAGCCACATGTATTTACAACTAACTTAGATTAGGCAGGAAGTACAGATAGAAAGAAGCTAAAATAGCTTTCAGAAATTACTACTGCAGTCAAACATATTTGGAAATTCAAGAGTCAACATCAACTATTGAAATAAAATGAAGTCTACATTAAGCTTTATAAAGAAAGAAAACGTATGGTTTAGGATTTTTGTCCTGCATTCATGCAGGATCACATCCAGTATTTTGTTCCTGGGATGTAACGCAGCAAGTTAAAATTCAATTAAAAAACCAACAAAACCCCCTTTGTATTTAATCAGGTATCATTAAAACCTGAGATTTTGACTTCAACTGGAGACTGTCTGAGTCAGAACCTCACAGACTCAGAGAGCTATAGTAGCTGCCAACAGGGTATTTCCTGTTGCTTTTCACAACAAACAAACAAAAAAGGGCTATCTCAGTATGATCTGCAGATGTGCAGCATGAAGGCATTTGTGTGCAAGTTTTACAGAGGCTTACAATTTTATGCAAATAATAGGTAAATCCCTGTCCTATTTCTTAAAAAAACAACTCCATCACTATAGACTAACATCTTTCAACAAATTGTGTGGCAGTCTTATGTTTCTAAGTTCCTAAAAGTTTTGGAAGAAAAAATACTTCCAATTTACTCAAATGCCTGTGAGAGCTTAAAAAAAAAAAAGAAAAAATAATGAGAACATACATAAAAATTCTACTGCACACTGTTAAGGTAGAAAAACTGTACTGAACACATTTTTTGGCTTTTGCAACATCTCGTATAGGCTTTATCAGCAAAATAGTTTGTTTCTTTAGTGAAAAAATTGCTTTATACTTCTCAGGAGGGAAATATTCTATTTCTGAATGTCTGGAGAAATGCTGAGAATTATAACTACAACAAACAAGTCGTTAGTAAGAATTTACTTTTTCAGTGCCTGGAGACATAATTTCCTAATAAGCTCCAGCCTCCTAATTGTTGCAAACCAAAGACATCCAGTATTAGTTTCCTACTAAGTGTGCATATCAGCTTGGGCCAGCACAGGAAGAATTCTTAAGGCTGGGCTGAACGAAACAATGTTTCCTCAAAGCCTCTGATTCATCACAGGTACATTTGCTTTCTAGTTCTGTGTCTTAAAAAGGGTCAAAGCTCTGCAATGTTGAAGGGCATAAAGTAGTGCTTGGCACATTGGACATAAACACATATGTCATCCTGTTAGGATGATTAGGAGACATCCTCCTGTTAGAAATAAAACAATTCCTGCTTGCACTAAAAGGCACCGACGTAATCACAAAAGGTTTTAGAGACCTTTTACTCCTAACTGGGTAACACTGGAAATTTTGCCCCTCTGCCAGTTATGTGTTGGGTCTTAACATACTTTTTTTGAAATAAAGGTACTCCAGTCAATTTGAGAGTTGAACTGGAAACCAAAGTTCTATAAGATTGGTGCTGGCCTTCTCTACAGGAAGGTAAACAAACCAAAATATATGGTGATATGTGAATAGTTCTCCTCCTACAACTTGTTTGCCAGAGTAATTGTAATTCGGTGGGCAGATTTCTTCTGGATGACACTGGAAGGGAAAAATGAAAAAGATTATACAAAACTGTATTTTGTTTCTTTTCCTAGGAAAGCACAATTTGGATGATTTCTGGACTTAAACCCATTACTAGAAAAAGATAATGGTGCTGTTGTGAGAGCCAAATGAAGGGACAACACATAATACCATATACAAGGAAAATCAGAGGAGATCCTGAATCAGCAAAGAGGAGGTACGCGATGGAGTTATTTACCAGGTGCTATAACATGAAGAAAAGCAGAGCACCTCTTCTCAAAAGAGAATTACAGAAATTAATTGAGGATATTGTGGCGTCATTCCTCTAAATCCCTTATGCTCCACAGTTCCCTGTTTCTCAGTAGTACTCCCTTGCTCTCAGAAGTTTTGGGACCCACTTGTTTCTCTTTCCACATCCCAACATCCTGTCTGTCTGTCTAAGCTTGTCTCCTAGGCTCAGCATCTCTGACTCTGAACAAAGCTGTCACAGTGGTAAACACTGTCAGAAAGATATCCTGTCTCTTTTTTTTTTTTTTTAATGTGACAGCAAGGGGTAAGAAGGGTGTACTCAAGGTGTTTTCCTGGCACTGCTACAGTGCCTGGAGGGCAAAGGCTATTCTTCCTCCCCTGTGCCACCAAGCAATCCATGTTCCAGCATTAGAGTGAAGAGCAGATATGAAACAAGTAAAACAGTGTCACTCAGAACCTGGAGGAGTGAGAAAAGAGGGCTTCCTTCTGCCTGTGAAGTTTTTATGTACATAGTGGAGACAGGTGAAAGGGGAATGTGGTCCTTCTTAGAGGTCCCATGGTCGAGGAAGTTTTGTGAGACAGCTTTTTTTCAGGGAGTTTAAAAATAGGTGATGATGATGTGTAGTACTGGGCCAATTCCCACCAGATGCAAAATAACTTCTATGAGAGAATATACTGGAGCTGTGAGGAACCTCAGCCCCTGCAGTTTACAGCTGTCAGTCTGCTCCTGCTGCTCTGAATGACTTGCTAAAGTAAGCACAGCCTCTGCTGGTTTATTCACTGAGCACAGACAGAACAAATACGTGCAATGCGCAATAATTTTTCAGGAAAACATATTCCATAGCATTCTGAAAGTAAAAATACTGTATTTAAATGAGATTCACAGCAGCGTGTTTTATTGACTTTGAGAGACAGCTTCAGAAAAAGAAGATTACCAAGCTGAGACTAATAGCTACATTGAACATACTTATCCTAGTTTACATTGTAAACAAGAATTCCACAGGCCCAGCAGAAAAGTACCTGGGGGTGTTGGTTGACATCCAGCTGAACATGAGCCATCAGTGTTCCCAGGTGGCCAAGAAGGCCAATGGCATCCTGGCCTGTAAGAGAAACAGTAGGGCCAGCAGAAGCAGGGCAGTGATTGTCCCCCTGTGCTCGGCACCTCAAGTTCGGTGTTTAGTCTTTGGCCCCTCACTGCAAGAAAGGCATTGAGGTGCTGGAGCATGTCCTGAGAAAGGCAACAAAACTTACGAAGGGCCTGGAGCACAAGTCCTATGAGGAGCAGATGAAGAAGCTGGGGGTGTTTTGCCTGGAGAAGAGGTTCAGAGGGGACCTTATTGCTCTCTACAACCCCCTGAAAGGGGGCTGTAGCCAGGTGGAGGTTTGCCTCTTCTCCCAGGCAGCCAGTGACAGAGCAAGAGAAAATGGCCTCAAGCTGCACCAGTGGAGGTTCAGGTTGGACATCAGGAAGAATTTTGTCACAGAAAGGGTTGTCGAGCATTGGTACAACCTATAACTCCTGGTGCTGGAGTCACCATCCCTGGAAGTGTTCAAGAAATGACTGGATGTGGCACTTAGTGCCATGGTTTAGTTACATGGTGGTGTTTGGCCACAGGTTGATCTTGAAGGTCTTTTCCAACCTTAATGACTCTTCCTTAATGATCATTCCATATTTAAACATGCTTTGTTTTATTGGACAGTGCCACCTAGGGGGAAATGGCTTTTAAACTAGAGTGGCAAAGGAGAGGGAGCTTTATTAATAACATAGAAAGCATTTCTTCTAATAAATTCTCATTTGGAATATACTAGGCAAACAAAGTGCTGCTGAGATATTCATACTGTGGATCTGGCACAAGAACTGTAATTTTCACAGGTCCCTTTGGAGCTGGCCATACTTTTTTCTCTCTTCTATATCCTGGCAGTGATTGGGGATGTCACAAATCCTGATTTCCTCCTCTGCTAGCCAGGTCTTGCTGGTATGGTAAGTGGAGAGGTTATCTACATCTCATTACAACTGTAAGGCTGGGTAGGAGGTTGCTGTATTGCTGGGTTTGGGCCTCCAAGGACTTGAAACAGAGCCTTCAAAAGTTTGCTTTTTGAGGCCAAAAGCAGAGAAAAAACCCTGGTCTACTTCTACTTAATCTTGTCTGCTAAAGGAAGGTAGTGTACAAGACAAGAATGAGATGCTGAGACTACTCTGTCTGAGAGCAGATAGGTTTTATTCCTCCTGAAACTTCCTCCAATGTCCTTGAAATTACAAATTACAGTTGGCTCCTTTGGGCTTCTAATGATTTAACCTAGAAATGGGCAAAAGAAACTTAGAAAAACTGCCCATCTCTGTACCATGTTTATTTTCTTCAGAATGAGATTTGTTTTAAAAGCCTGAATTGTGGTAATTTCTTTCCTGAAAAAACAAAATTCTGGGAGAGGTAATATTTTTGGGGGGGTTCCCCCCCCCCCCAGCCTTTTTTATTTTCACAAATGGTATTTGATTTTATTCTGTATCTTCCACAGCAGATGGCGTGCCTGCTTCCCTGAGACCAGAGATCCAAGCAGAATGCAAATGATACAAGAAACTTGTATAACAGAAAACAATTGTATAAGAAACAATTATGCAAGAAACCTGCTAGAGGAAGGTAGTGATGCTACCACAATATTTCTGAAGGAAAAATGTCAACATTTTTGATGGCATGACTGTGTGTTAGAATTGCAATAAAGGGGTAGGTCTCTTCCTTTTCTTCAGTAACCTCCACACACATAAGCAGTTGAGTGTTAATAAGAGACCCCTATTTTATTTGTGTTAAGTTCCTTTGTAAAATAATCCATACTGAAAAAAAAGGCCAGCTGACAAAATTGCTTTTTCCGCCCCCTAGAAATGGAAAAAGAGAAATTATTTTGGAACTACTGCCACAGACATGGCAAAATGATGATGGAAATTATACCAAAGCTTGCTTTAAGTACCCCTCAGGTAAACAAGTCCTGTGGTAAAATTATGGCATGATGGATTGTTTTAGGTTGCAAGATATGGCTGGGGGTGTGTATTCTACTGCCATCTGTTAGAGGTGGGGCAGTTATCCTCCGTTAATTGGGCCACCTGTCAAAACCAGCTGGGGCAGTTTTCTTTCTCTTCCACAACCCATTCTTCCTCTGGGGAGATATCTTCTGTTAATGGGCCATTGAGTATCACCGCCTGATAAAATTACATCATCCTATTGTGAGATGTTCCACCTAGAGGGAGAAGCCAGTCATTCCTAACTGGATAGAATCTGAGTTTTGGAACATCACAAGCAGCCTTTTCCTACTAGATTCCCAGAGGAAAACCAAGCCCATCTATACCACCACTGGACCTTCAGAGGAAAACTACACCCTTCTTACAGAATCACTGCTTCAACAGAACCACATCTGTCACTCCAGGAGGACTGCAGTCACCATCTAATCAGACTGCTACCAACAAGGTGACAGGTTGTATTCTGACTGTCAGTGTTTTTTGGTTTTTTTTTGTACTATTGCATTTGTATTTTTAATTTTCCTAGTAAAGAACTGTTATTCCTATTCCTATATCTTTGCCTGAGAGCCCCTTAATTTCAAAATGATAATAATTCTGAGGGAGGGGGTTTATATTTTCTATTTCAGAGGAGGCTCCTGCCTTCCTTAGCAGACACCTGTCTTTTCAAACCAAGACATGGACAAAGCAAACTCTTACTGTCCTCTAGATGTCATGATGTGGAAGAGGAGCAGCTGGATACCAGGGCTGCCACACTTGAAGTTAAATAGGTTTTGACATGTTCATTAAAGACAAGCTACAGTACAGCACAGCAAATTCACTGCAGTGCCCATCCTGATGTGACATGCTCTGGAGCAAGCAGGCTCCTGCTCAGGCACTGGGAACAAACACTGGACCAAGCCTGGGAGACAGGGACATGGACATCCACATCAGGTCCACATTGGCCATTCTGGCTTGGTCACTCAGCATAGATTTTTGGTGATTTCCTTGTTTTGATAAAATCAGAGAGAATATGCAGTTACACTTGTAGCACAGTGCTCTTCCCTTTTTAGGTTTTATTTCTTACCAAAACAGTATGGTTTTTACATGTATATGCACATATAAATAAATAGAATGGCAACATAAATAAATAATTACACTGTTAAATACATACACATTAGGAGGACTTGCTATTGCAACTTTACTTGCAGATATTCACAAATGCATACAGGTCTTGTCCAACAGCTCTTTCTTCCAAAAGAAGATACAATAAATTCAGTATTCAATCAAATACTTGGAATAAGATATTTAAGAATAGGGGTTGTGTGATTCTTTCATATATATGTGTCTAAAAGAAAGCCTAAAGATCAGATTGAGTGAAGATGAATTAAAGAAGTGGTGATAAATAGTAAGTTATTAGACACAATTTGGAATATTCAGAACTTCAATTACAAATAGGAAGAATCATTCTGCTCTTCAAATTCCTGAAATAATCCTGTTCCTTTTCAGAATCCTTCATGTTTCAGGGCCTGGCTCATTAAAAGCTGTGATTTAAAGGTGTTCAGAGCTGGTGTGTGTTAGAGTGCATTTCTTCCCACCTGTTTCTCTGTGTTACATCTTTCCTTACCTACAAACCTGACCTCTTTGAGGGCCCTGACAGCAGAGTTTGGGAGAACACTGGCACTGGAGGCCACTGCAAGAAGACTGCTAAGAAATACTGCTTCCATTAAATCCCTTTAGCTGTTGACTTTCCGGAGGACAACTTTCCTCTAACGTGCAAGAGGCACGCCATAGCGTGCGTGAGACACTCTGGGCTGTCTTGACAGTGTTGTCTGTTGGCAATGAGACAAAAATCGCACAGGCTAAAGTCTCTTAATATCAGAACTGAGTGTATCTACACTTGCTGTCACAAGTAGAAAAACAAGGTCATGTTTAACAGGAATAAATGAAGAAGGAGTGGGGGGAGGGGGAAATCTTGGAGAACCACATCTGGATAAATAATAGAAGAAAGTGTTCCCATATCAACAGATAACTGTTGACCATCACTGTGGAAGCAGTGTCTGACAGGAACCCCACAGTGACACAGCAGAAGCACACAGTGCAGGTCGATGATGGCCATTAAGGGTAACTGTCCTGTGTCTCTGGAGCCGGACTCCAAGGGATGGAGACACAGGGAACCTTTTGGTGTTTGAAGGGGACATCTCTGGGCTGCCTTCTAACCTCATCCCACTTCCTGTTGTAAATATAACTATGAGGGTTCAAAAGAGAGCCCCTACCTGGCTCCTCTGCACTCATCCACACATGCCCAAGAGTCAGAACAAGAAGCAGCGGCTGAGCCTACCAAGATACATCGTAGCAAGGGTGAATGCTTAAATACTATGTATAGCAGATCCAAGTAATCACAGAATCCATTAGCTTGGAAAAGCTCTCTGAGATGAGGAAGCCCAGCCTATGACTGGACACCAGCACATCAACCAGACCATGGCACTAAGTGCCATGTCCAGTCTTTCCTTAAACACTTCCAGGGGCGGCAAGTCTATCACCTCCCTGAGCAATCCATTCTAATGTTTAGTTGCTCTTTCCATGATGCCCAACCTTCCCTGGCACAGCTTGAGTCACAGGTTGCCCTGTCACAGGTTGCTCAGGAGAAGAGCCTGACCACCATTTCACTACGCCCTCCTTTCAGGCAGTTGTAGAGAGTCAAAAGGTCACCCGTGAGCCTCCTTTTCTCCAGGCTACACAACCCTGGCTCCCTTGGCTGCTTCTCATTATCCTCTAGACCCTTAGCCAGCTTCATTGACCTTTGCTGGACCCACTCCAGCAACTTCATGTCCTTCTGGAATTGAGGGGCCTGGAACTGGACACAAACACTTAAGAATCTTTAATATTTATGACTATGCCAGTGCCATTTGTGCCATGCCCGTTACTTTAATGAGAAATATAATAACAACCATTACAAAGGCTAATTGGGGTCTTCAGTGTGATGAGGGTTTTGTCCCTCCCCCTGCCCAGGCTTCAGGGGTCCAGTGCCCGAACAGCCACTAAGGAAGGAATGTGGGATGCAGGCACCAAACCTGCACCGGGCACTTATTGCCATTAATTAGTATGGTGAGAAGCACCTTAACAACACTTTAGATAGTCTGCCTGATAATCCACATAAACTCGATAATACATTGAACAGAAGCCTTCAGGTCATGGCTATTGCTCCGGAGGGGATCACAGAACGGGTCAGGCTGGAAGGGACCACAGTGGGCCAGCTGGTCCAACCTCCCTGCTCAAGCAAGACCATCCTGGAGACACTGCACAGGATTGTGTCCAGGGGGTTTTTGAATGACTCTGGTGATAGAGATGACTCAGCCTCTCTGGACAATCTGTTAATGTGCTCGGTCACACGCACAGTAAAGAAGTTCATTTTCATGTTCAGGTGAAACTTTCCACGGATGAGTTTCTGCCCATTGCCTCTTGTCCCATTGCTTGGCACAACCGAGCAGAGCGTGACTCCATCTTCTTAGCACCCCACCTTTAGATATTTACATACATTGATGAGAGCCGGCACGTCTGACCGGGGTAGAAAGGACAAACCCCGTTCGAGACAGCGGCCGACAGCGGCCGGCAGCTGCAGGCGAGCTCCGTGCCGCGGGCGCCGTACCCCGGCCCTCACACGCCAACATGGCGGCCCCGCCTCGCTCAACTATCCCTCCCCCCCGCCGCGTCCTGGCGTCACATCCGCGGTGCCCCAGCAACCACCGGACGTCGCGGGCGCGCCGGGAACCCGGAAGCGGCGGGCGAATCGGGGCGGGCGGTGCAACCGGCGGGGCGGG
>WBNO01032585.1:231298-243470 GCA_013400575.1 Peucedramus taeniatus
CCTTCCGCCGAAGAGGTAGTGCCCGCTGTGCGGCGGGCGCGGGGCCGCTGTGAGGGGCCCCGGTGACACCTGCGGGTCACCGGCGGGGCCGTGTGCGCGCCGGGCCCTCCGTGCCCTCGGCAAGCGGCGCTGAGCTGTTGCCCCCTCCTGGCCGGGGAGGGCCCTATGTTCGTATTGCTGGGGGGAGCGGTTTGTGTGAGTGTGTCACCTGGAGCTTGATAACCCCTACAGAAGTCGAGCTTCTGGGTTAGTTTGATAAACTGGGGCATGCAGAAGGTACGAGGGAGGTTATAACTCTTGGTGGTGCTGCTTAATCGCTGGAGTTCAGTCTGATTCCCTCCGGGATGCTGCTTTGGTTTCAGGGGATGAGTGCGTCCTCACTGAACTCGGGCCTGAAAAGACACTGCAGAGTGAAATCACCGAGACTAAAACATAAGCCATGTTCTGGCAAACAGACAGAGTAAATCTCAAATGCAGTTGCTGTGTAGCACCGATAAACTACTGCTCGTCCAGCTCCTGTACAACTCCCCATCATGCCAGAAGTCTTCATTGCAGGAAAGGTCATTCTGTCAGATGTCAGCTCATGGGGGGATGGAGAGGAAGGCGATGTGGAGGAAAGCCTTACTTATAGAATTTTATTGGTCTACTTAATAGAAGTGTAGGATATCCTGAGTTGGAGGACTGGTAAAGACTAACAAATTCCAGTTCCTGGCCCTGCACAGGATGTCTCTAAGAATCACACCATGCGTCTGTGAATGTTTTCCAAACACTTCTTGAACTCTTGTCAGGCCTAGTGCAAAGTGAGGAATCCATTCCAGTGCCCAAACACTCTCTGAATGAATAACCTTTTCCTATTATCCAGCTGAAACCTTCTTGACACAGCTTCATACCATTCCTTCTGGTCTTGTTTCTGGTCACCTTTTTTTTCTAGTTGTTTGTATGTGGGAGGAACATTATTTAAAATCACCTTAAGCATTTTTTTTCCTCTGGATGCTAAATGTGAAATGCCTCAGTATTTGGAAAAAAAATTACAGGGAAAATAAGTATACTGCCTTGGGTGATTTTTACTAAACTGTCATGTGTTTATTTGTAAGAACTGTAAGTGACTGCTAAACTACAAGAAGAAAAATTGGCATCGAGTTTTTAATACTTTTTTGTTGATGTTCTTTGAAGTGTTGAAGGAACTTTTCAGTTTTACTTTCTTACAAGTATGTGCCAAATGAATCAAAGATGTGAGCTACGGCAAGATGTTCTACATGCTGCACTTGCTCATAGCAGTGAGCTATAGATAGTTTTCCACTGAGAGATGTTTGCTTTTTATTGCACATCACCAAAGAAGCCTATTGTACCTATATTGGTAGTGAAGGGCTTCATACAAACATTAAAACATAAGTCTTGGTGCCACAAACTTTATCTTGTAATGGCTGGACACTGGCTGGGCTTCATACCCTTCAAAATTCTTTTGGAGCAAGAGTCGTGTGATAGATTCCTTCCCTTTCAAGAAAGAGATTATCCTTCTGCCTGTAGAGTTTGGAAATTAAAAATACTTCCAGAGATGCTTTGGTGTCCAACCACACAGTTCATGCAAGATGAAATTTGCAGGGCATAGGAACAAGAGAGTTCAGGAATAGCTGTCCTTGGAGAAAAGGAGAGCAGGTATGAGAAGGATTGCAGTCATTCTCAGGTGTCTTCAGGTATGTGTATGTGGGAGATGTGACTTTTGTTGCTTTTATGGAATTCTGGCAGCAAGCCTGTGAGGAGAGCAATCTTCCTTTTCAGGTGGCAGTCTCATACTTTTCCTTGTTCTCTTTCATAGAAACAGTTTTCCTGAAGTTCTGCTGTCCACCATGATGTACTTTCTCCAGCAGGAGCAGCTTCCTGCTTGTACAAAGCAAGCCAGCCTCCGTGACATAGTGTTGCTGCTGCTCAGCCCCAGGATTGATAGCTAGGAAGATAATTCCTGGCTTGATTCTTTAACTTCCAACTCAGTGCAGCAGTTTCCTCCAGATCAAAATCTGAGCAGTTGATTTTTATATCCTTTTCCAGATTGCCCCTTTTGCCCCTCATCGTGAATCTACACAAGTTTTAGAGTTGGTCTGTACTCATGAAGGTTAGACAAATGAAAAGTTAAGCAAACAGGTCCATATTTAAATGGAAATTACAGAGATAAGTCAAGTTCTCTCACTTGTGAAGTAGAGAATCTGCACTGCTCTGGATATTTCAGCTGATAATTGTGGCTGCTGTACAGATGGGAGCACGTTGGAGATGACTGGCGTGCCATGTGTTACCTACATCACATGCTTCTGCAAGAATGCCAAAGGCCAAGGGGTCCAAGTGAGCAAGGCATGCTGTTTCTTTTGCCAGGGAACAGGTTTCCTACCTGTTTCACTTCAAGTGCTTCAAGGAACGTGGAAGTAACAGTTCTATTTGCAAGCACTGGGATAGCCATTTGCAGCCAAGAGAACAGGAGCACTCCCTCCCCACCACCCCTGCCACATCAGTGGAATTGGTGGGTTCTGTTCAGTATCTTGTGCCAGTCAGCTTTCAGGTGACTCCTCGTGGAGGGGTCTCTGATAGCAGAGATCAGCTGAAGCAGTAAATCCCAGTCTAAACAAGAATGGCAGTATCACATCAGACTGGAGTGGCTTTTAGGTCTTTAACAAGTTTCAGGTGTGTTTGGACAAAAAGGGTAGAGAGTGGCCAAAGTGGTTTGTTGAGCTTTTTTCAAAGGAAGGAGCTATGCTGTGAGCTACATCAGCTTTTGGATTTTAGCTTTTTCTTGATAAGCTTCCAGTACAGGTTTCACAAATCTGCTTTGTTTACTGAGTGCTAGTAGTTGCAGTTGATTGGATTACAGAAACAGCTCTGGTTTTGCTTAAAGTAGTCCCCAGTTTCATTTTATGTTTTGGGTTTGTTTGTTTTTGTTTTATGTACCAACAAGTTTAGAGAGACAATGAAATTTGAAGACCTGTCCTGATTTTTGCTTAGGAATTACATCAACCAAGCTATGTAAGTGTAGTTTTTATTGCAGACCTTAGATATGTGTCTCTTGATTTCTCTGTCACTTCACTGAAGACATTTTACTTCAGAATTCAGACTTCCTTTGAGACGCTGGTCTTTGAACCCGCATACAAACGCAGTAATCAGTACTGTGCCTGGCTGTTGATGGCTCTCTGCTAGGTAAACCTGTATGTGAGGAATCTGATCAGATTGAGTGTTATCAGCTTCAAAAGCTTTAGTCTCAAGGCTCTGCTCTGCACTGTGGTTACCTTTACCAGCACAATCTGACAGGCATGCTGAGCAAGTAAAGCAGATAGTGCCACTGCTAACATGAAAGTTTGAGGGAAGATGCATTTGCTTATTTACTGCTGTTCTAGAGATCCTTGGAGAGTGAGAGCTTTTAATTCTTCTGTATAATCACAAGGTTTAGAGCTGGAATCAGATCCATGCTATATTTAGGTTGAAGCAGAGGTACTTCCTGTTCCTTTCCTCTTTCACTGTGGAAAGCTTTTGGCACATCAAAAATGTTCTGAGCTTTTTTGTGGTTTAAATTTCTCTTTTGCCTTTCCTTTTGAAGAACAAGGCAGTGCAAATGATGTTGATCAATGCAGTCAGATTTCATAGCAGGTGTAGGCCCTAGAGGATCCATCCCTCCAGAGTACTGAAATTGCTGAACCCTGAATTTTTGTCCAAATGACAGTGGGTTACTCTTGCCAGTGTAAGATTTGTTGAGATTTTAAAATATCTACATTGTTGACATCTTAATGCAGGATGAAGGTCCCAACCAAATATTTACAATTCTTGCTCAATTGCAGTATTATTGCAGGTAGAAGGAATCTCACTATTTCCCAGCAACAGGCACAAACTTAATAGATTACTAAGTCTGTTTTGTTCTTACTGAGGATATTATATGATAAATCTTCTGAGGTTTGGCTGCCCCTTATGATTGTCATTTGTCCTATACTTTTAAATTTTCATGGTCAGTAGTAGAAGATTGAGATATATTGGTGTTGATGGGGAATGGATTTTGCAGAGGCACTCACAGCTAAGTGTTTTCATTTATTCAAAGTGAAAACAAAATTAATGGAGTTTGCATTATATTTCTGAATTATAGGGAAGGGAAATCAGGCACTGAGTTTACAAAGCCTACAAAGTCTATTAAGACAGCAAAACATGTTAGAGCAGATCTTCCACTGTAAAATTCAAGAAATAATTTTCTGCAGAAGCAGAAACCATTGCTGGTTTATAAAGTCTTTGTTTTAAAAACATGAAATGGTTTTTATATGTTCTAGCACATTAATTACTGCTCTTAGAAATACTCTCTCCAGTGTGGTGGTTGTGTGGTTGTTTTATTTTTTTCTCAGTAGTTTGTGTTCAGCACAAGGACAGGCTTAGTGGGGCTTTTTTTTTTCAGCTTCTTTGATGTGGAATGTGTGTACTGTGCTTTTTAATGCAACTTCACTGAATTCTTAATTACATGATGACAAAAAGATTTAGTAGACTTCTTTCTGAAAAATACGCTCAGTGGTGACTGAAACATAAATTATTAGGAATTCTGTGTGAAAAATTGAAGGCAATTAAGACCTTGTTACATTGCTATAAAAATACATTAAGAGGCTACCATCATAGTTGCTACATGTTCTTGTCTTAATCTGGAAAAGGGTATTGCAGAACTGAAGAAGACTCTGGGAAAAATGTGAGGAAGATGGAAAATAAACTGCTCCTCCTCACGTTGGAAGAGAGGTGATTCAAAGGAAGATCTGTAAGATTTAGAGTGAGACTGAAAAACTGAACAGGCAGCATGTTCTTGTGCCTTGCAATATAATCACCAGACAGCATTTGGTGGAGTATATTGAAGAATGCAAAAGTATAGAGAGGTTTTTAAAAATATATATTAGATCTGTCCATGATTATTAACAATGATGGTTCAAGTGCAGCCTCTTATCTGGGGAGATATTCTTCCGAAGTAGGGGGCTGTGGGGAAGTTCCAGTGTTTACTGTGGTTTTTGTTGTACCCTCGAGTATCCCTTGCTTGCTGTTTAGAAAGCACCATACAGTATTTTGTGTGGGTTTTCATCTAACCCACTGTGATACATATTTCATGATGCATGGCCTTCACTGCTGACTTTTGAGCAAAATAAGACAATCCTAGTGAATGGTTGCAGGTTTAAAGAGAAATCTAACATATGGCTTGTCAGTTAACTTGCAGGACTTTGGTTGTTTGTTGAGCACCATAATTTACATTTCATGGAGAGGAATTAGCTAGGAGTATAGAATAACTTGATATATTGTAGGAGATGTAACTTGGGATATAGATAGTGTAGTGGGGACAGTGTTACCTTTATCTGGAAAATTACTTGTATTGGCAGGAGGACCTTGAGAACTGGAAGAAACAAAGTTTTTCAGCTGCGCAGCTGTTATCACGCTTGCAAGCTTTGTGGTAATCTTCTGTTCACTTTACAGATCAAGGTACTGAGAAACATGAAGGAGCGGGTACTTCTGGGATTACTGATCAGGAAAAGGAATTGTCGAGCAGTGCATTACAAGCTTTTCAGGTAAGACAAAGTCAGCCTCTGAGACTTCTAAGTTACCACATTACTGCTAAGTGGACTTGTGTAATTGTTTTTCCTGTTTTCTCAATACAGCTACAAATGCATTAAGAGGACATTCAAAAGTAGCGCTAGTTGTGTTATAAAGACAGCACATGCATTTTCTGTCTGCTGTGATGTGAGAAGACTGAACAGGATACTTGAACAAGAGCACTTTTAATCTTGATTCTCAAAACTTAGTAACCTTAAAAGCTATATGAGGCTTCTCTTCAGCATTCGAAATGCATGATCTCTTGGAAGAATTAATCACATCAAGCTAAAAATGGTGTGTTAGTGTTTAAAGGAACCTCATGTATTTAAAAAACAGCAATGAAACAAACACTTGTGTTTTAGCATCAGGCTATATTCTTTCACAAAAAGTTTTGTATAATGTCCTGTCACTTTGTATTAAAACAACTTTCTGAATGCATAACACCTACAGGCAGAATCTACTATTGTTTTGTGTTTCTTGGAAGATTTTTTTTTTCTTCTGTGTTTAAGTTCAGGTACCAGGTCTTTCAGTTTATTTCTTTCTTTATATTGTCTTCTAATTTTATGTCGTGTGACAGGAAGTATAATTGCTTTTCCTTTCAATTGTATCTCTGTCTCCAAAATGCCTTGCTTAAAATTGTTTTAAATTTGTGAAATAAGTCAGTGAAGAATTTAAGTGTTGTCTTTTGAGATTCTTGCTTCAATGTTTCACTCAGTACTTCTATGTTTCACTCATTTTGTTACATGAAGTGCATGTGGTTGGTTCTTAAAGCTGTGCTGTTCATTGATGTCTTCTTGGACAGTGTCTAGCTCAATTACTCTTTTTCAATAACATTTTAATCAGTGGCATTTGATCCTGAGAACTGAAGACACATGAGAGAGTCATTTGTTTTCCACCTTGCTCCCACATCTAAATGCCTAAAATGCTTTTGATCTGTTAATGATTTCATCTTTACTTTTATCCTGGTCCAGTGTATTTGGTTTATCTTGTCAAGTTTTTTCTTGCTTTAAGAATTCCCTGAATTCATGGAGTGAGGTGGCAACAGATGCGAGCAGAATTAATTTGATGCCTTGTTTGCCAATTTCTTGCTATTGAGTAGCTCCAGATAGCATTGTGGACTGCCTTGCATGCTGCTTTATCATATTACACCAGTTTCAGTCTTGACAGAATCCCTATAAAATTGGGTATTATATTCTAGATCCTATCTAGTAGAGGGACATAAAGGACTGTTAGCTGATGAAAAACATCACAAAATAAGCTGAGCATTTAAAGGTTCAAGGTTTGTAGTCCAGCCATGGACAACAAGCCAAGCCTTGTTGCTGTGATCTGAAGGCTCCTACTGAAGAGAAGCTCCAAGTGTGAGCACAGGAAGAGAATCACTGGAGATGAACTGTCTCAACTAAAGAGCATGCCAGCAGTTGAGTTGCAAGTTACTGTGTTTGTGCACATAAGGAGAAGGCAATCCATGCTGTTGATGCTTAGAGTTGTGAAAATGTAAAAGTGTCCTGCTACGTCTCTCTATGTTGTATAACTGTGCCTGCCTGGGAGACTGAAGGAACTGGAACGGTTCCATGGAAAGGAGCTGCAGAATGGCAAGTTTCTTGGGGAGAGCAGAAGGACCTCAGAGCTCTTCTCTGTTGTATTCTGCCCTTAATATGAAGTTACTCAGGAGTCCAGGAGAAGCTCTGTGGAACAGCACCTGAAAAGGAGGAATAAGTGGAGGGTGGTACTCCAGAGCTTAGCTTTTGGGTGTGAACCATTGACAGAGATTGAAATGCATCTGCTTATCTGTCTGACCACATTGGAAGTAACTCTGATATGGAAGAGGTGAATGTGATTATTCCTGTGTAGGAATTTAGCAGTTGAAAGTGAAGCATCATCTAGGCTTAATGTAGTTGAAAGAGTGAGGAGTTTCTCTTTCATTCCTTGATGCCACTAAAGTCCTTCTGTACCAACACAGAAAAGAACAAAACTGAAAGCAGGCAGAGGTGCATCAATCTGAAGCCCTTGTTTATTCCTGTGGTCAAAGAAAGGGATTTTTCCATTAAATCACACATCAGTGGAGCATCATGCTTGGCTCCTAGTTTCTGTTTAGTCATGCCTAGGTGATTGAATACTTCATCCAACAGCTAAAGCTTGTAAAAATGTTTTTTAAACCTATTCTGGGAAAGTGACACTTTCTTTTTCCAATCTCTCATGAGCTGACTTCCGTAGATCAAATTGTAAATCACTATATATTCAGATGAACTGAAGACTGAACATAAAGTGTTTGGCTAGAACTTTTGTAAGCAACTGCAGCTGCTCAGTGTTCGTGAAGTGGGGAAAGATTATGAAAACTGGGGAAACAGAGTATTGAAACTTAATATGATAAGAGAAATGAGAATAACACTTCTCATGGAAATGTCTCTTAATAATAATCAGCTACTTAATTTGTCTTTACTCCATCATATTAGTTTTGAAGTTTGGATATGGCTTTAACATTTAGACTTGCTTCTCATCCATGTTAATCTGCATAAATAATGAAATATGTGTACACATTTAGTTAATACACATTTAGTTCACTTGTATTGATAAAGGAAAGACTGTATCTTCTAATCTATGCTTCTGGTATATGTGCATTTTACAGGCTGGAAACTATGATGCTTGTTTACAACACCTAAATACCCTTCAAGACATAAACAAAGACGACTACAAAATAACTTTGAATACTGCTGTTGCAGAGTTCTGTAAAAGTAATCAGACAACCACAGACAATTTGAGACAAACCCTTAACCAGCTGAAAAACCAGGTAATGCAACTATATTGGCATGGTACTTGATTTTGAGTACTATTAATGGTGGTGGGATCTTTCAGTGAAGTAGGAGTAAAACTTCTGCCCCTTGTCCCTGAGTCAGTTTAATCTTGTAGGACAGTTTTTGTAGTTGTGTTTTTAACTATTGTTGAAATTGGTCTGAGATTTTAACAATAGAAGGACCTACTGTGTTCTTTCAGTAGAAAGTTCCTTAAGGTGGAATAGTTTGTGAAATAATAAAAAAGTGAAAATATTACTTTACTACTCAGTTGACAATTTTCTATTTCATTGTTTGTTTTTCTGTGTTAATGTACAACAACAATGAAGTTTATTAGGTCACCTTTAGAGAAATTAATTGCTTTGGAGGTTTTTTTTTTTAAATACCTGGTACTTTAAAATCATGGGTACTGAAAGTTTAATGAAATGAGTGGGGTTTTTTCAGGTTCACTCTGTGGTTGAAGAAATGGATGGTTTGGATGATGTTGAGAACAGTATGCTGTACTACAATCAAGCTGTTATCCTGTACCATCTGCGTCAGTATACTGAAGCTATATCCGTTGGGGAGAAGCTGTACCAGTTCATAGAGCCGTTTGGTATGTAGGCAGACAGAACGATCTTGTCCATTCAAGAACTACAGAAAGACAGTTCAGTCTTTTTCACTATCAGACAAGTGATTTGAAATTTGTCTAATACGGTTTTAAGAAATTAGGTAGGGTTTGGAAGGAAGAATATGTTTTACTTATATCAAGGACAACAAACTAATTTGGGGGAAGGTACTTCAGAGAACTTTAGCAGACAAGTGCTATGAAACTGAAATGGATTTTTTCAACTTGAGACGGTATTTATGTAAATAATATCTACAAGCTAATGAAATTATTTTAAATCTAATGTTTTGAGTCATCATTCAACTTCACAGATGGGTGTCTTTTTCAGGGCACTCATTTTTAAATACCTTTATTAGGTAATACATAATTGTATGTACTTATATCCGAATACAAAGTCTGCAACTTCTATGAGTTGTGATACCTTGTGTAGTGGAATTGTCATACTTGTATGAAATAATTTCATAATCCTGGTTAAATTTTGTAAGTGAGAAGGCTGAAGGATGTATGTGTGTGGGTCTCAGTAAATTAAGTAAATGCTGCTGTGTTTCTGCTTCAATTCCTCCCAATTTTCAATATGCATAATTGGGACTTCGTGAAGTCAGCTAAGCAGAGATGTGTTTGTACAGAATCTTTGTGAGTTCTGTGGGATTCTACATCTGCATATGGCTCTGTCTGTTTGGATGCTGTACCTTTGGTGCTCATCTACTTAGATCAGTTCTCAGACCTATGAACATGAAATACTTGTTAAGCTGTCTTTAGTCTGTTCTTTTATGCTGATGCCATTTGAATAAATAAGCTTTCTTTTCAGTGCATGTACTTAGCCGTGGGTTGGACATGGCTGCATTATTTTTTCTTATGTAATATATTCATTTTTCTCATAATGTTGCATAGATGGCGCTTTATAGTAAATTTTTTTCCATCCATGTTTGGAGGGACAGGTATTAGAGCTGTAAAACTATTTTTTCTTCTTTGCTTTTCACAGAAGAGAAGTTTGCCCAGGCTGTGTGCTTCTTGCTTGTAGACTTATACCTGTTAACTTACCAAGCTGAGAAAGCCTTGCATCTGCTTGCTGTTCTGGAAAAAATGATTTCACAGGGCAACAATAACAGCAAGAATGGAAAAAATGAGGTAAGCTTAAAATCATACAAATGCCTTTAAATCTTTATCAGAAGTATGCTTTAGCTCAATCCATAATTTGTATCTTTAAAGACTTTGGAATGATTAAGACCATGTTAGATCACCTGTAACTTTAGACAGCAGCTTAAATATGTTAGTAACTGAGTTAATTGTGTAAAACAGCTGTTTTATTCCCTCTCTTTCACCCTTTTCCTTACTCCAGGGAGCTAAGATGTCTTTCTTCAGTCAGAGACTTGCATTTGAAAGACAGTTGCCTCCAGGGTCAAATACTGTTTGTCTTTGATTATGACCATATGAGACCCTAAGTTTGAAAGGGAAGTCAGTGTCAGAGGAACTGCAGTTGCACAGCATAGGATGGGAAATCAAGTATTTTTTTTACATAGTATCTGAAAGTATGAGGCACACTTTCAAAAGAAATCTTTTATGTGCCTTTTGGAAAAATCAGGAAAATCAGTGGTGGCTTGGAAGTGAAGAGAGGGCATTTCAGTGTTTTCCTGTTGATGGAATGTCATACTTAAGTATATAGTAGTTCTACTGAAGAAAGAATTAAAGAGGTACTCTAGAATGTGCATGTCATCCTTCTAGGCAAAAGAATTCTTCTTAACTGCAGAGCAACATAGTGTAACAAATGTTAGTACAGAATTCAGCTCTTCATAAACTGGTATGGTTTGTGGATTTTGATTGTTAAACTCAAGTTCGTTTCTGGTGGGATGTGTATATTTTGATATTAAATACTTATTATTAATACTATTAAATACTTATTTTTCTTCATAAGAGTTGAATCTGTCAACTGAATTTAAAAGGTGACTAACAGTAACTTTTCTTTTTTTGTTTGACAGTCAGGTAATAATTCCAATAAAGATTCCTCGAATCAAAAAGCTGAAAGTGGAGCTTTAATAGAAGTTGCTAAATCTAAGATACATCAGGTAAGGGTTATTTATATGCATGTTGTTTATGCAAGAATATTACTTCAAGGGTTTTCTAAATCTGAGTGTCATCTCCTTCAAAACTAGTTCAGCCCGAATTATGATGTTTTCTCTTTCCTTCTTGTAAAACAAAAAAGGAATTTGTCTAAGTCTTCCTTTTTGTAAGACCCATGTACAGGCAAAAGTGATCTGACATCCTGCCCACTACCACCACCATTTCAGTCCCTGTGTGTTTAAATAATTTCTTTAAATGGCAGTTTGCTGCATTGAATTTGTCTGTTCAACCTCCAACAGCTTAAATCAGCTGAGGTTTTATTTCACTGTACTGTTCTGTTAAAAAACAATGTGAAGAATCAGAATGCTTCTCTATTAGCACTCACTTACTGGTGTTTTCAGTTTACTAGGTATATGTCTGGGATTAAGATGTTAGATTATTTTAATTAGTTTGTCATTTTAAGTGCTCATATCTGTGTTTGAATACAGAGCAGCTGTTGGCCGTTGAACAAAATGTTCATCTGCTTATTGAAAATACAAACCCTGTGGTCTTTAAATGTGGTCTTTAAAGTCTGAATAGAATTTCTTTTTTGTGAAGACTTTTTGAATAGCTTTTTGCTACCTATTTTAAAGATGTATATAAAGTATTCTGCTGTAAATATCTAGTTACAGTCTGTCTTGCAAACCTGTGGAAATTATTGTATATTATTTAAGAAATTTAATTTTTTAACAGTATAAGGTGAGAGCCTATATCCAGATGAAGTCATTAAAAGCATGCAAAAGGGAGATCAAGTCTGTTATGAATACAGCTGGGAATGTAAGTATTCTTAAGACTATTGTTTTTCAAATCTAGATGTATTCTCTATCTTAAAACTGAATTTGCTAATGTTCTTTACAAAAAAAGTTCTTATGAGGGTGGATGTTTGAAGTAATTCTTTATGTAGTCAGTTTGGTTTGTAATATCTTTGCAAATGTAATTTATGTAGAATTTTCTTATTTGTGCTGTTTTCAGTTGCTAAAAAATATGCTTTGTGGTGCCAAAATAACAGTGAAACACAATATAATAAACAGGTTCAGCATTTTTTATAATTGAAATAAGTTTTAGTTTACTATAGATGTTATGCATATTACAAACTTTG
>WBNO01032586.1:0-71900 GCA_013400575.1 Peucedramus taeniatus
CACATTGCCTTGCAATCTAGGACAGCTGCTTAAGCACTAGAACTGAAGGCGAGTTCTTTCATGTGGTGGTGGGTTCCTTCCTTTTGTTTTGCAGGAGCTACTGTTTCTGTGTTCAGCAGAGGAGGGAGAGAAATAAATACAAATAAAAGCACTTTCCCATTTCTGCTTTTGGACACCCTTTTGTTTCTTGGCCCTAGTAATGCTGGATTGACTTGGGTTTGTTACAGCTTGGGTCAGTTCTTTGGATGTTATTAGAGATTAGTGGAAATTCTTGTAACGTGTCGTCTTTGCAAGTCTGAGTTCTGGTGGAATTTGCAGTTTAGCTTAATGTATGCTGGTTCTGAAAAGCTCCAGGTGCAAGTCTGATGTCGTGGAGTAAAGATGAGCTTTTAGTGACAGCATTTGAGGACTGAGCATCAGTCAACAAAAGAATGTGAGCAAATATGTCAGCAAGTTCTGCAAATTTAATTTTTGGAGACTATATCAGCATTTAACTTTGGGAATACATGCTATACTCTGGTTTTAAGAAGCTGACTTATAACTGTGAAAGGAATGTTACTTCCATTTTGGAAGTTTCTGATTTGGTTAAACTGAATTAGTAATTTCTGAAGTAAATTATTTGATGTCTTGTAATGGAAGGAAGCAAAACCTATTCATAGTTTCTGAAGTACTTTACAGCATGTACCTTTTAACTGAGGAATTCTCTAGCAAACTGGGTAAGGAAGCAGCAGAGCTTGAAATGGCTGTTGTTCCTAATTCTTAAGATTTTAAAAAATCTTTGAGATGGGCTTTGCTGCTTTCTGAATTGTCAATTTATGGACTAGTTTCAGCTTGTTTAAACTGTATTTGTTCTTCTTTGAATACTTAGAATCCAACATGGAGGAGTCTGGACTTTGGAATAATGCCTGATTATCTTGATACTTCTGTCTCTTGTTTTGTTGTGAGGATCTGGGGTGGCAAGAAGGAATACTTTCAGCTTTTGATTGAATGGAAGGTCAATTTAGATGGGTTAAAGTACTTGGGCCAGCAGGTAATGTGAAAATATTTTTTCTCAACTTTTTTCTTCAGGAAACAAAACATCTGGATGAATTAATATATGGAATGCTGAGAAAGGAAATGAGTTTGTTTGAAAATTGTATTTTAAAGTTTGATTACAGATATTCATGTTAATTTACATCAGAGCTTTAAATCATAAAATCATATAGTGGTTGGTGTTGGAAGAGACCTTAAATATCATCCAGTTCCACCCCCCTACCATGGGTGGTGACATCTTTGACTAGACCAGGTTGCTCTAAGCCCTGCCCATCATGGCCCACTTCCAGGCATGGGGCAGTCACATCTTGTGTGGGCAGCCTGTGCCAGGACCTCATCACCCTCACAGCCAAGAATTTCTTCCCAATATCACATCTAACCCTACCCCCTGGCAGTGAGAAGTCATTCCCCCTTGTCCAAAGTCCCTCTCCAGCTCTCTTGGAGCTCCTTGAGCCACTGGCAGGGGCTATAAGGTCTCCCTGGAGCCTTCTGTTCTCCAGACTGAACTCTTGAGTCTTACCTCTGTTTAGTTTCCAGCTATTTTATTTATTTTTGTCACCTGGAAATGCAGTAATCGGAAAGATGCTCTGTCTAGTGTTTCTGATTTCAAAGTAGAATGGCTGAACATGGTGACTGTTGCTAAAGCTGTGAAGCAAACAGGTTTTCCATGTTAAATTCCATTTTCTGTGAGCTTTGTGCACTTCTAGAATTACAGGTGATGAAAAACTTCTTTAGACTCTTGGAGCAATTTGTGCTCATTTGGTGTGAAAATTTGCACTAAGCTGGCTGTAAACTGATTTGTTTTCTTCCTTCTCTACAGATCCATGCAAGAAACCCAAATGAGATTATTTTTGGTCTCAATGATGGTTATTATGGAGCTTCATTTGAACAGAAGGTAAGGGTGTCTTGTATTTGTTCTGGTTCGTTGGTACTGGTGACAAACTGAAATTCAACCTCTGAGAGTGATTTTTCACATTTGGATGCTCAGAACATTAAAATGCTTTGTTTTGCGAAGGAATAGTTTTTTGACATGACAGATACGAACTAATATCTTGCCTTGGTTGCACGGATATCTGTGATGTTTTGAAAAGACTTGAAGTGTAGCATTTAGGGTCCAAAACCCCTCTGGTTACTGAAAATAAGCTTTGACTGTATTCTTTGAGGCAGACATTTCATTCAAACATAGGACATACTGAAAGTGATGTGGTTGTTAAGACTCATTTTCATGGCAAATATAAAACCATAAAGTTTTGGTTTTAAGTCTGAAGCCTAGAGTTTGTAGGTCTTTAATGAGAAGCTATTTATTTGCTCATGCTGCACCTGTTTTACCCCATGAGTTTTTCCCTCAAGGATCCACTGTAGTATTTGTGCCTGTCCATCCAATATTGTCTCTGATTATTACCTCACTGATGATGAAAAAGCTTAAACTTACCTGTTATAAATAGTGCCTCTGACAGTTGACAGTGTTTTTTAATCTCAAGTTGTTGGTGGCAGTACTGTGGTACAGATAGGTTGTGTTAAGGAGTCCCTGGTTTGAGAGGAAATGACTCCTTGACATACAGCTGCAGTTTCTGCATTCAGTTTTCCTGAAGCAGAATGCAGTTGTTTTTCAAGATCAGTACTGAAAGCCTGGGCCTGGATTTGAAGATGGGAACACTGTCTTCTTTTTGTGATTGTTGTCAGGACTTGTTCCCTAGCTCATAAGGTTTAAAAGTACTACTTCTTGGTTTTGGTTATAGAATCATATAATAGAATTGTTTGGGTTGCAAGGGATTTTCAAGACCATCTTGTTCCAGCCCCCTGCCATGGGCATGGAAACCTCCCACTAGACCTGGTTGCTCCAAGCCCCATCCAGCCCGGCTTAGAACACTTCCAGGGATGGGGCAGCCACACTTCTGTGGGCAACCTGTGCCAGTGCCTCAACATCCTCACAGGGAGGAATTTCTTTGAAATATCTGATCTAACCCTGCCCTCTGTCAGTGTGAAATCATTCCCCCTTGTCACAGAATCACAGAATATTCTGAGTTGGAAAGGACCCACTAGAATTATTCTGTCATTCCAGGCCCTTGTCCAAAGCCCATCTCCAGCTCTCTTGCAGCTCCTTTAGGCACTGGCAGGGGATGGTCTGAGGTCTCCCTGGAGCCTTCTCTTCTCCAGGCTGAACATCTCCAGCTGTCCCCAGCCTGTCTCCAGAGCAGAGGTGCTCCAGCCCTGAGAGCCATTTTGTGGCCTCCTCTGGACTTGCTCCAGTAGCTCCATGTCCTCCTTATGATGGAGATCACAGAACTGGAGGCAGCACTCGTGTGGGGCCTCTTACCCTGCAGGTTCCTCATTCTGTATTTTGGTTGCAAATACAGTTGTAGTCTGTCATGTAGAAGAACAAATGAGGAAACTCTTGTAGCATTACTGGTGGAGAAAGTCTAAGTATCCCAGACAATTCTAGTATAAATAATTGTCTTACCTGAATAAAAGAACCATAGCCAGAGCGTCTTTATTGTTACTGCCACTGATTATTCACTTTTTTCCTAGGGATGCCATAAAACTTTTAAATTCTGCATCCTTGACAATATATAGGTATTAGGAGCTTTACCTTTCTTCCACCTCTTCTGTCCAGCAGCAACTTGGCTGTTGCTGAGATGCTCAAAAAGTTGTTTTCTTTGAGTCATGTTCTTATTCAAGTTGCAGGTTTTTTACTGCCATGGATACTTAGCTACTGGCAAGGAAAAAGGTTGGGTTTCAAGGGTTTCAAAAACCTTTATGGGCGCCTTCTGAATACTGAAGGGTATTCTTTCTTTACTATAGGTGTCTGACAGTAACTCTTCTACTATTTACAGCTTTTCTTCTCATTGTAAATACAAAAGCGTGCTGCCAATATAGCTGTTTTGTTCTTGATCACATTTGACTTTCACATGAGGGTACCTCCAACTTCTGGACTTAAGTTTATTATTTGCAGCAGTAATTTTGCTGGAAGATTTCAGCAGGATTCTGCTACTTTCATCAGAACCACGTGCAATGTATTTTCCTGTTTCCTTTCTGGCACTGGACCACTGAAGTGCTCTGTTCCTCTCTGTTTCACTATCTCTGCTAATCATTCACCGAACCTTTGTTTGTAGTTGCTTAAACTGGATCAATGTTTAAGTAAGATAGATGTGTGCTTCAGGGATTTATTTTGAAGCTGTTAACCTGGATATAAAGTATTCTTGATCCTTGAGCAGCTTTCTGAGTCTGTTTGGTTTTGTATGAGGCTTCATGCTTGTGTGTAAAACCAGTATTTACCCAGGTTCAACATAATCAAGTCTGTATGCTGTACTAGCTTTCCTAAAGCCAGGCTTCTTGTCCTCTGGTTTCCTCAATGCCTTCCTGACTTACAGACTGCCTTTCAACTGTTTTATGCTTGCTGCTTCCAACTGATAGAACTCACCCTTCTTCTTGCAGAGATACCTTTCAGAAAGGTACATTGAGGGAAGCAAGTGTAGCTTCTAGTTAATGACTAGCTTTCTGATTTTCCTTTAAGGAAGTAAAAGCAGAGCTAGTCAATACTAGTTCTCCACAGAACTCCATAGCTCAAGAGTTGTCAGAGGCATGGGGAAAGAAACATAAATTATATTTTTTCAGGGATGCTGAACTGTAGCTTCATTTTCAACCATCAAGAAGGAAAGACCCTCATCTTTGGAAAGCTGCATCTCATTTTTCAGTCTGTGGTCTTGATCAATATAGGTAGAGTCTTCCCCACATATGCATATTCTTGAAGTTTTTTTTTAGCAGCTAGATCCTGGCCACTTTGTGCAAGCAAAGCCTTTTTGTGTGTTTACAATTACATGTGCCTATATCTAGTAAATGTGACAGAGAAAAAAAAACAAACGCTCCTCTTTCAGAGGGTAAGCTTCCTAATAGCTAAGTCTGAAACCCTTACATTACATGTTCTGCAAATTTACGTAGGGTAAAAGAGAAGAAAAAAAGAAAAAGCTGAAATAGGTTGCTGCTGTAAATTCTTTCACTCCTGAAACCAGTTATTCTAGGTCAGTCCTCTTGTTCTCTGAGAAATCTTGCACTTTGCTTTCTGAAGGCAGCATTTGTTGAAACACCATTAACTTCATGCTGTAAAATCCTAGAATGGTTTGGGTTGGAAGGGACCTTAGAGCTCATCCAGTTCTACCCGCCTGCCATGGGCAGGGATACCTTCCACTAGATCAGGTTGCTCAGAGCCCCATCCAATATGGCCTTGAACACTTCCAGGGATAGGGCATGGTGATGCTGGTACCTTGTGCGTTTTCAGTTTTATACCATCCTAGTTCTTTCAGACAGACATTAAGTAAGATATTTTTTATTTAGTATTTTTTTTAATGGAGAGATGTCTGGATTTCAGCATTTAGCATCCAGTGTCATGGGTATGAAAATGAGGAGCTGAGAGAGCTGCTGGGATAATGCCTCTGTAGCAATGTGATGTGTTACATAGAGTGTAGATCTCAGTATTATTTAGATGGAACCATATTTTTGGTGGAAAGGAATGTCTGCTGTGTGACCTATGGTTAACACAGTTGTGTCAGGAGACACTGACGTTTACCTCTGAATTTCAACATCCTCTGTATGGAGACAGACTCTTCTTGGGGCAGGAAAGACTCTTTAGGCAGAAATTGTGAATCATTGTGAAACTCAGAATCCATCTTTATCTGTTGAAAAGCTGGCTGATCACAGGTACCAGATGGGGCTGCTTTATACACTAAAGTAAGTGCCTTTTTTTCCTGCAATACATAATCTTTCTGACAGTGCTGCTGGTGGCTCGATCTGCTTAAAATTTACTTTATCATGTAAAGCAACACTTTCTAAGTTTGCAATTTTCCTAGGAATTTGTGTGACTGTGCCTGATACGGAAAAGCTCAATATCTCAATATCAATATTTGCAGCATGAGAAATTGCTATTTGTCTGTTACTGTTTTGATACCTTTTGAGCAGAATGCCTGCTCTGGTCTCTTGAAAGAACGACCTTACGTGATTCCTACTTTGTAACTTCCAGAAACTTTTTCACAACACTCAAAACTAAGATTACTTTGATCTTTTAATGTGTTACAGCACGGATAAAGGATGGAGCTTGATCTCATGTTCATGTAATTCTCTTGCACATGACTGAGTGGGCTCTCAGGTCTGAAGCTGAAGAATGGCATTGCTGTCAGTTGCACTTTTCAGTGTTTCTGTGCATAAAATTCAGATAGTTATGGATTATAAAGTTCAAGAAAACACACTATGTGTCTAGAACATAGATAAACTGATAGGTCTTTTATACCTTTGTAGTTAAGTGGTGTTATTGCCACCTTAAATTTTTTCTACCTACCATAGATAAAACATCTATAAAGACAGATTTAAAATACATTAAATGCAAAATCATTTATTCTACTAAAAGTGCATGCTCTTACTCAAGATGTTTTTTTTTATTTTTAAAGTAATATTCCTTCTTTTCCTCAAGGATCACTCAGGTACCCTGAAGAACAATGTTCTCCACGTGGATCAGAACTGTGTTCGCAACTCTTATGATGTCTTCTCTTTGCTTAGGTAAGGCTTTTGATAATATTTTGCGTAGCTGTTGTAACTTCAGTAGTGTCTGTGTGGGAGTAATCTTTCCAAATATTAAAAAAACCCCAACATTCTGGTATGGAATGTGCAAAGGAGATAGCAAGGTTGTGCCAATTCACTCACGTAGTGAGGAGTTGGGCTGTGGAGTGTGTGTGTTCCGTGGTGGTCGCCAGGTTTCTGACGTGTAGGTGCTTGAGTGCTCTGAACTAGGACTGACTGTGGAGCTGGACATGCTTTGTGAATATCAAAATCATGGAGCTTCTTTGTTGGAAAGTTTCTGTGGAAAGCCTCTACTCTGTTCTCAACACCAAGAAATTTTTTTTAATACATGAGAACACAGTCAAGAGCAAGTTACTGCAACACAGATGTGGTCTAAGAAAGGTACAGTGGTTTTTTGCTTTTGAGTGGCTGCTTAAATGTCTGTGGTGATAAAAAACATGAAGTGCTAGTATTAAGTTAAACAAGATGTCCCTTTTCAGATCTGCTTTAACTATAATAGTTAAAAAATATTAGTTATGAAAAAGTAAAATTGTGGTCCACCACTATCAATAAGTTGGTTTTGAGGAATCTCTATTTCAATGGCATTTTACAAGACAGGTTAATAACTTCAGTTCTGAAGTAAAGGCAGTAGATGTTCTATGAAGGAAACCCTTGAATAGGAAATGTTTTATATGCTTTCAAAAGTCTATGTAAACATTTGACTTTTTAAATCAGTTGTACAAATTAAATCCCTTTGACGGTGTTGACAGTAGGTGTCAGTGTTGCCTGTCTGAAGAGAGGAAAAGTCAGCTTGCCTATTCAAATGTCCTTATTTAAGCTCTCTTAAAATTTCACTGTTCTCTTTCTTGATTCTGTAAAGCATATTTAAACTGAAGGCTGCTTTCTAAATGTTTGGTTTCTGTGCTTTTAGTGGGAAACAACCAGGGGGTATATTAGGAAGTTCTGATTACATTCTGGCACAGTCCATTAGAAGAGAACTTGTACTACCTAACATTAACTCTTTGTTAGACAGAAAAAGGAAAACATGCAGTGTACCCTGATTACTTCATTCATGAGGGTTTTTCACATTTTGTGTGCACATCTATGTAGTAAGAGACATGTTCCATAAAAAGACTCACTATGGTCATGAACTTGACTAGCTGGACCCCTGTCTAGCTCTGTGTAATTGATCTGTAATCCTTCCTCTGAACATGTCTGACTGTTTTTCCTCAAGCTGACAAGAAATTAAGATGTCAGCTGTGATAAAGTTGACCTTGTTGGGTAACCAGTGCTGTTTTGAACCCTGACTACTGGAGCTTCTCTCTGTTTTGGGGATGTGAGAGTCCAGGCTCAAGTCTCTCACAGTGCCTAGGCACGCTGTTGGGTTTAGTTTCTGTTAAGCTCTGTCTCTGAGCTGAGACATTCTCCTTTTTTATTTTGTCCCAAAATAAACAGTGTTTTCCTAGCCTCACAACCAGGCCTGCTGCTGATTGTATTTTAGTGGATTCTGCATACCGTATCAAGGGGCCTACATTGCGCTGTTTAGTTCCAGGAGAAGTTAGAAGATGTAATTTGCGACTCTGTCTAGGTGTCATCTTTGTCTGATTTCATTGTAGTTAGGAAAGTTCGTCAGGAACTATGGCAGAGTCCTCTGTGTAGTTTAGAATCCTTTCTATTCCCTCTCACATTAATTCTGCTTTTTTACAGGTGCGTTTTCTATACTGCTGCTTAGCTTTGATATCAAGTTGAAAAGCCTAGTGATGGTGTTTGTTTTAAAATAATCTCTATTCACTTTTTGTCAGGTGTCCTTTTTCTCCTACAAAGCAGTTTGGTTTGCCACCTCCTCCAGGAATCCATACTTGAATAACCAGCCCATGAACTCTTCCCAAATATAGTTTGTATGAGTGTGTTCCTCTTTGAAGAGAAGAGAGAGATGGGCATAATTTGAGCTATGATTCATTAGACAGGATGTACTTTGGAAGGTGTTTTGGTTTGAAAAGACAGGTGTCTGCTAAGGAAGGCAGGAGCCTCCCTTGAAACAGAAAATGCAAACCGTTCCCTCCAAATTATTATAATTTTGAAATTAAGGAGTTCTCTGGCAAAAATATGGGAGTAGGAATAACAGTTCTTTATTAGGGGACAAAAAAAAAAGAAAAATATAAAAATAAAAATGCAGTAATACAAAACAACACTGAATACAACCTGGCACCCTGTTGGTCAGGGTGTTAGTAGCAGTCTGATTAAATGGTGGCTGCAGCCCTCCTAGAGTGACAGATGTGGTTCTGTTGAAGCAGTGATGCTGTAGAAGGGTGTAGTTTTCTTCTGAAGGTCCAGTGGTGGTGTAGATGGGCCTGGTCTTCCTCCAGGAATCTAGTGGAAAAGGCTGCTCCTCTGGGTGTAGTAACCACATATCCTCTGAACAGAGAGACATAGCTGTCCCAGGAAAATCCTGGGAAGCTGTGGGAAACTTAGAGAAAAGAATTAAAACAATTATCTCTCTTTCTGTAACCGTTGTTTATAGATATGGTTCTCCAGAGTGCATTACTCATAGTTCACCAATGGTGTGAGAGGTTTTCATTTTGAGACCAATCAAGTCTCAAGCTTAGCAAGTCACATTATAAAAGACACACTGCTTTCTATTAAATTATTCTGTTTTGCCTTCTGAAGACTGGAGTATTTTTTCCTGTCTCTGACTCAACAGTGACAGCTGGGAATCCAGTGGGAACAGTCTTTCTGTGATGTTCCATATCTCAGATTATATCCAGGTAGGAATGCTTGGCTCCTCCTCCTGGGCGGAGCATCTCCCAATGGGATGATGTAATTTTTCAGTCATGTAGTGACACTCAATGGCCCATCAACAGAAGATATTTCCCCAGAGGGAGGATTTGTATGTGGAAGAGATAAAGCAAACTGCCCCGCCTGATTTTAACAGGTGGCCCAATTAACAGAAGATAACTGCCCCACATCTAACAGATGGCAGTAGAATACTCACCCCAGCCACATCATTCATTTGCAACCTAAGACAGGAGGAAATGAGTTGCTGTCTTCCTTCTTCTGTCCATTGGAAGAGAATACTGAGGTGTCCACAACATAAAGATTTGCATCTGGTCACAAAAATCCCATGTTTTGAAGATTTTCTCATGATAAGATATTTGTTTGTAATAAAAATTCACAAGCTGCACATGTGGTTTCCTAATGTTTTCCCAATAAACGTGGATATGAAGAACAGCTTGTACTGGCTTTGTTTAAACTTTTACAAAAGGAAGCAAATCCTGGTGACAGTGGGATCTGAGTCCCAGTTGTGGTGGTACTGTGCTGCCAGATGTGGCAAAGCCACTTATAGCCAAAATGGAGGGAATTGGTTCTAGCTCATCCTCTAACTCTTGGCTGCACAGTGAGAACTTCTGTGGTTGATCTGTGTTTCAAAACTGCTTTTGGGGAAAGGAGTGATGTAGTATTTTCCCTCAGAAGTGAATAGCTAAAATTAATGAAGCTTGTGAATAGACCTTAATGAAAAGTGTATGCTTGGCTCAAATTATCTTGATTAATGAAGTTAATTGGGAATGACAGAGTGTGTGAACAATAGAATTGTTTTTGTACGTTGGATTAAAATAGTGGTTGTGTTCAGATGCAGAGTTACATGGATTTATAAGTTAATTAAACAGGAGGAAAAAGTTAAATGTTTAGCCACCTCCTCTTTACACAAAGAACATTTCAGCACCTCTGCAGCTCATGACCCTTCTTGTTCTGGGACCAGGGACAAGATTCTCAGGCAAACATGGTGCTGCTTGTAAGTTGCTTGTGCCATATGGAAGTGACAAATATTCTTCCAGCCATTTGCTTTAAAAGGGCTAACTAACAAAAATTCACCACATCAACTAGAAAGCTCAAATTTTGAGGTTTTTGTCCCTTGTCATATTTCCTGAAAAGATAATTTAAAGACTTCTAACCATTATGTTAATAGTATAATAGTAATAGGTTATACAGTAACACCTTTCAAACAGAACTCAGGATGGGCCAAATTCATCTGAGGTCACGTTCTGGACATGTCTCAATAATCAAGTTCTGAGTATGTTTGCAGCACTAGTGGGAATAGGTTTATATTTAGTATTCTCTTGGTTTTCTAGCCTTTCTTTTCCTAAAGCTTTGAAAAATAGACATTTAGTATTAAGTGGTGTTGGGAAGATGAGATATCACTAAAGAAAGGGCTTAAAATGCTATGTAAGAAAATTTTACTTCAGTCTCTAAATACAAAAATTAATATAGTGTATTCTGCAACAGCTTTTTGTGTTGTTGTGACACTTACAGAGCAATTGGCTTGTGCCTCTAAATATATGAGTGCCTGTAATCCTCCCATATTCTTCCTGGAGACAAAAAGTACTCTTAAGAACTAATGAAAATCTGCCCCTTTGAAGTTTTACTTCCAGTAGTTTTTATTACTCCATTCAGAACTGCCGTCTCTATGGTTTAACTTTTCTTCAGCAGATGGCATGGTGTGTTTGTGGTGTTTAGGCAGCCAGTTAGTGCAGATTGAAGACATTTTGCTTGTGTTTTTGCTCCAAAAAAGTGTTCTTTTACAACAAAACCAACGACAGAATCTGATATTGGCATCATTTGAATGCTGGGCTGGGTAAAAAGACTAGCTCCAGGCAGCTGCTTGATATTATTAGTGTCTAATCTGGCAGAATTTGATTTGAATAATACTTCTGGGTATTAATCTCTCATGGGACAGGGGTCTGCTTCAAGTGACAGAGTTTGCTTCAGGGTTTGCCATCTGTAATATAACTGTTCATTTAAAGAAGAGTGCATGTCTCATCACTGAAGAGATACTATTTGAGAATATAAATGTTGGTAGTGTTTGTCTGTGATCTGAAACGGAGATATTCCTAAAATCACCTTCTAGTGACCATGGCTAAAACATGTTAACATGATATAAAATCAGCTTTTATTTAGCTCTGCTTATTTTAGAGATGATGTTTTTAAATAGCTGTTATAGATGGATAATAAGATGATTGGCTCTCACAATTAAGGGATGACTATGGTGTGAATATTAAGAAAAGCTTTAGTGATATTATTATAGTTTAAATGTCCTTTGTTCTCCCCATGGTTCCCTTTCCCCCCTCTCTATTGTTACCATCAGACAGCCTGGGCTGTCTAGGACAGGTAAAAGAAGGCTGCACTTGTGCCCCTTGCATGGGGCAGCTGGGAATGGAAAAGCTTGTTCCTAAGGGGGCGCGGCAATGACGACTCCTGACCTCCAATCCAGTTACAGGAGAGCGATCTCCANGCTATTTTGTTTTTGTTTAAAATTTTCCATCTTTATTAACAGTTTTATTGAAGAAACAACTTTATATTTGAAACTAGAATTGAAGACAAAATATATGGTCAATGTAGGCTGCTGTGGAGCTGAAAAACTTATTAGTAGCTCCTTAGCGTAGTTTCTCTGAGACTACAGTCACTGGGATTGCATATGCCAAATGTATATGTACTGGTTTTGTACAGCTATTTTTAACACATGGAAATAATGCTGAAAGTGAAACTGTTTTCCATAAGCTCTGAGTAGAGCAGCACAATGGCTTCGTGGGCTTAAGCTGCTCAGTGCTAAGGTGTATCTCAGGTACATTGACTTGTCTTCTGTAAACTGGTCCATCTTGAACAATGTCAGTGTCCTGTCTGACAGGAGCTCAGCCAGACTTTGCTATTGTATGGTTGATTTAAGTAGCAGTTCCAACTTCAGGCTTCCAGTTGTTCAGTGGGGTGAAAAGGAGGGAAAGCAGGAGGAAGACATGTTCTCATCACCATCTGTCTGACTTCAGAGAATTGCACAGCATCTGATAAATCCAGACGTGAGCCATGCAAAGCTGTACTGCCTTTTGAACTTCCCTGAAGTTCCTCTATTTCCATCTTCATCTCCATGAAAGAAGTGAACATAACAGAGCTAGGAAGTAGATGGGACTGCATGGAAAAGAGTTGCTTTTTGCCACCCTATTCCTTGTGGCATGCTGGTAGTTGTATAGAGATAAGGACAGGCAGAAAAGATCTAGTTGAATTTTAGAAGATGCACTGATAATTAAGTCTCCTGTTTCTAGCTTTTCTCTCTGCTGTCCTTTACTTAGAAAAGGGTCCCAACTGAGCTGTGACCAAAACCTCTCTAAACGTTGCAGTTACGGATGTTCACGTGGTAGAAAAGTCACCATCTTTTTGTAGAATGTGAATGGGTCAGGAAAGGTGATCACTAATAAATAACCTGATGCTCTTGCAGAGCCGTGCTCTAGCTTTTTCTGAGAAGTATCTTGGCAATCACATTGCAGACTTTCGGACTTCAATGTTGCTACTGCTGCTGCCATCATCTCCTAGTTGATGAAGAAATACACCATCTTAAGTGTGAAAGAAGTTGTAGGATTCCTCTTACCTGCTCTTAAATCACCAAGTTCCTCTGCTAAAACATCCCTTTTTTAGTGATAGTCGGGGGATTTTGTGATGGCCAGGTTTGATGTTTCTAAACAGGAAAGATTTGCACCTGGAAGACTTGGCACTTTGTACCCAGTAGGCAGCCAAGACCATGCAGGCATCCTCCCTTGGCTGTGGACAGGCAAATCCAGGTGGCCTAAGGCCAAGATGAATAAACAGGAGCTGGAATCAGACCTCTAGAGTGCCTCTGTATGCTTAATTAAGCAGTACTGAAATGGATGAACAGTTTAACAAGTGTCATCCTTCTTGGCCTGAAAATTTTGTGGGTTGGAATTGTGCTGTGGTGGCTTCCTGAGAAGTAGCGATGGAGATGAAAACTCGGATCTGATTTTCTTTTCTATTTTGAGAGGTTCCTTAGGGATTTTTATTGGTGGCATTAGACTTTTGGGCAAGTCTCTTCCCAGGCATTTTACCTCTATGGTGCTGAGCTGTATGGGAATTGAGGCTATTCAGTCATTAGAACACTGAACTTACAAGCCTGCCTTTTGCCAAAATCTATAGCAGAGTGGCATGGGTCATAGCAAGTTGAAACAGTCCATGAAGCATAAGAGCAGTACATGTTTGTTAACTGCTGGGTTAGTAGTCTGCTGCTGCTCTGATCTTCAATTTTCCTAATATGCCATATGCAATAAATCCCTGCAGTGGCACATTTTTAGCATTGATATATTGCTAGCTCTTGGTCAAATTTGGTTTCAAAGCACTTTTGAGAGGAATTACACAAACCTGTGCAGGGCTTTAAAAGTAGCTTTATTCTGCCTCTTTGTGACAGTGTGTAAAAGATGGTATTAATGAAACAATACTGAGAAGTCAGAACCCAGTCCTCCTCCTTTTTCTGGCTCTATGAAATGGATGAAAACCAGCATGTTGTAGAATTGTACAATAATTTGGGTTCAGAGGGACCTTTAAAGATCATCCAGTTCCACCTGCCTGCCATGGCAGACCAGGTTGCTACAAGTCCCATCCAACCTAGCCTTGAACCCTTCCAGGGATGGGGCATCTAAAACCACCTTGAACAACCTATGCCAGTGTTTCACCATCCTCATTGTAGAAAATGTCTTCCTTACCTTTACTCTAAATAGCTAAGTGTCACCAGAGGAGAATCTAAGTAATTTACTGATGGATACCTGAAAGTTTTTAAAAAGGAGGATTTTGTGCACATGAGGACTGTTTATGTTTTTACACCTTTGTCCTGGATATGGCCATGGAAATGGTGCTGTGAGTTGCTTTCTCTCTCAGCCTGGGCAAAGATTATGGTGAATGCAGTCATGTCTCTAAAATCCTCAGAACTATCCAATCACACCAGGGAAAGTCAAGGCAAAATTTTGACTGAGAACAAATAAATGGATTAAACATCTTGTCATGGGGAAAATGCTCTAAAAAATTTTCTCATTAAAGCAGGGCAGGACAAGAAGTGCATGGATGTCCAAGAAGCTGCAGAACACTCCTGAGAGCATTATAACCATCCTTGTTAGGTGGGAGTTTTCACTACTATAGCTGCAGAATTCTGCTTCCCTTGGAGGAAAACTCAGATTTGAATTTGGGGGTAGCTTCCAGGAGGAAAGTGCAGCAGTATGCAGCTTTGAAACATGAGTCACCTGAATATTGGCTAGTGTTCACCTCCTTCCTCCATTGCATAAACTTGTGCTCTGTTGTCACAAGCATTTTATCAGTTGTGTGGCCTTGAGTGGAAGAACACGATCAAGTGGAGAGAACCTGGTCTCTTTTTGGGTGGAGCCTGGAACACATTCAGTCTGAATTTGGGCATCTTCCTTTTCAGTTGTTCAGTGAATCTCGGTCTTAGGCTTGCTCATCGTCTCAGAGTGAGAATTGAAACTTCTATGAAGATTTGTTAGGAAAAGGCTGTTGAATTCTACTTGAGTTACTGTCCACCTGGCAGGAGTCATCTGGACATGTTTATGCACTTTGGAAATCTGATTTGCATCTAATTTACCTTTTTTACTAAATACAGTGTCTTGACTATGATTCTGTGTGCCATGGCAGCAGGGTTTCTGTAATCACAAACAAAAAGAACAAAAAGAAGCTTCCTTTGTAATTTGCCACGTTTGTTTTTTGAATTAAAAAAACTAACTCATAATTCCATCCATTTAACTGGAGTTAAATCTGTGAATTGGAATAAGAGAACTAGAGACATCTCACATTTTGTTGCTTCATTTCTCAAAAAAAATTTCACTTTAAGGCTCTCCTCTTCCATTCATGCCCTGTGAGTATTGAAGGTGATCTATATCCTAGCTAGCTTCCTTAAATATTCCTCAAACTGGAGGCTGGAACCTGCCCATTTGATAAATGTGTTTTTTCCTTTTTTCCTCTGTTTCCAAATAGCTCAAAGCATTCACTGTTGCAGTCCACAAATCCACATGAACTTGATTATTTTAAAGCTTAATTTGAGTCTTAAATGTGTAAGGCTTAAATGTAGACTCCCCAGTGTAAACAGAAGGCTTACATGTAAGTGATTTACATTTTTAGGACCCAGAACTGTTTGAAAGAATGATGGAAAGTTATCTGTGCTGCAACAGCACTGTCTTGTGTGAATGTGAGAAATGATACTCACTTTCAAAAAATTTAAAAGGTTTATTAAAACCTTATCAAAAATACAACAGAAGACTGAATAGAGAAAATACTACGGTGCCGGGAGCAGAGGATCTTTCCCACTTCCTCATCCACACTATGGAGGCTTCACCTTTTAACCCTTTAGCCTCTCCCAAAGTTCTGTCCATCGGCTCCTTCTTTGCTGTCCAGTGGTGGAGTTTACTTCCTCAGATCTTGACTGGAGGTCAGGTGCTGCCATAGTAACAAGCCAACCCTCCCAAATGTCCCAAACCCAAGCCACCCACTGATAGTAACACAAGGGGATGTAAAACATAAGTCTATAAATCTATAAAACTTCTCTTAACATATAAACATAATATTTGCCTTTTAATCATGAGGGTCAACCATTGCATTACTCATCTATCACGAGTTTCTTACAGCATTGGCTCTTGTAGAGGTTTAATGTCACAAATTAGTAAGTCAGACATGTATTTTATTGGTTTCTTACTCCCTACTGTCTTTTCTTGCCCTACATCTGCTTTTGATAAATTATAGGTATAAGTAACTTAAGAAATTGGAAAGGGAGTATATGATTGTAAATTAGGAATTTTTTCTTGTGGGAAAGCAGATGTAGCAAATAATGGTTTAAGAGGTTATTGTCACAAATGGGAACATGCTTCCCAGACTAAAGTGATTTCAGCTTTTATTATAAGGCCTAAGGCATAGTGGGGGTCCACGGGTAGAGCAGGAGAGTTCCTGGTGAAGTGAGGATGCTGCAGAGCTGCCAGCGCTGGATCTTCTTCCTTTTGAGCAGGGATGTACTTGATGTTCAAGGCATGCTCTCACTGACTTGGATGCCTCCTTTGATACTGTTTTTTGTTCCTTTGGATTGGTTTTGGTTGGGATCCTTCATTTGCACGAAGGTTAAGGCGCTCATTGGCTCTTACAGTTCTGTCCGGGCTGGCTCGTTTTTTGCTTGTGGGGGGTGCACTTTACTTAGGTGTAATACTGTAAGTTGAGTACTGTATTTCTTATAACTACCCTTTTAACCCCTTTTACAATATAATAACCAAACCTTTTAACAGTATATGCTTAATAGTTATGAACTATTTTACAACACTTTCTGACCTATTTTTGACAGTTAAGAAAAAAATCTTACAGCTGGATGGCACGCTCCAGAATCTAAACTTGTGGACTGATATAAAGTAGTGTGCATTCTAGTTTCTGAATTTAATAGGAAAGTCTTTAATTTTTTTTTTCTTTAATAATAGGTTTGGGTACTTTACTTCCAGGACCCTACATGTCACTTATTACCAGAAGTGTTCCATTCTGTTTTCTAAATCCCATGTAGTAATTCTCAGTTTAAATTTAATCTTGCTGTAAACTAAGGTTGTTCTGGCAAATATGACCAGAGGCATTTATTTCTGTCATGAGAAAGAGCTCTAGTATGTGACTACTATAATTAATTGATGTATTCATGGCTTAAAATTCTGTACATGAAAAATCCAGATGTGTCTAATAGAAAATAGATACTGGGAGTGGATGATAGAACTGCAAAATCATGTCTGATAAAGCTGAGACTCTTTCATTAATGTAAATACAAGCATATGTTACCTTAATGTTGGGGGTTAAGATTTTTCCTTTTGTTTCTTTCTCTCGTGGTATTTCATCCCATCTGTTGCTAAGAGACAGTGATGACCAGTACTTAAAAGAGACAAAAGATGTAGTCAAGGGGGAGGGGGAGGAGTGCAGCTGGCTGCACTATGGTAGCTGAGGGGCATTCTCTTGGGAAGGGCAGAGATAGCACCAGATTTTCGCTGGGGGGTGAGGGGCTAGGCTCGGCTCCTCTTATGGTCTCCCTCTCGGGATTGGAGGGACAACCGGTCTGCAGTCGCTGCCTGGAGGATTTGCTGCCACTGCAGAGCCTTTGTCCTCTCACGGCATCTTCTACCCTGGGTGAGCCTTTGCTCGTTAGAGCAGCCGTTTAACTGGGACCTTGTTAACAACTAATCTGATTGGAAAGGAGCCTCACCATCTATTGGGTGCCTCAGATGAAAACCCGGGAGCCTGACCCCCTCCTCACTCCTGGAGGGCCTGGCTGCGTGCTCCAACCTGGCCCCACTCCTTTCTGCCGCTGCCTCAGGCCTTTTTGCTACACTCTTGACTCAGCATCCTGAGTCCACCCGACCCGTGCGGCTCCTGCTAAGGATGTGCAGTTTCCTGTTACATATTGTTTGCCATCCCGGGGTGAAGGGGGAGGGGGGTGTGCCTGCCTCTGCCATTCGAGCTGCTGTTCCGAGGTTCCTGCTGCGGCCTATTTTTGCCATCCAGCCCGCCCGCCATTACTATAGGAGGTAACTGCACCTGACCTTGCGCCACAGCGCCCCCTGCAGCTCCGGAGGAATCATCGCACCAGCCCTACCTGTCCGGGAGCCACCAGCGCCCCTGCCGGCCGTGACCGGAACTGCACCAAAGGGGAAAGTACTGGACAGCCGAGAGGAGGCTGTTTTTACTGGGTTTCTGGTTTTGTTTGTTGTTGTTGCTGTTAGAAACAACTGCTCAAACCTTGACAAAAAATACAACAAAAGGACTATATAAGGAAAAAGTTACAGAGCTCGTGTATAGCACGTGGCCGGTTCCATTTCAAGATGGATGTTCAGTCTTATGCCCCTGGGGGTTGCATCAGCCAACCCTGGCCCCTCCCAAAGTCTGTCACTCAGCTCTTCTTTGTTATTTACCAGTGGAGATCGCTCTCCTGTAACTGGATTGGAGGTCAGGAGTTGTCATGCCGCGCCCCCTTAGGAACAAGCTTTTCCATTCCCAGCTGCCCCATGCAAGGGGCACAAGTGCAGCCTTCTTTTACCTGTCCTAGACAACCCAGGCTGTCTGATGGCACAATGCAGAGGGGGGAAAGGGAACTATGGGGAGAACAAAGGACATTTAAACTATAATAACATAACTCTACATCACTAAAACTTTTCTTAATATTCACACCATAGTCATCCCTTAATTGTGAGAGCCAATCATCTTATATCATCTATAACACTGCCATTGTTGTTGTTTGTTTGTCTTGTTGTACATATACAAACTAGTAAAGCCCTATTATTCCTTTTTCCATATCTTTGCCTGAAGGCCCCTTAATTTCCAGGTTATAATAAGTTGGAAGGAAGGAGGTAATTTTTCCATTTCAAGGGAAGTTTCACCTTCCTTGACAGATCCCTGTCTGTCAAACCAAGACACTTAATAGGTACAACTCTCACTACACTCCAGCTTTAAGTTTTTTAGAGATTGCAGCCAGAACTACATTTGCTATACAAACTAGTATAACAAATCACTGGACTAATGCATGACCAAGAGAGACTAGGATACTGCAGCATATGGAAAAGGAAAGTGCTCCAGCTGAACGTTCAAACTTACTGCAGGCTTAAAGAAAGATAATGTGTTGTTACAGCACATTCCGAAGTTGTAAAGCCATGTTATGTTGGACCACTGCACTGTTCAGTCCTGGGAAGTAAGGAAAACTGATTGATCTTGCAAACAAGACAAGAACATTATGTCAAAGAAATCTTGTAATGATGAACTCCAAAACTTGCTAACCATTTTTTCCCCTGTCCCCATCCAACCCGGTACCAAAATTGGATTGATTGGTGGAACACTGTATGCTAGAATGGTTTCAAATCTTACAGCCAAGGTAGAAAGTGGTTTTTGGGCTTTTTTTGGAGGAGGAAGGGAAGGAGGCAGTGGTTGTTGGGGAAAGCAATTAGATGTAAGACTCAAAAAGCCTTGAGAAAATAACCCAAATAGCCTGTATTTCAGGAACTTGGGATTTAGAAAGTATAGAGGAGAGACATTGAAATTTTATGTGCTGGTCGTTTGTATACTGAATAGGGATGCAGCTTGTGTTAGTCTTAGCTTACAATACATGGATTGCACTTTTGTTGTATCCAACTCTTCTAACAGTCAAAGGAAGGGAGAGTGCTTTGTGTCTTATTCTCCCTCATCTCAGAAAGCTGGTGCTATAGGAATGGAAGTAGAGCAGCAGCCTTGTGGATCTCCACCTTCAATCAGTCAGGATGCTCAAGAATTTTAATGTCTTCTTTGCTTGCTGATTCTTTCCCAGGCAGCCAGGCAGCAGCATGGAACTGGCCTGATGTTGGACAGTTGCAGAGCAGCTCTCAGGGCCCCAAGCAACAGCAGTGAATTGGTCAGACTTCACGTCCCAGTTGCTCTGCTTCTGGCTGATAGTGGCTGTGAGCTGCTGCAAACGGAGTGACAACACTGTTGGCTAAACTATCCCTCTAAAAAGGCTGGAGTTTCTGCTATAACTGGTTTGGCTTTCCCAATTGCTGGAGGAAATTTGGTGGCAGGCCAGTGGGCTCTTCAAGCCCTCAATTAGCTTTTAAAGTGCTATGGAAGTGCTAATTTTAATAAAGTACTTTATAAAATGAAGTCTTGGGCTGTGTAGGAAGAATCCCATGTTGGCTGATGGCATGTAGGTGATGTAATCAGTTGGCTTACTGTTGACAGTTATTGAACCGAGCAGGATTGTGCTCAAAGCACAGCTTGTGCTGACTAAGCTGTAGCACTGGACCTGCATTTAGCCTAGAAATGGAAACAAGATGTGGTCAGTTAGGGTTGAAGTTTCTCTCTGTTTATTCTGTATACGTTTTAATCCAGATTTATGGCCTCAGCTTGCTGATCTCCATTGTGCAGTCATAATTGCTTCCACCAAAGTCTGCTTATGCTGAAGTGATACACAAAAATTCCATGTTGGCATTCCTAATAGCTTAGTTTGTATTCCCCTTGTTGGATGACCAAAGATTTCCATGTGGGGGCTTTTTTTTGGCTGAGAAAAAAAATTCTGTTGATGGTTGCTGCTTTTGTGACATGAACTCCCTAAAATTTTAATCTTGTAAGATTTAACTTTGGATGTGGTCATGTTACCATTTTAAAGTTCTTAGAATAACAGTGGATGTACTGGGATTGAGTCAACCAATATCAGTAATTTTTCTGTCTTGCAGTGTAAATGGCCCTAGCTGGCATCAAGGCAGCAAAGTTTTAACTGTTCAAGGAATGAGCGGATGATGCTTGGCTTAAAAAAGAAATACATTTCTTATTAAAACCAGATTTTATTGCTGAATTATTTTGTATAGCAGTTTTTATTTGTCAGAAATTTATATTTAGATACTGATTCACCCAATTGAACAAGTATTTGACTATATGTATTGTTTTGAGAAGTCAGTCTCTGTAGATGTTTGTTCCTTATCCTTTGAGCATGCATAGGAGAACTTAGTTACTACACACCTTTTAGGTTGTTAATGAATACTGATCAAATCACTGTGAGGAGCTCATATGGCAAATGACCTTTCTAATAATTCTCCAGTATGTAAATACTCTTTCAACGAGTAGAACATTTTCCAGGAGTGTTGTGAAAACTTGTAAGACTGTCTTGTGATCACCTAATAGACTAAATCAAGAATGTTCTTCCAGTGTTAAACTACATAAAGAGGATGGGGAAATGTCATTCAGTTATTAGTCTTTACCTAAGAGTTTTAGCTTGGGTAAGGCTTTCTTACATGTAGAAGGAAAACATTCCAGACTTTTGGAAAGAGACAAGCTGGAAAGTGTGGAAGTGGATGACATGACAGCAGAGCTCTGAGTGATGTTCAGGATGGTCAGCAAACCTTGGCTTTGACCTGCGTAGCCACGTGTTCCATAGCCAGCAGCCTCAGGATGCATTCACATGTAAGAGGGTAGTTCCAGTAGGATCAGGGTTTCCAGGAGGTCTCAGTTCTTCATTAGGTGTGTTTAGACCAAGCCCTTGGGTGATGCAGTACTGTCAGTCTCAGCAGTCTTAGCCCCCTCCCACCCCCTCAGCAGCCAGCAGAGCAGTGTTTTTTCATATGGGATGGCCCCTGACCAGCTCTGTGGCTGCTGGTGCTATGAGTAGTTTGAGAAACTCAAGAGAAATCAAAGAAATTACTTAGATTTTTGCTTTAAATTATGCTATTGCAGGTGTTTAAGAGAAGCAGCAGTGTGAAGGAACTGAAGGCATCTGGTGACTTAAATGTATTAATTTAGAACTGTAACATGTAAAAGCTGTAAATCACAAGACCTTGTTTATTAATATTACTGGCACTGTTTGTTTCCATATACAACTCCTCTTTTTCTAATAAATACAATAATTTCTACTCTGTGTTAATTTTAAGAAAGATGTTAATGTTTCTCTTAGACCTGTTTTTGCCATCTTTTTCCTCTGCCTGGTTTTTTTTCCCAATAAATATAGCAAATAATTGGTTTTCTCTCTTCACCCTGAAGCCACGGCCAACAATCAGTAACACAGCATCATAATCTTTTAATGTTTTCAAACGTGATTCAATTAAGAAACCTATGTTTTTGCTACAGAAGGACCCATAGCATAGTGGAAGATACTGAAGAATGTTTCATGTTCTTGCCTGAGTAGCTGTGTGTTAGCTAAAGGATACTTGCACTTTTTCTAAAGCTGGCCTGTGTTAACAGTGCTTGTGTGTATCTATTTCCATGTTAATGGTGATTTAACTTAAGTGAGTTACCTGTAATTACCTGCTCTCTCACCTGCAGCCTGGTCAGCATCTGTTGAACTGAAAAATTGTACAGGAGATTTTGATACTTAATTGAATTTAAAGACTTGGCAGTTTTGTTTATAAACTATGCAAGTTATCACAGAATGGTTTGGGGCTGTGGGACCTTAAAGCTCATCCAGTTCCAACCCCCTGCCATAGGCAGGGGCACCTTGCAGTAGACCAGCTTGCTCCAACCCCTGTCCAACCTGGCTTTGAACACTTCCAAGGATGGGGCAGCCACAGCCTCTGTGGGCAGCCTGTGCCAGGGCCTCACCACTCTCACAGGGAGCAATTTCTGCCCGATGTCCCACCTAACCCTGCCTTCCTTATGCTTCCTCATTTGGTATTTTGAAATGGAAACTGACAGTCTGAGTTTGCCTTCCTGTTGCTGATTTTGAGGTGTTTGCACATGTAGGGAACCTTTATCACAGCTGTAACTTTCTCCTTGCAGGCTCCACAGAGCTCAGTGTGCAATTAAACAGACTCAGGTAACCGTTCAGAAAATAGGAAGGGAGATTGAAGAAAAGCTGAGATGTACATCTACAAGGAATGAACTGGTATGTTTGATTTATTAAAACCTTATTTAATGGGCTTGCTGAAGCATCTGACTGATGTCTTGATCGTAAGCTTTTTTTTTTTTTTAACACTTGAACTTGGAATCTTTCTTTACACCTGTCTTTACACCTTTACACCCATTTTAAATGGGAACTCATCTGAGAGCTGTGTAATATCATCAGTTTGACTTGCATGAGTTACTCAGATGGATTGATAAATTGGTTATCCTATTTTTACCTTTATTTTGTACAATCATGCTATCAAAGCATAAACATTGCACAGTGCACGAAAGAGGTCTTTCAGGTAAAACAAACTTCTAATGATTGTTAATCATTAGAACTATATTCACTATATGAAATTTGACAAGAACCTGTGGTGGATTTAGAGTGAGGTGAGTCTGTTGGCTGTATCTTCTTGCACCCTGACTCCCTTTGGATAAACAGAATTCATGCAAATGCTGTCACTCAAGTGACATATTCATTTTAAACAGAAATTGTACTAGATCTTACAATGGCTTTTGACATTTGGTTTTGCCTGCTCTCCTCCCCTCCCCAGAGAAGTCTGTTGACATTAGTTTCTGCTTTCTGCCCAGAAAAGCTGATCTTGGTTCAAAGATGAATTGACAGTACAGAAGTGGTTTGTGGTGACTTCATTATGTTGGTACTCAGTGGTATGTGTCTGGTGCCTTGTAAAGGACACGTTTGCAGTGTGAAGTTAATTTATTGCTGTAAAGCAGATTCTGAGTTGAGAGTACTCGCTAAGTTCCAAAAGTGTCAAACTGGTACAAAAATTTGACAAAATGGGAAAAGTGGAAGCTTGTTTACCTGCTGTAATTACAGGGGTTACATTGTAAATGAAGAGGTGAAGAAGTCACCTTCCATATGGGGCAATATAAAATCACTTGTGAGTCATTCCAGCCCAGGGCTTCTTTGCCTTCTGGTATCTTGGCTGTTTAACCATTACCTTTTCAGTTATGGATATGCTTGTCCCTCCTTACAAAGGCTTTTAATTTATAAATATCTGAGAGCAAAACTATATCATACAATACTAGTATGTTTTTGGTTGGAAGGTTTTGGACCTTAAAGCTCATCCAGTTCCAAACCCTGGCCATAGGCAGGCATACCTTCCATTAGACTAGGCTGCTCCAAGCCCTGTCCAGCCTGGCCTTGAACACTTCCAGGCATGGGATAGCCACAGTTTCTGTGGGCAGCCTGTGCCAGGGCCTCCTCACCCTCACAGTCAAGAATTTTGTTCCCAACATCCTATCTAACACTATTCTCTGGCAGTGGGAAGCCATTTCCCCTTGTCCTGTTATTTCAGGCCATTGTCCAAACTCCCTCCCTGGCTCTCTTGGACAACTGGTGCTCTAAGGTCTCGCTGGAGCCTTTTCTGTTCTCCAGGCTGAACACTCTCTCAGCTTTTTCTTTGTATCCTCTTATTCTCATTGTCCTCAAGCTGGGAATTGAATCTAATAGTGCAACTTGAATATCTCCAGCCTTTTTCCAGCTCCTGCCTCTACTTTGTGTAGACTTCTTACTGCTCATCTTCCCTCTTGCTGGTGAGCCCTTTGCCAGTGTATGAATGCTCATCCTGCTGCTAGTGCTGTGTTGTCAGTTTTTATGTCCTGGTGAAGCACTGTTCTTAATTTTTGGTCTGGGCTCAAGAGAGATGCATCTGGAGGAGCAAGCACTGTGACACACAGCTGCGTTGCTGTCCTTCCAAAGCAGCAAAATTATTAGTCTTTGGGAATCTGTTTCCTGTGATAATCTATGTACTCCATTCTTAGGCAGGTACTAGTCTTGTCCTGTTTTTTTCTTTCTCTCCTACCACCTTTTTATGGAATTGCTTCTGTGCAGAGAAACTTTTTTTTTACATCTGTATTTCTTCCCATAGAAGAAGGAGAGTGAATGTTTACAGCTGAAGATCCTGGTGCTACGTAATGAACTGGAACGACAGAAGAAGGCCCTTGGTCAAGAAGTAGCCTTGTTGCATAAGCAAAAAAGTACTTTGCTTGACAGAGGTAAGTGTAGAAACCTTAGTTTAGTTTATGACCAGAATGAAACTGCTAGTTTCTTTTCTATTTTCAATGTCTGGCTGTAATGTGCTTGTGTTTTTTCTTTATCTGAAATTTGCGGCCATGTGTAATTTCTTCACTCTTTTATACTGAGTTTTAGACAGCAGTCTCTGCTATCTTGTCTCTAAATAACTTCTTACTATGACACCTCTCCAAAGCAATCTTAAGTCTTTGTTTAACTGACATTTTACGAGAACATCAGAAGAACTGCAATATAGTACAGTTAACATTCCCATCATAAAGGGACTTCATGTCATGAGGGAAGTTGCTGTACCTGTGATTTGGATTCAGGTTTAAGTATTAGAAGACAAAAATCCCTCTTAATATTTTAATATGTAAGTGACAGATGAAATATTTAGTCATCTTGGTATCATCCTTTACCGGGCAAGTCTCCTATAGTGAAATGCTGTATCACTGCCTCTTCAGAGCTCACCAAGACCAAACTTACACATGCTTGATTTTGTTGCAGGATTTTTTTTTCAGTACTTAGTTGATTCAAAAGTAATTAGTCACTACTAAAAAGGATACATTTTTATCATGTATTTTATTCTGGCTATGCAAGTGTCGTTTTTATCATGTACTTTATTCTGGCTATGCAAGTAGTGAGATTCCGTAATTGGATTAGTGCACTGTGTGGTTGTGAGAGGAATAGGTATTAAAGGATGATGAAATCTGATGGGTTGTATTTGGCTGGTGAATGGTGTGTAGTGCACGAAGACAGGTGTTCCTCCTGTGCTGTCTGACATTCTCTAGTTTGGGTGCATAATATGGAAAATTGGAGGGTAAGAATAAGTGGAGGATTATTGCCAACATTTTGTCAGTACCTGCTTTTAAAACTTTGGATAACTAAGAAAATACTTTATACTAATTTTTTTCCTGATTCCTCATGTTGCTTAGAAAATGCATTTGGGACTGAATACCAGAAACTTGAAGAGCATAATGAATCTCTGTATGAATTAAGAAAGGAATGCACTGCTAAGAGGTAAAAGGACCTATGTTTGTTCTATAACTGGAAAAAAAAAAGATAAGCTTGAGAGCAAGCCATTGAAAGTGGGACTTCTGGCACCAAATTCTTCCTCATGTTGCCCTAAAACTTCTGTTAAGACATCCCTGCTACAATTCATAGATATCGAAAGTGATTACCAGTGACAAGTCTAGAAGAGAAGAAAACTAATGCTTGGTTGTATGTGTAGACTCTGATAGGAATTTCAGGTGTGTTTTAGTGTAACACAGCTTTGTAATGCCTGATTCTGGTAGTCAAAATATGTCTATAATGTATGATATGCCTGAAAACAAAAATTAGCTTTGTGTGTTGTATTTTTTTGGGGTTGGATTTGCTTAACCTTTTGGAGGATAGGATGTGATAATTGGAAAGCTGCAGATGGGATATAACAGCTCGATAGATTTATTTGGAGCTTTTGAAGAAAATAATGGTTTTGGAATCTCTTTCCCCAAAGAGAACAGTTTTTGAAGATAAATGCCCAGCAGACTATTCGATGCAAGCAGTTGCTGTCGGAGCTATCCTACATCTACCCTATTGATCTGGTATGTTTTCAACATCCTGACAATCTGCTCAATGTGAAATTGGGTTCCTATTTATTACAATGCAAACAAATATTATACTTTACTTGTGACAGAATCTGCTCTTTGCTAATTCTGCTTATTGCAGCTTTTTCTTAGATTTATTTGGTCTTTAAATTACAAACTTTACAGGGAGGGAACTTACACTAGCACCTCTTACACAGTGTCCTCTATGAAAAGAGAATAGCTATAATTTAATGGATGTTTTCCATTTTGTGTACAATTGCATAAAGTAACCCTGACAGTAGGCTAGCTGAGTGCACAGAAACATGTTAAAATGTTGAGCTTCAAAATCTTTTATATAATGAATTAATATAAAGCTCTTCACTCTTAAAAAAAGTTGCATTTATTTTCCGAACTTTGTGAGATGTGGATTAAAACACTGTGTCAGTCACTCTAAGTTTAGTTGAATATTTAGTTTTTTGATTTTTATTTTATTGTTTGTTAGCTTTGTTGTTGTGTTTTATGCAGGTTTTGGTGTTTTGGATGTTATTGTTTCATGCTCACTTTCCACTGTTGATTTTAAATTTACAGAACAACCAAAAGGATTACTTTGTTTGTGGAGTCAAGCTTCCTAATTCTGAAGACTTTCAAGGTAGCTGCATTTTCTTAATGTAGTTGTTATAGTTAACACTGCTTCTAAACTTTGTAAAATTAAGAAAGCTGGTAGCAATAGCTTGGGGTCCAAAATTTTGACCAGAAAATATAGACTAGAAGAAAACTGATGAATTATTTGTTGGCACTTCCTAGCTAAAGCAAAGGAGGTTCCTTTTGACTCTTAGTAAAGTACCTCTGTGTTCTTACACTGCATATTGAAACACTGGAACAGGTTACCTAGAGAGGCAGTGAAGTTTCCATTCTTGGCGATGCTCAGAACCCAGCTGGACACAGTCCTGGGGACAACCTGCTCTGAGCCAGGGGTGAACACTGTGCCATTCCCAGAATTGCCTTTCAAACTCAGTGATTCTGGAAAATATCTGACCTAGAATTCCATTGGGGCTACTTTTAGTCCATAAATCTTGGTGGGGCAACAGGCATGAATCCCCATTTGGTTTGCTTTAGTTGCTGGTGAACTTGCCAAATAAAGTCTTTGCAAAAAAAGACTTTGAATATCTCTGAAAGTATGGAGTGCTTTACAAGTGACCTTCTACTTCACCTGTCAACCCTCATCCTGTTCCAGAAGTAAATATATCATATGCCTGCCTGCATAACAGTTGTACAGGTAACTGCATGCATTCATCTACAAATGTTTGGCGTGAACTAGAAATTCATTAAAATCTTGAGGATTTCTTTCCCCCGCTACCTGTTCACTCTGGTTTCTTGAGCAAAAACCTCCACAATTGTCTGACTCTTTAAAGCCACTCCATAGTAATTAATTTGTACTAATAATATGTATATTGGATGCTGGAATATTGGAGGATTAATCTTTAAAACAAATTAATTTGTCAGTAGGACAAAAATCAGTCTATTGCATTGTTTCCCTGATTGCACTAAATGTGGTAATGAACTCAGTTTGCTAACTCCTGAGGAATGAGTGATGTGCCATCTTCTGGCCCATTTTCAGTTTTCTGGTATTAATTAATTGCAAAAGAATTACTAATTCTTTATCCAAGTCTTTAGAAGAATTATATTGTGAGGAAGAAGTACTAATCATTCAGTTTAGTGAAACAGGCAGTTAAATTTGAAACCCAGCTGTCTGGCATGGATCTTATCTCATGCTCAGTAGATACTATCTTTTAAAAAACTAGGTTACAAAAAAATCCCTAAAAAGCCAGTTTTGCTGCAAATTTTAAACCTTTTTTTACAAAATCAATTTTGATAGGGGTGTAACTTAAATACATATATCATGACCGTCTCTGATAGACCTCAGTATGGTTGTTGAATATCATTATAAGCTTTGTTGAAGGTCCTCTGTTTAGCTGGTTTCATGGATGCATCAGAAGGGATAACTATTGTGCTGTCTATATCCCTTAAAAAGAATTAAAAACACAGAAAAGAGAAAAGAAAAGCCTTTATATGGCTAAAAGATGTAGTTTCAATTGCAAGATCTATGTGTATTCCTAGCAGGTGAAGCTTTAAGGTTGAAACCTTAAATGTCAAATTGAAAATGATACTTTAAAACAATGGGTTAATCTAAGTTTTTCCAGCTATTGGCAGAGAACAGAGTTCATAGCTTGAGGTCAGTGTCTCTCCAACTGATCTCACTTGTGAATAAAGTTGAGGAGGAATGCAGCTTTCTCCTGATCCCACTCGCACATGTCAACTCCATCTAGAGAAACACAGAAATCTTAATACTTGAGTTTTGTTTTGTGAATTTTGTTTCACATTTCCCATCTCTTCTTCACCCTCTCCCATCCTGGCAGTGTAGCTTTGAAAGTAAAATTTGAAAGAGAACAAGCCATCAACAGTTTTCTGTGCCTCATCACAAGAGGCAAACACAACACAGTGAAGTGTAAACACTTGTAAAGCTCTCCAAAATGACACCAGGCCTCCTTCTGTCCTTGAGTTCTGACTTCTGAGAGCTACAGTAATTGTTGTTCCCTGAGCAATTAAGATGAATATTAGGATTCAATGGATACAACTAATAATAGAATCTTTTTCTCATTGACAGCAAAAGATGATGGAAGCATTGCTGTTGCCCTGGGCTATACTGCTCACCTAGTTTCCATGATATCCTTCTTCTTACAAGTGCCACTCAGGTATCCTATAATTCACAAGGGCTCCCGGTCTACAATCAAAGATAATATAAATGACAAGCTGACGGAAAAAGAGCGAGAGTGAGTATATTGTAAACACACTGATCTACTGTCTTCAAAACAACAAATCAACACAAAATAAACATCTTAAACAGTTTTGGACAGTTTGAGGTGATAAGGAATTTGAAGTTACTCGTTACTGCTTTCAGTAGCTGTGGAATAGTCGTTGAGTTTCTCTTGTTGGAATTTTGGGATCCAATAGAGTAACTCAGCTTTGTTATTCTGGGTCTGTTGGCACATATGTGGCTTTGATTTGGCATCCAGTAATGCTAGAAAAACTTAAATCGTGTTTCTTAGTGTTTCATGAGTTTTGGTTTCTATTTGGAAAACTTGCCTTTTATGTTTTGCTACTGGCTATAGGAATAAAGTGCAGATAGCAGGTGTAGTTTCACTGGGGAGCTGCTGCCAGTGCCACAACAGTGGTTGATAAATGGGAGAAAACAGATAGCTTTGTTTTAACACAAAGTTTTTTAATCAACTAAAAAAGCACAGAAACCTGTCACCTACTATAAATCAACTGAATATTCAGTGTAGAGCTTTTAATTCGTTCTGTAATCATTGTCTTTGAACATGTAGCTACAATGTTATTGTTTTCCTTCTAGGAAACTGTTTTGCTATCTTTAAATTCACTCTCTGAATGTCTTTTCCTGCATTTTGGAACTTTGCTTATTTTCCCACTGTCTTGGCACCTGTGTGCTCTAATATAAAATTAGTGGCAATTACTGGTTAAGGTTCCCTTTGTAGCCTGAAACCACTGAACTACCAGGAATGCAACACTGACCATTGGTGGGAGCCAACTGCTCTGTTCAGATTCTGGGCACTGGCAGAGTTTGCCCAGAGACTTTACAGACTACCCATCCCTGGAAGTTTTCAAGGCCAGGTTGGATGGGGCTTGGAGCAACCCGGTGTAGCTGAAGGTGTCCCTGCCTTGGCAGGTGGTTGGACTGAGATGAGCTTGAAGTCCCTTACAACTCAGGGATTCTGCTCCTTGTATGTGTGTATGGATGGCTGCAGTCAGGCTTGCAGCATCAATGACTTCATTTTTCGACAAAAGTTTGAAAAAGCAACAAAGGAAATGACAGGGGAAATGAACTTGTGGTAACTAGCTGACTCTATTGATAGGGAGCTGTGAAAAAACAAATTCTTCTCTTTGGAAATATGCAGTCAAAGTATTACAACATTTAAACACTAATTCCTCATAATCCAAATAAAGATGGAAGGGTTTTATTGTGCCTAGTTGACAGAATTTGGATGCTTGAAAGTATCTGATTTCTCTTTGAAGGTTAGTGACTTTTGGCAGGACAGGCAAGGTAATTTGCCTTAAGATTTAAACTTCCTTTTGTGACACTATAAAACACAACTATATCATTATGTCTTGCAAAGTAATTTTGATGCCATTTTAATAACTTGTCCAAACACACTTCTGGGTACCTTAATAGAACATTGACCTGTTTTGCTTCAGTGTAGTTCTTGAAGCAGATGATCATACTCCTTCCTGTACATCACTTTGAGAAGGGTTGCAAACTAGAACATTTGTATCTTTGTTATAGATAGATAATGAGATGATTTGCTCTTGCAATTAAGGGATGAATATTGTGTGAATACTAAGAGAAGCTTTATTGATGTAGTTTAAACATCCTCTGTGTTGTTGCCATCAGGCAGCCTGGGTTGTCTGGGACAGGTAGAAGGAAGGCTGCATTTGTGCCCTTTACATAGGGAAGTTGGGAATGGAAAAGCTTGTTGTGGGGAGGTGCAGCATGACAACACCTGACCCTTCAATCGAGTTACAGGAGAGCAGTCTCTACGAATAAAGGGCAGAGAAGAGCTGACTGACAGACTTTGGGAGGGGCCAGGGTTGGCTGATGCAACCCCCAGGGGTATAAAAGACTGAGCACCCATCTTGAAGATGAGACATGTGGTTGGAAGCTACGAGGGCAGCTTCCAGGCCTGTTTTTCCTTATATAGTCCTTTTGTTCTAATTTTGATAAGGTTTAATAAACTTTTTTAATTTTTAAAGTGAGCAGTCATTTCTCACATCTTGAAAACAAATTTCTGAGTAGTAGAGTTCCTTGTATGGGTGTGTAAAGATGAATTCAATTTCCTGTTCTGTCATACAGATTAGAAGGTTTAGTCCTTCATGCTACAGCCTTCCAAACTCTTGTGACTTCGTACTTGATTTCACAACAGATTTCTGAAAAGGAGAGATTTTAGCTAAGTAAATTAATCCCTGTTGGGCTATTTACCTGTGTTGTGCAAGATCTTGTCAGAATTAGGTCCTGCTGGAGATCTCTTCTTCCCAGCTATTGGAGAAACAATCCTACCAACTCCAAGGTTTTATGTCAAATGTCTTAAATTGCAGTTTTCTTTCTAAACTAATAGATCATGTTTCTCCTTTGCTCCTAATTGTGTTGAGCACAGCAGGTAACATGCATTATTAGATTTCTTTATTTCAGTTAACTGCCCTTTAGCAGCTTTTCAAACTCCAACATAAATTGTTGAGTAATTGCAGTGATGTAATCCCTATATTTGATCTTTACTATAACACATAGCATCCTCATTATTGACTGGCTTATACTTAAATACTTGGCTTTTTTTTTTCATTGCAGGGTGTTGGAGGTTAGGATTTTTCCTTTTTTTATTCCTTTCTCAGGAATTTTTTCTCCCATTTGTTGTCTAAGAGATGGGAATGACAGATACTTAAAAGAGACAAGAGATGTGGCCAGGGCTGGGGACGGGGCACAGTTTGCATCTGTCTCTTAGCTGGGAGGTTTTCTCTTGGAAAATGCAGGGATACTGAGAGAATTGGCCGGGAGTTAGGGGGGCTGGGCTAAGCTCTCATTCTCTCTCTCAAGATCATACTTGTGGTTTTGGTGCTGGCCTGCTGCTGCCTGGGGGATTCACTGCTGCTATGGAGGTTTTTGTCCTTCATTGCTTCTCCTTTCCGTGGGTGAGCCTCTGCTTTCAAGAGCAGATGTTGAACTGGGACCTTTTCAACATCCAGCCTCACTGAGAAGGGGACCCTGACCTCTCCCTGGAGGAAGTGTCTCCTGGCTGCTTGTGAATGTGTGGCTGCCGCTGCCCTGCCCTGTTGTTTCCTGCCAGTGCTTCGGGTTTTTTCGCTACTTTTAACTCCACAACTGGTGTTTGACCCCCATGGCTCCTGTCACTACTTTGGAGTTTTTGCTACACTTGTTTTACCATGCTGGGTGTGCTCACCTCTGCTGTTCAGCCTGTTGCTCCAAGGTTCCTTCTACAGTCCATTTTGCCATCTGGAGGGGCCCTGAGATCAGCTTCACTCTGTGAGTTTGTAAAGGGAGCCTCTTGTCTCTCTCTCCCACCGGCTGAGGCGCCATTAACCGTGTGGAGAGAGGCTGCTGAGCTCGCGCCACAGCGCCCCCTGCAGCCGCGGGGGAATCATCGCACCGGCCCTGCCTGCCCGGAGCCAACAGCGCCCCTGCCGGCCATGACCGGAACTGCACCGAAGGCGAGAGCGCTCCACAGCCGAGAGGAGGCTGTGGGTGGGGTTCTGTTTTATGTTTGTTGTTGCTGCCATTGTTGTTGTTTGTTTGTCTTGTTATACATATATATGCTCGTAAAGCCATGATATTCCTTTCCCCATATCTTTGATTGAAAGCCCTGTAATTTTAAAGTTATAGTAATTTGTAGGGAAGGGGTTCATGTTTTCTATCCCAGTAAGGTTCCCACCTTCCTTGGAAGGCATTTGTCCTTTAGGCCAAGACACAGGGTTTCTCTGAGATCCTTATTATGAGTTTCTAGAAATTGTTCTTTGGGGGAAATAGCTGAGGTTTTTGTTCAGGAGCAAATTCATAAGTACAGGTGTTTGTTTTTAAAGTCATACTATATAAAGATGTTACTACACTTCAAAGTTTTTTAACTGACTTTTCCAGGCCCTCCTGTTGAGCTGGTTAAATACTTTGAGAACTTTCAGAATGTAAGTAACTTCTGGGAATTGCTTCATCTGCTTCCGACTGGTTTATTTGCATGATCCAGGTCACTTCTATGAGGACCTTGAGAACTTACAAATTTTTTTCTGTTACAATAACTGTTACATTGGGACTTTGAAGTAGGAGGCTGTGGTGAGAATTTAGCTCTTGTCTGGCCACAGTACAGAACTTAAAATGAAGTACAGAGTGACTACCAATAGCATATAGTATATGGTCAGCCTTGTAATTATAGGGATATTAGTGTTTGTAATCTGCTTAATAACTGTCCCTCTCTTGTATTCCAAAACCTGATTTTGGTACTACCAAAATGTTCTAAGTTTTTTTCTCTGATGTCTACTTTTATGACTTAGTTGAATTACCATGCTAAGGCAAGACTCTGATATTTACAAAATTTCTCATTAACTCACTTCTTCAGTGGTCCCTTTCAGCATTTCCAGAGTGCATGCAATATGTAGGAAGAAAGAATTCTCAGTTCTGGAGTCTGAAAGATTTCAAAGCAATGAGTGCACTTTGAGTCAGTTTGCAGAGGACAGCATGTTTGGCAGGAGTGTTGACCTGCTGGAGGAGGCAGGAAAACTGCAGAAGGATCTGGAAAGGCTGCATTGATTGGACAAGGCCAGTTGGATGAGATTCAACTAGGCCAAGGGTTGTATCCTACCCTTAGATCATCACACTCCATGGAATGCTGCAGGCTTGGGGCACAGTGGCTGGAAAGCTGGGAAGGGCCCTGGGGGTGCTGATCAACAGTGGCTGAACATGAGCCCAGGTATTCCCAGGTGATCAAGAGGCAAATGGCACCTGGCCTGTACCAGTAATGATATGGCATCAGGCCCAGGGCAGTGACTGTCCCCCTGTGCTGGGCACTGGTGAGGCACTTCCAATCCTCACTGTCTCTCAGCAAGACAGCAAGACAGACATTGAAGAGCTGGAGCGTGCCCTGAGGGGGGGATGGAGTTGGGGAAGGGTCTGGAGCACCAGGAGAGACTGAAAGAGTTGGCGGAGCTCAGGCTGGAGAAGAGGAGGCTCAGGGGAGACCTTTTCACTTTCTGCAACTCCACAGGAGGGTGGAATCAGGTGGGGGGTTTCTGTTCCCAGGTAGCAAGTGACAGGATGAGAGGAAACAGCCTCAAATTGTGCCAGAGAAGTTTTAGGTTGGATATTAGGAAACATTTCTTCCCTGAAAATGTTGTCCAGCCCTGATCCAGTATGGTACAGTGGTGGAGTCAACATCCCTGGAGGGATTTAAAAGCCATGTAGATGTGGCACTTGAAACATGGGGATAGTGGTGGCCTTGGCGCAGTATTGGGCAAGTGGTTGGATTTGGGATGTTCTTAAAGATCTAAGAACCTTAATGATTCTGTGATTCTATGGATATGTAACTCCCAAATTAAAGCTACTTAGACAGCAACATGTTCCTCTCTCCAGTGAAGAACAAGTTTGCTTGCAGAATAAATCACCTAAATTCTTTGGCAGTGTTCTGGTGAAACTGAAACCTAACACTTCATCACATGCTCAACAACAGCGTGAGAATGCTAAGATGAAACTATTTCTGATATGTTCTGATACTGTGTCTCTCAAGCCCTGTATTTAATGCTTCTGTTAGTCTGCTCCCAGATTTTTAATAAAGAATGACTCTCAGCTTAGGGCAAAATAAGGATTGTTGTGGCTGGAGTGAGACATACACTGTGACATTTCCTGTGTTGGTGTTGTTTCTCATGTTGTAGTATTTTTGAGTATAAACAGCTTGGAAATATATATATAATCCTCTAGGAGAAAAATAGGGTTTTTAAGTTTAATCACCTTTCTGGTATGCTTTGTATATCTGGACAAGTGAAATGCACGTAAAGGCAAACTATTTATGTTGAATTTTTGAGCTATCACTCCTGCCATGTCTCAAAGATTTTCAAGAGCTCTTACTTCCTTGCTAGGTAACTTGGAACTGGGAACTATTTCAAGAAATAGTTTTACTAACATTATTTCTCTGTAACAATAGTACAGAGAAATCAAATAGTACAAAGAATCTGATGGATGCTACACCGTCTTCCCAAAAAAATGTGTTAAGGGAGCACTAGTAGGAGCAGTAGAAAGAAAGTTACCACCTCAGTGTCATACTTCAGGTTGGGGAAAAAATGAAGGGATAGAAAATAGCATCAATGCCTAAAAAGGTTTTATATTTAAAAGGTAGCAAGAACATTGTCATTTGCAAACGTAGCTGCTGGAACATTTAAAGACATTGAAGAGTTGTCTGATCTCTAGAAAGGGCTCTTTTTAAATTTTTTTTTTGGTCATATGTTTAAGTATTGAACTTGTTGGTATTCAGTGTTATAAAGGCAAAAAATATATATAAAATTTAAAGACAAACAGACAGTAATGGAAGAAACCTGATCTAGTCTGGTGCACTTTTTGCAGGAATATTTGGCATTAGTTGATCTGAGATAAAAGTAAACAATGCCAAGGTTTCCTTGGCATTTTGTAATTTAGAGAAAGACCATTTTTTTTCCTTTCACTGTGCCTGACAAACAGACAGCAAAGGCCAAAAGATTCAAACAGCTACCATGCAAGTCTTGGGCATGTACATTGAGGCATCTGACATCTCTGCAGTTGCTTTATGACTTTGATGTACCTCAGGAACCAAAAGATGTATGAAATGGTGTAAGGGGGACTGAAATCAAGGATGCTACCATAGGTTACTTGTCCTGTCTAAATACCTTTTGTTGTCATTAAAATAGGAAACATCTGTCTGTTGTAATACTGGGTCCTCATAGAAAACAGGATCAAAATAGTGCTAAATAATAATATAGCTAAAAGGGATAGGTTTGTTCCTGAAGTAATTTCCTGGAAACTATTTCTCTGAGTTGGAGTTACACCTCAAATTTGTCTTTTTATGCAGCTCAGCTTGATCATTATTGAAAACCTCAAGCATGCCAGAAGACTTCAGTGATTAGTCAGTTTTTGTCTTGATGTTTGATTTCTCCAGGTGCTGATACTTTGAAGGCCAGTTTGAATTCATTGCTGTAGCCCTTGTGGGAAGGGCAAATGTATAAATAAAAAACCAGGTCACCCTCCACTGGGATGGTGCAGACTTGTTGCAACTGAAGAGTGCATAAAGCATGAATCAGAGGTGCTCTTCTTGGGTCTTCAGAGTGGTTCTGGATTCCTTAAGGATGCAAAGCAGTAAGTTAATCGTAGTTGATGTACAAGGTCTGCAGCACCTTTACATAAGGGGAATGTTGATGTATCTCCACAGTTTGCTGACTGAACCTTGAACTCAAACCCCAGCAGACTGGATTAGTCCAGTTAGGGGTGCTGTTCATTAGTTTAGAAGACCAAATTTCAGAGAAGATTGAGTAAATCAGGCAGGACATATTTTGAATCTGCACATACTCAATCAATTATTTTGGTGTATTGGTGTTTTATTTTAGACTTACTTGCACTGTTTGGAAAAACTGGTATGTTGTGTGTGGTTCACGCAGTGCTAAATCATGGAAAGTGAGTTACTGACAGTGGAAGTTCTGATGTAAAAATTTTCTTTTGGGGATAAAATATGAATAAAGCAAACATAGGGGATTCGTTGCCAGTTCTGCTCCAAAAATGCTTCCAAATTATTTTTCTCGATGTATTATCTTTAATTTCTTTTAAGTGCCAAGCTGGATTTGCAAATAAGCGGAGGTAAGTGTTGCTGAACTGGTCTATGGATAATTTTGGAGCATTTGCGATCCACTTGTTGAATGAGCATAAGTAAGTCATCCTCCTTATTGTGGCCTTACTCCAGTTTGGAAGAATGGGAAAATAAGGATTTCAGCTGCAGTAGACTTAGTACAACACCACTAAAGTTGTTATTGTTCTCTGTGCCTGGTAACAGATAAGTCACTTGCAAACAAAGCAGTCTGAAAAATCAGAACACAAGCACGTGAAGAATAACTTTTCACTGACGTTAAGATTTTCCAACTCAATTGACACGTCTTTAATCATATTTGGTACTTCAGCTGAGGTAATGAAATGGCAGCTTTGGGAAGAGATCTTGGCAAACTTAGATGGAGGGAGATGGTTGCTTGAGAAATCTAATAGCTATCAAAGAAAAGTTGATTCTTTGGGGCAGATTGAGTATGTGTTAAGGGTTCAACTGTATTGCTCAAAGAATGCTTTTTGCCATGAACTTATCTTGAACTGTATTTTTACAGTTATTTCTACAATTCTTGAGGATATTTAGCTAGAATCCTGGCTTATATGATTCTTGATTAACAAAACAATACTTTTGCCTTCATTAAGTCAGCAGATACTGCTGTGTATAGATAAAGAATTAGATCAGGTGGTGTTTCATGAATTTAGATAATGTTAACACTTTTTCTGGGAACTAGAAGTTTTTACATGCTCCTGGCTAGTCTGAGAAAGCACATTTTGTTTACTGCAGTATTTGAGACCACTGACCCCAGACATCTGAGACCAGCTGAGAAATGTTTCTGTGAAGACATACTAGTCTTAATTTACTCCCATTGGAACACTATACTCCTGTTGAGATTTTTTTTTTCCTAAAACACTGCTTCATTTTTTTAAATAAGCAGGGTCTTTACCTGTATGTAGTGTCTTCTAGTTAAAAATGATTCTTCCGTGGCAGTGAGATTTTAAGTTCTGATAGCGAGGTTGTCTGCTCTGTCCTTACTGATGGTCCATGTGTTGTGATATCCATCATGGCTTGTATGGTGCAAGCCTTGAATCCAAGCTGAAATATGTCATGGAAATGCCCAATGTACAAAAAGCTAGCAGTGTCACTGGCTCCATAGATTCTTTGCTGTGATTCTGAGGTGTTTGAAATCATTTGCTGAAGCAATAGAATGATACCCTCTTGTACAAAGTGGTGACTGTCTTGTCAGGAGCTGCCTGACTTTCATAATCTGGGTCTTTGCTTTTATTTTCTTTCTACAGTCTGTACATACTGAAGTTATTGTGCATTCCCCAAGGGCAAGGTCACAGCAGTTATACTTACCACAGAAAGATGCTTCTGCTTTTGATTATCATCATCTGAACGGTTCAGAAAAGCATTTTGAATATACATTTGGTAAAGTTAAACTAATATTTTATTTCCCCAGTAAACTAATTATTTATTTATTGTATAAAACTTGAATGGGGATATGCTTTTTCCTCATGGCACTCTGTATTTTTGTCATCAAATCTGTTTTACAAGTGTAGCTTTTTCTGTTAAGTAGGAACTCAAACCATATAGTAATCCAGTCTGAATTTGCTTGTGATTTGTAACTCATATTTATGTCTTAATCTGTAATTACAAGCAAAATGCATGCTTGTAGTCCTTTCTTCTGTCTTTTCATTTACTTTTGGGTCTTCTGCAGGAGATCTGTGCAGTTTCTGCTCTGAAGCTGATAGAGTTGTGGAGCAGCTTAACTGAGAAGGAATCAGATTTTAAAGGTGTGCAGCCAAAGCTTCTTGTGCCTTGATCTTCAGGCGGAGTGCTAAGATGTTAGGAATGCTGGATATTTTGGTGCTTGTTGTCCTAGTATTTGATTTGAAGTGTCCTGAGAAATTGTGATTTCAAGTGAACTGTCTGGACAGTGGTCGTCCTTTTGACTTAAAAGGCTTTCAGGGTTTAATTTCTTCTGGTTCAGAGAAGCCCCAGGACTTTTAAATAACACAAACTTCCTTCTCTGAATACAGCATTCCATTACAGTGAGCAAACAAGATGGATTTTGGTTGGAGGAAAACACTAGTTCCTTCCTCCCCTGTTTGCCCTCCCTTGCAGACCCCAAAAGGGGCATGAAGCTGAAATAACTCAAACTTCCATAAGTATTTAAACCTTTTCTCCTACACTCCTCATACTTCAGACATATCAAACAAGAACTTGTGGCTTTTTCAGGCCGTTATCTTACTTGGATTGTGCTATCTAGTCCTATCCTTGTATAGAGTGTCCTATTCATGATCTAAAGCTTAAAACGAATTTTTTTCTTAACTGACCCATTTTTAGTAGCATTGTGTGAGACACAGTTGTTCCCCCAGATCTGGTAGATGACTCTGCTATGACACAAGTGACGTACAGTCACAGAAATTACATCAGTTCTTTATCTGTATGGTAATGAATAACTGGGTTTCAGCTGCATTCTGCCAAGTCTGTGCTGCAGCCACCTCTCTGCAGTCATTCTGCTTACTGTCCTTAAAATGAGAAGTGAAAGAAAAAGCCAAGTTGAATTTGTTCTCTGACAAATTGGACACAATTGGGCAGGAAGTATCAAAGATAGTGTAAATTCAGTCACGTGAAAATGTGGTGGTGTCAGCTTCATTTAATCTTTGGATTAAGATTCCAGTTTGCACTTCACTACTGGGTAATGTCTTGGTGTTGAAATGGACAGCAGTGATGATTGGTGTTCTCATGGTTTGGAATTGTGACCAGCACTGTTTAACTCCTAAGTCAATGACATGGACAGTGAGATGGAGTTTGCCAATGACACCAAGCTGTGTGGTGCTAGAGGGAAGGGATGGCAGAGGGACCTGGACAGGCTGAAGAGCTGGGCCTGTGCCAGCCTCATGAAGTTCAACCAGGCCAAGTGCAAGGTTGCACTGGGATCGTAGCAATCCCAAGCACAAGTTCTGGCTGGGTAGAGAATGGATTGAGAGCAGCTCTGAGGAGAAGGACAGCTTGGGAAGATGGCTGGATGAGAAACTGGACATACCCTTGCTGTGTGTGCTTGTACCCAGAAGCACCCATGTGCTGGGCTGGGTGGGCACAGCATGGACAGCAGTGAAGGGGGAAAATCTGCTCCTCTGTTCTTCTCTGGTGAGACCCCACTTGCAGAGTTGCCTCCAGGTCTGGGGTCTAACATCAGAAGGATGTGGAGCTGCTGGAGTGAATCCAGAGGAGGCCACAGGGGTGCTCCAAGGGCTGGAGCCCCTCTGCTCTGGAGGCAGCCTCAAAAACAGAAGGCTCCAAAAAGACCTGAGAGGTCTTTCAAGTGCAGAAAGGGACTCCAGGAGAGCTACAGAGGCATTTTAGGCAAGGGCCTGGAGGGATAGGACAAGGGAGGATGACTTCCAACTGCCAGATGTCAGGGTTAGATGGAATTTTGGGAAGAAATTCTTTCCTATAAGGGTGGGGAGGCCATGGTAGAGGTTGCCCAGAGAAGCAGTGGCTGCCCCATCCCTGGAAATGTGCAGGGGCAGGAAGGGCAGGGCTTGGAGAAACCTGGTCTAGTCCATGGTAGGAGTTTGGAAGAAGATGGGTTTTCAGATCCCTTCCAACACAAACCATTTTGTGATAATTAAGTGTTCTTAAAACATAAGTGTCTTCATTTAGCTTATAAATCTGCAATTATTACTGGTCCTTTAAGTTCTGAATCACTTGGAAAGTTAAGGCTATCTAACATGATTCCAACCTAGATTTGGAATTCTACTTAGATTTGCCAAATGAGATGTAATATGATATTTAAATTGTGCCAGACTTCAGCCTGTGCAAGGCAGTTGGATGTGATGTGTACAAACCATTATTTTACTGACTTCTTCCCTTAAGAGCTTTCTGAAGTACAGATTCAACCTTGAGACTTTAATATAATTTGGGATATGGCAGAGGTCTGAATTGAAGAGAGAATAAAAGATCTAAAACATATGGTGTATTACCAAAGTGGAAGCAGGTGAAAGCAGTTAAAAATGAAGCAATTTCATAAGCTTTAAAAATAGTTTGTGTTAAAGGCAGGTGGTTATAGACAATAAAAGTGGGCCATCAGTATATTGGTACATATGTGATATTTCTGGATGCAAAATTCATAAATCACAGAACACAACAGTAAATGTATTTGGATTTGAATTCAAAAAAGATGCTTGAGGTCTGAAGTAAATGTGTGGAATAAGGATTCTTTCAACTTTTCCTAACATTTACCATCTGCCTGAGCCAGGAATCATGTAGTGATTTACTTGAGTGTTCATCAGGCACCAAAGTGACTATTTAAAACAGCTAAAGATGAGCTAAAGATAGGAAATTAAATGAGATCCTGATGGCTGATGAGTACTTGGTGAGGGTCAGCTGGAAAAAGTAGGACAGTGAAGAGTTTTTAGTGGTTAGAGTAGAATACTTAGCACAATTTATTTGAGTTGTAAGAATGGTCTAATGCCTGAAACACCACAAGTAGTCTAATCATTGTTGTAGCTTTAAAACAGGCCTCTGGTTTTCCAGAATCAATATCTGTGGACAACTTTAAAAGATCTCTTTTTCTGTAGTCAGTTTTCTGGTTTTTAAATACATCAGTATTACTGAGCAGTTTTGGTTGAAGACACTATATAAGCAAATGGTTGCCTATGCTCTTACCAAAGCCAGGGGTTTTAAAAGTCAGTAAGAGAAGGGTTGCAACCCTTTATTTTTGTTAAGAAGTCAATAATACTCCTTCTACTGAAAAAAAGCCCACCAGAGTAGCTTATGGATATGAACTGCAGGCATCACACCTCAAACTGTAAATACGAAAATGAAAAATCCTTGCAAGAGGCTTTTTCTCTGTGCCTGAAATTTCTTGGTTTTACTTTCATCAGCACATGAGTACAGTCTTCTTCATTACATCCTGAATCATGGAAAAGACTTAAATTAACAACGGAAGGTGAGTTAACCTTCCTACCCTTAGGAAGGATGAAGTTTATTTAGAGGAAAGTGTTATGATGGCTGAGTGTACAGGGTGGTTTGAACTTGCCTTAGAGACAAGTTCAACTTAGACTTCTTTGTGCCTGTAGCTTTATGATTACAGGATGATCTCCTTGTACCTGGATGAACGGCAACATGGAGCAGTGGCTTGTGGTCTCATGGGGTGGACTGCAGCCTCTGGATCAGATTCCTGCAGGGATCCCATAGAGTTACAGAGCCAACTTCTAGCAGAAATGCCTTTAGGCCCCTAGAGAAGCACAACTGACAAAAGTATTCATCTGAAACCATGTCTGCTGCTCCTGTACTGCCACCAGACCATGAATGTGTTTAGACATATTCAGGAATCCTTCTTGAACTGAAAATTGGAATTTGCCTTGGTTTGACACTGAGATTTCTGTTCAGCTGTTTGCATGTACATGAGTCAGCAAGAGTGGAAATGCTGACAACCAGCTACCATTGTTTTTTCATATTGACTGGAAACATATATACTGGGTTTCTCTTTTTTAATAGAAAGACTTTTAAACCAGAGTGGATGACTTAGTATCCTGTCTAGTCTTTGTAACCTTGATGTGATTTACTGTAATGAGATTATACTTTGCTTTTAAATTTCTTAGAGCTACATGTGTTTCTTACGTCTACAGAGTGTTCTACTTGATTAAATAGCATGGTAGAATAAAGCCTAATTAGACTAAGCAAAGTAACCTTTAAACTTGATACCTGTCAGAATGATATTTTTAATGCAAATATTCAAACTAACTATTTAAAAACTTAGCATTTGTGAAGTGTTGTGAGGTACTTGAACTCAAAACTTAATTCCGTTGTTGATGGTACTGTGCTGGTTTTGTAGTTTCAGTGTGGATTACAGGCAGACTTTCAGCCCTGGTTTTTTTTTTTAAAGTCTGACTTGATCAGGGTAACTGTGAACCAAGCATGTAACCTCTGCCTTGCTTTTTCTTTTTCACAACTCTGTTGAGCCTTGACCTGCTCACACTTGTTTCCTTACTCATTGTATATCAGCAGATCCTCCATAGGTTTAAATATTTAAATATTAGGTGGCTTTGATAGAAAAACAAGTTTTAAGCTGAAGAGTTCTTTATCCAGTAGCTGATGTCTGCTTAGGAAGCGTGGCAGGAATTAATAGGGAATGGATCGAAATAAAGCGGTGGATAATGACTTGCCAAAATTAAGATTGCAGGTAGAGAGGAGGGGCTTGTTCTTGGGAGCCCTCCAAGCAGGAGAGATGGGAGAGAGGTCAAGTGGGTGAGGATAAGAGAGGTAAGGTTAGGGCATATGAATTGTCATCTCTATTTTAAGCTCTGCTAAAATGAAGTTATTCAGAGATGATTAAAAGTGGTTTTTATCTGTTTATATTATTTTGGGTTTATTTTATTTAATTTTTTTTGTCATCCATGAGAAATGAGAATCAAAACCACTTCTTGTGGGGCTGGGAATGCTTGGGTCTTGAACATAATAGTGTTGGTTCACTAGGGGAGAAACTGTTCAGTCATTGTGGCATCACCATAGAAAAGTTTTTACAGGTTTTGTCCAAAGTGATATGCCATGGAAGGGGATATGAGCTATGTGCCTAAAAATGTCCTGCATGTGTTTTGTGGTTAATTGTAGATATTCATTATGATACAGCTGGGTAACACTGGTCATCTGACTTGTATCCCAGTGAGCCCTATAAAACAGAACATTACACTCAAAAAAAATTAGTCAAAACTTAGTGTTTGTCACAGTCCTATAGGATTAAATAAGCAAAACATGAGACTCCCAAAACAAATTTAAGCTTTTAAGATTAAGAATCTTCTTTATTTTATCTTAGACCTTCAAAGCACATACTGACCATCTAGTTCAAATCAGTCAAGTCAGGTGTGCAGGTGTGCAGTTTGGATTACTCGTATCCAGAGTTCTCCACCTTCTGAATTCATAGTGGGGCTTGTTTAATTTCAGCATCTTTGTTTGGCACGTTTCTCTTAGATCCTAAAACCACTTTTACGCATGCCTGCTGGCTGATTATTCCCTTAACCACTCCTAGTTCTTGTTGCTTTTCCCCAGTACAGGCTCCTACCTTTGCTGACATGTCTTGAAAGCAGTGGGAATACTAGATACAGAAACAGCTCCAAATGGGATAAACCTGTTACAAGTTATTAAACATGGTGGATTTTTTCTTGCATCAGGTTAATCTTCTCTAAGCCAGGGTCTTCTTTACAAATCACTATTAAAACTACTATTGCTGTATTGGCTGTCTCTTTATATACAGAAATAGATCATCTTCTGTAAACTCAGGGTGTGTTAGCACTGTATTTTAAGAAGTCTACATGCTATTGAAATGTCATAATCCTTAGCTGTATGTAAATGACAACATATTTTTACAAAGGCACGTGTTGACCCTCACTGAGCAGAAGCTGTTTTGTTCATAATTCCTGACTGTTCACATGGCAGATGCATGGTTTCCTGGAGTGTTTAAGTACTACTCTGAGGAGGACCAGAGCTCAACTTCTGAGCTCTGTTCTGGACTGAGAACAAATTTCCAACACTTGATAACTTCTCTCAGATAATCTTTTCTGTTGATTATAGAAAGGGTACTCGTAGCTTGTGTTTTTTGATTCTTTCCACTAAACATATCACACTCCTTCAAATTTTTTATCTCAGAATAAGTATCTGTCTTTTGCTTTAAAGGAGCTTAGTGATTTTTTCCCCCCAAAATATCTCAGCAAGAATGGAAAGAAGGAAGGTACACTTTGGAGTAGAATAGGTAGGCGGATGCCATTTTCAATTTAATTATTCATTTTGTGATTATAAAACCACTAAAATAGTGTTTTTCAAAAGTATTTAGTATAACTAAATCCTTACACAGCAGACTCAGCTTTTTGCAGCATGCCAATGGGAGAGATTAAGCTTATAGTTAATGCTTTTCTGTGGAGTGGGCAACAAGAATTTCACACAGGGAGGTGGCAGTTCAAGTTGGGTTCAGTTATACCCACTGAAGTACTATATAAAATGTTTGGGTTCCTCTCCCTTCAGTTTATTGCTTGTGACCAGGCTTAATGGACAAGCAAGATAAAACACAGAGAGAGACACAAAACCTAGTAATATTTTTCTCTTTGAGTCATAAATGTGTATATACAGAGACATCCACTGGCAGTTTTCAAGACTTTTAATTAACTGATTATGTTGTGAAAGCTGACCTGAGGATGTATGTGGTTTAAAGCCTTTCAAGATTAATTAGTGGAAGTTAGAGGACAGAAATCTGAATATTGGCAAAGAAGCAGGATCAACGTGATAAGCAGAAAAGCCTGATTTTCCCTTTTAAAAGAATCTATGTGTGGGAGATGTCAGTGAGCACCATAAACCGGTTTTTACCCCCTTTCTATACTGCATGGATCAAAGAGCTCTGTGTCTAATAACACAATGTGTGGTTCCCATTACCAGTGACTTCATGAAATGCTGCCTTCTAGGGAAGCATGGTTTCTGTTCCAAATGGTGTTTTTCTTGTAAAAAAATTGGTTAGTTTTAGACTGTTAATTGTAAAGTTATTTAAATCTAAGCCTTGCTCTGTATGGGTAGTGTAATTGGAGATACTGAAATGAATTCCTCTTGCTTTGCATTTTATACTTAGAATAATGTGTTGCAGAATTTTTGTAGCATTTGGGAAAGTTTCATTTTCTTGCATGGGGAACTAGTTCAATTTATAGATCTATTAAGCAAGGTTAGCTAGATATATAGTATTCACAGAGATTTTAATATTCCTCTGCTTAAAGAGACCTAGCAAGTTTCAAAGTAGCAAAAAACCTGAGGCTGACATCTCAGTACTTGATCTGCTGTGGTCATGACCTGTTAACCTTTAGCTTTAATGACACTGTATAATTCTTAAAATTACAAATGTATTCTACTATGGGGCTGATGGATGATAAAATTCACTTTGCTTAATCACCTGTCCAGAATGTGCGTTGTTTCTAGTAGATATTGATCTCCTGTATTTGTTATCTTATATTTGAGAGAGACCATGGTTGCTGCTGTAGGGTGGGGCTTATGTGGATAACTCATTCAGCATCTTGATTAGGACCTGCAGGACCTGGTTCGTGAAAAGGCAAAAGCTTGATTCATGCTGTAGTTCCCATAAAAATTAATTTTAGTTTGTATTAACATTGCTGAATTGATCATGATGACCTCATAATCTGTGGTGCTGAGGAGGAGTCAAAAGACAGTCCTTGGAATTACAGTGTGCAGCTGTTAAAACTGTTTGAGAACTGCTTCAATTAAGCAGAAATTATTTAAGCAGACATACAAAACGATATTCTTTAATGCAGAAACTATCAAAGAGTTTCAGTTCTCTTGTCTCACGCAGCAGTGCCATGCTATGTTCTTACAAGTTATTTGCTACACCTGGGTATTTAAAATGGTGAGCAATATTTATTGCATTGGAAAAATAAAGATCAGTAATAAAATGTTTGCAAGGGCTATAGTGACCTATGATGCTGTGACTCAAGCCTTGGTGCATGTGTGAAGTTTGTTGAAAGGAATCACTTCTATTCTGAATGTTGTTCTGGTAAGTGAGCCTGCAGATTTCTTCTCTGTGTAAAGGGCTTTGTGCTCTGTCAATTACAGGATAATGATCAAAAGATAACAACTTTTTAAAAATATTCTTTCTGTTTGGAAATGAGCTAACCAAGTGTGACTGGGTGAATGCAAAGGGATAATGTGGGATCTGGAGTTGTGCTGTGTGCTTCTGAAATAACACTTTGATTGGTGAGAGGGATGTTGCAGCCCTGGGAGAATCATAAAGTGTCTCTTAAAAACCTGACATACTTTAAAAAATGGAATTTTGGCATCAGTTTTTAAATGCTCATTGACTGGAGTTGCAGAGGGTTCCTAAATACATCCTATGGAGGGGTTCCTGAAAGAAGTCAGCAAAGGAAAATTGTTAAATTTTTACGTTCTCAGAAAAGGAATCTGGGTCTTTTTGAAGTTTACATAAGCATCTGAATAATTTCACCTTAAATACTTCCCCCCCTCTTTTTTTTTTCCCATCAGATTTCCTTTATATGCAAAAGGAGGGGAGAAGCTTCAGTTTGAATATGGAGTTTATCTTCTCAACAAAAATATAGCACAGGTTGGTACACTTGAGATTATTTTTTATTATTATTTATATGTGTTCTCTGCTTGGTGTCAGTATGACATGAGTGTGCATGTGCTGTCCTGTGATGCTGCTCTCTGTGGTGAAAACCTGTGAACTAAGAATAATATCCTTGAAAACGTAATTTTTACTTATCTTCAGCTTTGTGCTTGAGATTTTTTTCTGTGGTGCGTAGAGAAGGATTTGCCAGATAATAATGAATCTTTCCTTTTCAAATAGTATATTCTATGAATCTACAGACTTCACACTGTTTTGAAAACTGTAAATAGTCTCAGTTTTTTTATTCTGTCATACTTGAAGATCTGTTAGTGTAAATCTTGCTCGTGTATCTTTAATTTTGCTGTATTATTACTTCAACTAATATTCTACCCTTATAAGAAAACACAATACATGTAAAATATGAAGTATTGCAAATGTTTGCCTTTTATTTAAAAAGTTCTCTAATCAACCTTATTTCCATGTTTTTAATGTATTTTTAAAAAACATCCTTTAGTCTGAAAAATGCAAGAGACTTTGCAAACTTGTATTTGAGATGGCAGTAACACCTGCAGCTAACACATTTGGTATGGAATTCAGAGAATGTTCAGAAAGCTGGTCTTAAAGAGGCCTGGCTGTTTCAGTTGGTATGTAGTCCTAGGACTGGGTCAGCTGCTTTTATGCTGTCCCTGGTGATGTTCTGTGAAGAAAAGCCTGTGATATAAGTACTGCTTAGTTCCAGTGCTTGACTGTCTTGGCAACTAAAGACAGCTAATTCCTGACTGTGAGTCCAAACTGGTCTTGCCTTTGTTTATGTATGATAATAATCTGACCCATTTAAGTCTCTTCCTCTTTACAAACTTTTATGCATTGAAAAACCACTTTTCAACACGTCTCTTGTCTCAGATTCTCCATCTGAATCCACATTTTTCTTGAAAGGCAATGCCCAAAGCTGGATACGGTGAGCAACTGTTGCTTTCAAAACATTGAGTAGGATGGGAGAAATGCTTCCCAAGTCTTGTCCTTGTATTTCCAGTTCATTGGGTTCTAATAGGTTTGTACTCTTAAAAGCCTGACAGAGTAAATCTTACAATTCTGTGCAACCAACAGCCCTAGGTATCTTCAGCACAGCAACACAACAGTCCATTCTGAGTTTGTGCAGATTGTTATGTTTGTTGCAGTTCTGGAGACAGGCACATGACTGAACACACTGAGTTCAAGCGACAACAGCCAATGTTTATTGATGGACACCCCCTTTTATAGGGGGTTCAAATTTCCCATGCTTAAACACCTGAGTGGTCGTGGTCTCAAAACCACCCAGCTCACTGGCTAACTAGATGTCAGCATTCAGGATTGAATGGGATTGCCTGGGCTCCCCTGTTTGAGTTTGAATCCAACCTGTCATTGTCTTCCCGGAGACTTGTTTACTTCTACTCTTGAACGAACTGGTTGAGTTGGGGTTCTGTTATGGCCACATTTATCTGTGCAGCTTCAGACCAGCTGCAGCTGTCACAGCAGGTGATTTGCTTAATTCACATTTTACATGCTGTACCTTGATGTATTCTTAAAGATAAACTTTCTTGTTCTTAATCATGTTTCTGCTTTGGTTGAGCAGACTAGAGGTTGAGAACTCAGTCTCAGCTTTATGCTGCCTGCATCTGAGCCTATACCCTATCCAGATTACCTAATTAAAATACTGGATAGAACTGCCGTTCTGTTATTCCAGGTGGAGTCCCATTTTGCCAGCACTTCAGTTGTGGTCATGAACCATTCTTTATTACACCGAAAGAGTACTTTCTCTGTATTCACTTGTACTTCATCAATATCCCATTTCTCCAGCATGCTTGTGAGCATATTGTAGCAAAAAATGCCAAGAGATTTAAATTCCAAGAGAAATATGACATTCCTCTTCCTAACCTGTTTGAAATTACATTAGTCTTACACTTTTATTCTTGAAAAATCTGACCTTTTTATGCGTAGTTTCTACTAGTCTTGTTTGTTTTTCCAGTTTTCTCTTCCATCACTTTTTTGCCATTCCTTATCCCAAATTGAAGTAAAGCTTCTGAGTCTTTCTGTGTTGTTTTTTAAGCTTGAATTGCTTTTACCATTTTCCAGACTTGCCCGTGCTTAGTGTACTTTGGACAATAACGTCTGAAATTACTTAGAGGCTGAAATATCTGAAGACAAAGTTAATAGAGCCCTACTAATCTTCAAAATTCACTTAGCCAGGCTGTTAATGTATTTTAGACTGTACCTCCTTGTTGATGGTATTAGTAATAGCAGCCAGCTGTTCACACTTGACCTCCAGAGGGAAGATTAGTGAGAAAAAGAGATTAGTCTTTCCCTCAAATGCTTTGATAGATCTCTCTCTTCATTACTATCAAGTCAATGCTTTCCTTAATCTCTGCTTAATAGTTCATTTTGTAACTTGTGTGTCATGATGCTGCTTGCTTTGCCTTTCAGCCCTTCTTTGTTTTTACCTTATTCTGGATTTTGCCATTCAGTTATGTGATGCAAGCAAGAAGCTCTGTCATTTTTTTCATCGAAATGATGAAATCTTCGCTGAGCCCAGGATGGTTGTCTTTCCTGTATGTGTAGTTTGGGTTACTTGACACTTGTGCCTGTAGTATTTTTTTATAGAAACTGTCACCACTTCACTTGTTTTCCTGTTTGTCTCTTTGATTTGTCACCTCTGAGTTGTTACCACCCTTGGACCTACTGAAACCTCTCATTCTGATTTTCTTGACCTGTTTCTGAAGGACTCTGGGTGGTTGAACACAGTCACTCACCCATGTTGCCTTCCAATTCCTTGCAGTTGGTTTCTGAAATCACTGGTATATGTTTACTTTTAAAAGTAAATGAAGGCTTTAAGTATGCATTGGTATAAAAAGAGTTTCCAGCTCTGCTTGGGATCATTGGTGCTGGTGCAAGCTAGTCAGTGGCCAGACTTCTAAGTGGTTAGTAGAACTAGTGGTTCACATGTTAATGCTTGAGATTGTATGCTGTTGAAAGTAAAAACACAATAAAAGTAAATTGGAATTTCTGGGGGTGCTTCTACTACTTATTTAATCATGAAAGTGTTATGATGTCCCCATAAACTGTTGTAGTCACCCTTGTTTTGATGTCCTTGGTCAAATATTGCTGCTTTATATAGTTCTGCCAAGGGGAAATTCCACTGTGAAAGCAGAGCAGGTAGATAATGTGCAGAAATGCATCACAAAACCTCTGTGCTCTGGGGCTGACTTGACCTAAAAACCCAAGTCTGAGTTCTTGTATGTTTCTTGGGCTGCTGAAACTGTTGAATTTACGTAGCTTTTAGCAGACCTTATGGCTGCTTTCAGAGAAATGTCCAGATATGCTTAGTTCTTGTGAACATGTGAAAAATTAAGTTTGGACAGAATGAGCAGCTGCCTCTCTCTTATCTCCAGACCATCACCAAAAGGTGTTTACCGTAATTCAGAGAACCAGTCCTCTTTGTCAGGAATAAATGTAAATCCATTGCTTAATTCCCTCGGTGCTGTGGGAAGGTTGGAGGTGCCTGGGAAGAATAGTGGTGACTTCACTGGAGCATGAAAACAGGAGCCTGGGTCTCTTGTCACCTCACTTGAATCATTCATGCAAGTTTTTGAACACTGTGACAAACAAAGAGCCCCAAAAAACTTGATCAACTTAAAGAAATATTTTTAAATTATTTGTATAAGCTTCCCTGGTTTCACAGATTTTTTTTGTTTTTCCCTTTTACAATTACCTAGAATTCTGGCAGCAAGGAGAAATGTGAGTGTGGGAGAAGTGAGATGGGATTGATATTAAATAAAATTCCTGACATAAAAACTCTTCTAGGGATAAAGGGGTACTGTTTTGTAAAACAGCAGGATAATAACACTGGAAACCACTTCTTGCACTCAGGAGAATTCAGCTGGAATTAGAAGCAGCCTAGTGCTGTCTTGATAGAGTTTTTTTTGGAGAAACTTGCTTTGCTGTTACATTCCAAAGTTGAAACAACGTGTGTTAATTCCGAGAGTTCATAATAACTTCCATCTGTATGTGAGCACGAATTGTTTCAATGCCCATATTTTCTGTTTGTAAAATTGCATCCCTCACAAAGTTCACAGAGGAGCTTTTTGAGTTGGATAACATTATCTAAGGCTGTAAATTTCCATTTAAGATTTCAGCTGTTTGACTCTCACTAGCATAGAAATGCAGGGCTTTTTTCGAAGACAAATTAGTCACTTATGTCTAATAATACCTATGAAAAAAATTCACTGTAATTGTCAAAGGTGTAGTACAATAGAGTTGCTAAAAATGGGAGTGAATTGCACAGCTCCCCAAAGCGTTAGACAGTGGGAGAGCATTCAGCAAGTACTAGCCCCATAAACTCTGTAGCTCCTAAGTTAGGGATGTGTATGGAGTATCTGAGGAAGCTGAGGCTTTAGTAGGAGAAAGAAGTGAACTCTCATCCTGGTATTCACAGTGGAGTAATTGAGATTACACCATGAAAACTTCTTGTTATGGTGGATGAGTATTAGGAAAACCCTGATGCTTGGTGAGGCTTATTGTGGGTGATAAGTGAACACAGAACAGGGTCAAAATAGCATCTCTGAGTTCTCTTTGTTCTGAACATACAATGTGGGTGGCACCCACTTCTGCTGGAGCACAGACCTTGTGGAACTGAGCTCTCAGAAGTCCTTGAGCAGTGGTCTTGCTGCTCTGGGTTTTTTCATCTCAATAATTTAGTTAACTTTTTTTTTAAACTTTGAAGTAGGGGTTATTGAGAGTGTAGTGGGTTTGAGTTTTGAGTTGCAGGCCTGTAAAAAGAAAGCATATTTATTGCTGCTTTACTGGCTGCTTTGCTGTCCCTTTCCTTCGTTCCCAGAGCCTGACTTCAGTTTAGGTTTTTCATTACATATGATGAGTTGATCTTAATTTAGTGACCATCCTCCCTGAGGTGAGTGAGTCCCTAGTGAGCACACACAGTGTTACTGTGGGAGAATAACTTGCCCAAAATTGTATACCCAGAAAGTTGAGGGTGGTGAGGCCCTGGCACAGGTTGCTCAGAGAAGCTGTGGCTGCCCGATCCCTGGAGGTGGCCAAGGCCAGGTTGGATTGGGCTTGGAGCAGCCTGGTCTAGTAGAAGGTGTCCCTGCCCATGGCAGGGGGTTGGAATGAGATGAGCTTGAAGGTCCCTTCCAACCCAAACAATTCTGTGATTCTGTATGAAATTATTTCTGTCCTGTATTGGTCATTATGTCTAATGCATGCATTTATGATGTGTAGCCATTGAGAATAGCATGTCCATCTTGTTCATCAAAGTTCCAATTTATTTAGGTGTTCAAGAGATTGTCTCTTGCATGATACTTGACAAGCATTATTCCTTGTCCAGTTCCCTGATTGCTTGTAGAGGACATAATTTCAATAGAGCTGTAAAGCTGGTTTATTTAGGTACCAGTAAGAAGGGAGTTTACTGCAGTTATTTTCTTGCATGGGGCAGTCAAATGATTTGCTATTTCAGTCAGCCACTGAAGGACATCAAATTAATTTGCCTCTTAATCTTCTGAATTTCTTATTTTAAGTCTTATCTCAGCTTTACCACAGAACCAGAGGGCATCTGTATGACTGTTGTGAGACCCTTTTTATTCTTTTGCTGTGACCTTGGTCACTATCTCCATCTGGCTTTATTTGACATGGCCTCAGGAATGGTGGTGTTCTGTCCTTGTCTAAATTAATGGCTCTTGAAAAGTAGACTTGTAAAACCAAGTGTCAAATAATTTGGTCCATTTTACAACTCTTTTTCCTACAGCTAACTCATGGAGTAAATGTGTCTAGTCTTACCTCAGTTCATAGAATCATACCACAGTTTGAGTTGGAAGGGAACTTGAAGACCATTCTGTTCATGGGCAGGGACACCTTCCCTAGGACTATACCCTCCTTACACCAACCCTAGACCAGCTTGCTCCAAGCCCTGTCCAACCTGGCCTTGAACACTTCCAGGGATGGGGCAGCCACAGCTTCTGAGGGCAACCTGTGCCAGGGCTTCACCACCTTGTGAGTAAGGAATTTATATTTAGTATCTAATCTAAATCTGCCCTCTATTAGTTTAAATCTCTTCCCCTTTTCTTATCCCTTTCTGCCCATGTAAAAAGTTCATAGTTGGTGTTTATATGGTGTCAGACAGAGCATCACCTTCCAGGCATCACTTCCAAGTTTAGTGAAACCTGTGGAATTTGTTACACTGTATGAAATAAGGTTATTTTTTCTTTTGTTCAGCCTGAATGCTGTGCTCTGGATTGTTTCACAGGGAAGGCTTCTTTTCTCATCCTCATTTGTTTTGTCAGACCATTATTGTGTTGTGTTAGACTGATAGTCCTGTTCACATGGGCATCACTTGCTCAGCCCTGACCAAAGAATAGTTCTGCTTTCATCTGACAGACATTAGCAACAGATGAACTGTGCTATTTGATATGAAAAAAAAAAAAAAATCACTCTCTTGTCAACTCCCCCAAGGTTCTTTTTCTCATCAATGGAGTACAGATCCAGGGAAGTAACTAATGTCTAGTCCTCCTCTTGTGTGTCCACGGCCACTGTGTCCACATGGTGGCAGGTGGCGTTTACGTGCTTTGTGTAATCTGCTTGAGCAGCCAAGCAGGCAATGCTGCTTTCCTGGGAATGCTGCTTTGTGGGTGGGTTGCTTGTCCAATGCACAAACATTCACAGAACCATAGAAGAAAACCAAAATTATTTTTATATTGTAGGTGTAGTTAAAGTTCCATCTTCCTAATACCTGCATGGAATTAAAGTTAAATGCTTATGTACTAGTGCCATATGTAAGAGGCTGAACCGAAACTCAGCTGTTAAACATGAAATGAGGCAAGAGGTTCAGTTTCTGGTTCTATTAGACTATCAAACATGAGAGAAAATCAGTTCTATAGTAGAAACTAAAAGCTTTTTCATTGGAAGTTAAACAGCAGAAATATTAGGCCTAGAAATTTGTTTTGGCAATAAACACTAAGGAGCAGAAGTGTCTTTAAAGAGTTCTGTGGGTAGTGGTGTATATGCAGTGGTTATGGCCCTTTGAATGTAGGATACTGTGACCTGCACACTACATCTTTTATGAGGCCCCTAAACTAAAATCATGAAACATACAGTTCAGAAAGAATGCACCATCTGAATCCAAGGCCAATTTAACTACATATGGAAAAGTGTTCTTGAAAGAGCATAGGTTGAAGCCAGAGCCTAGTCCTTGTCTTGTGAAGTGCCAAGCTTTCATTTCAATGTTAAGAGGAAGGGACTGCACCTGAAACACCACAAAGTACCTTCTCCAGCTCTGTAGAGCCAAAAGCTCTTAGGAGAGGTTTCATTCCTGAAACTTTCCTAGGGTAACAGTGAGCTGATACTTAGCCAGATCATTTAGAATTGGGGAATTTATATATGTTTTTTGCAAACTTTTTGGAAAGGCTTTCTTTTTTCCTTTCCTATCGCCCATGCCAAGAAAAAATAGGTTGAAATGAGACTGGATTAGCTGTAACTGAAGTCCTGGCTTTCATTCAGCTGAAAGCCTGACTATCCATGTCTGTAGGCAAAGGCAAATATTAGCTTGCTCTGTGAAGGAGCAGATCTTGGGTGTTCAACCCCTACAGATCCCGGCACCTGCAGCCTAAGCCCAGGCAGTGCTGGAGGCTTCTGCAGCTGTGGTGGGATGACCAGTGTGGTTGGGTGACTGGAGGGATGAAGCACTTCTCATATATGGACAGGCTGGGAGAACTTGGGTTTTTCAGCCTGCAGAAGAGACAGCTTTAGGAAGACTCAGAGCCCCTTCCCATGCCTGAAGGGGCTCCAAGACAGCTGAAGAGGGACTTTGGAGAAGAGCTTGGAGTTACAGGATAAGGTAGAATAGCTTCCCACTGCCAGAGGGCATGGTTAGATGAGATATTGGGCAGAAATTCTTGGCTGTGAGAGTGGTGAGGCCCTGGCACAGGTTGCCCACAGAAGCTGTGGCTGCGCCATGCCTGGAAGTGTTCAAGGCCAGGCTGCACAGGTCTTGGAGCAGTCTGATCTAGTGGAAGGTGTCTAGGCCCATGGAGGGGGGGAGAGGGTGCCAGGAGGTAGGACTGGATGAGCTTAAAAGTCCTTTCTAACCCAAACTGTCCTGGGTTTCTATGAATAGGAGAGGTGGCATCACCAGCTGTGCTTAGAGTCAGTCCTCCAAAATAATTTTGTGGGACCAGCCTTGCAGGCATGTTCTGTGTGTTACATAGCTTTTGTACGGTGTAACTGTCATAATCTCTGCATTATCTCTTCAGACTAAAAAGTTTCCTAAAAAATGAGTATGTTTTTAAAATAGAACCAAAATTGAATAATCAAAAGGCAAATGGATTCCTGGTATAGTTAATCTGACATAAACACATGTTGTCTGCCTGCTTCTTCTGCTTTGTAGTGTATATAAGTTCCATGTTACAAAATTAATAGAGATAGGGAGGTGGGAAGTCTGTTATCAAGCCCTGGCACAATGTATCAGTGTAGGAAAAAGCTGCAGTGTATAGTTTTTCTTAACAAGTTGGGTGTGTGCACTGGAGGCAAAGCTGGACATTCAAATATAAAGTGTTTACATCTGTGGAATTCCAGGTCCTGCTTGGTAAGCCTGTTTCTTCCTTCGGAGCCTTCTCTCTTTCTGTCATGTGGCCCATTTCTTAATGGGTAAAATAAATGATGGTAAAATGCACCTATTTTCTTAAAATTTTGCTTGCTTTAATGCATAAGAATTATTCTTATCTCTTATTTGCAAGCAAGTGACAAGCTGTGACTCGTGGGGTTTAGATTTTTTTTTCCCTGAGCTTCTCTTATTTTCACATTTCCCCCCACATTTTTGTTCTTCTGTTTTATAATTTAATATATATGTTTTGTCCTCCTTGGGTCAGGGTTGGTCTCATACTTCTCTGCGTAAGATTTGGCACATCAGGGCACAAAACCTATTTTGAAAGCTTTTGGTATGTCAGCTACTTAATTATCCATAAATGCCTTTCAAGTTTTTTATATACTGTGGTTGAAGTTTAGAGCAAGTTGTTCTCCAACAAATGGAATAAAAGGGTTTGATATGTATGGGCACATTCACTTTTTGGTCAGTTCAGAATATTTGGAAATCCAGAGCTTTAAAGTATTTTGTTTTTCAAGAAACTGGTAATACTGAAGGGGTTATTGCATCTCTCTGCTGGCCTTGTGTGTAATTCATTTGAATATTTGTGAAGTTAATATTGTGTAATTAGGAAAAAAACAAGCTCTGCTTCAATTTTGCATGTGTAAGTTGATGTTTTCAGGAAGACCAGGGCTGAACTGTCCTTGGTTTACTGCTCTCTGACCTCAGCTTTTAAGTTTGAAATATCATCCATCATATGGGAAACCATTTCCTGTGTTGGTGTGTCTTACTGCCAAGTGGAGTTCACTGAATGCTGGTGCTATTCTGATAGGAAGCAAGTCTTTCATAGGTTAAACTGTTCATTCTGTACTCCTCAAGTGAGAGGGCTTCCCATTTGATTCACAGTCTAATCTTTTTTTAGAAGTCAGTCTCTTCTGTTCACTGACAGTAACCTAATAGATACCTGGAAAGCAGTTCAACTGAAATGCAAGATGTGGCTGGGTGTAGAGAATCCCCAAATTCTTCTTCCATTTAAGCTCTGTGTCATGGGCTGAATCACTTGCTCTTTGAGTAAAGCTTTCTTGAAGCAAAAGTCTTTTCACCTGAAAGAGCAGGGTTCACAAACCTGGATGAATCAATGGCCAGAAGCTCAATTTCACCCATTTTAAAACAAGGGCTTTCCTGACACGACATGAAAGAGCAAATAGCTGAAAGATTTTGCAACATTTAATGGAGCTCATTGTTTGCCCACTGAAATAATTCTGCGGGTTCCTTTCCTGTAACATCTTAAGCTAGAGGGTAGAACTGGACTGATGACATATGGGAAAATTGCCTGGTTTTGGAGTGGATTTATTAAAAAGTGAAAGTAACAGAGAAGTGGAGGAGGAGTGTGTAGCACTATAACCATAACCATATATTTCTCTGATTTCCATCCAGGACAAGGTGGGAGAGTTCTCTGTACATACCTGTATATTCCCTGAGAATATTGCCTTTCTGGTATTCATAGGTTCAGATATAGGTAAAAAGCAAACTTCAGGTATGCAGATTACATTTGGGGAGCTAAACACACACAGAAAATTTCATGTTTAAGACAGAGGCACAGAATGTTACTTATCTTTCCCCTTTTGACTTTTGCATGTCTGACCTCTTGTTCTGTGCCTGATGTAATGATTTTTAATACAAAAGCTCGGGATGAATGAAATCATAGGAAATAAGCGTACCCATTTCCTATAATCCAGTGAACATCAATTAGTGATACTGAACCCTTTTGAGAAGCTCTGACCTGAACCTGTAAAGGTTATGTGCTCTACAGTTTCATCTCATCAAGCTATAAATGCAGCAAGACTGCAGTAAACATGGTTTTAGTTATTTGAGTTCTTCTCTGGGGAGAGGGGGAAGCTTTTTGGAGGCTGGTAACTGCTCTATCTTCTAAATTGCCTTTTTTAATGTTCTTTTATGAAACAGTCATGGCATATGAGGTGTACATTTATGGGCATGGGGGCCCATATATGTTGGTTTTTTGTAACAAGCCCAGTAACTGCTAAGTTTTACAGGAATACTTTACTTATACGAGTGGCTATTTCTCCCAGCCTGTCTTTGACAATGGTTCCCCTTACTGGACTCCATACTGAAACCATGAAGGCTAATGTTTGAGACCTCTCTGGAGGGGTGTTGTGTTTACTCTCAAGAAGGGTTTCATATATATCAGTGAGAGAGTTCTTGAGGAAACGCAGCTTTTTGGCTCATCTAGATGTTTAGTTCTACAGTGTGTTCTACATGTACTCAAACACATACTCCTATTTCCTTATTTTCTTGAGGTCTATCTGCAATAAACACTATTGCTGTGAAACCAAAATCCAGTATTAAATATTGCTGAAGTTTTAAAAATGAGAAGGAAACGGCTTCATAAATGTTTGGCAGAATAGTACAAGTGGCTGAGCATTTAGAATTGAGGCTGCTGCTGTCTTTGAATAAAGATCAGACTGTGTTTTGGTGAATGCAAGAGGAAGAAGCAGCTAAATGTAATTCCAGATCAAATCAGAGAAGGTAAAAGGGAATTAGGTCTGTTATCAAATGAGAATATAGTTTCCCTGATCACTTCTGAACCATTCCTGCGTGTAGATTTCATGCATTAATTTTCCCTGCCTTTCAGATGGAAGTGAATAAAAATTCTCCAGGCTGAGAGGAGAGGAAAGGAGACAGGCTGTTCTTGGGGCAGGAAGAACTAGTGCTGAGAAAAAGTTTCCATCTCAATTTGATGCAGTTTGTGAGAACTGAATCAACCAGAGCTCTGTGAGGACGTTTTGCTCTAATGTAGAGATTAACGTTTCTGAACTGTACTAGTGACTGTCTTGGTCCAGGGACTGTGCAGCATCTCCAGTGTTGGTTATCACTGTTACAGGTCAGAGTGAGAGAGTGAGGGGCCCTCAACATCGGAAAGACATGGACCTGTTAGAGTGAGTCCAGTGGAGGCCACGGAGATGCTCCAAGGGCTGGACCCCCTTTGCTCTGGATACAACCAGGAGAGTTGGGGGTTCAGCCTGGAGAAGAGAATGCTCCAGGGGGATCTTAAAGCCCCTTCCAGTGCCTAAGGGGGCTCCAAGAGACCAGGAGAGGGACTGGAACGACAGGACAAGGGAGAATGTCTCCCCACTGCCTGAGGGTGGGATATTGGGCAGAAATTCTTGGCTGTGAGAGTGGTGAGGCCCTGGCACAGGTTGCCCACAGAAGCTGTGGCTGCTCCGTGCCTGGAAGTGTTCAAGGCCAGGCTGGACAGGTCTTGGAGCAAGCTGATCTAGTGGAAGGTATCTAGGCCCATGGAGGGGGAGGGGTTAGGACTGGATGAGCTTAAAAGTCCTTTCTAACCCAAACCATTACAGGATTTTGTGATAACAGGAAACTATTTTATTGATATCAGCATCTCCCTTGTAAATAAGGGACAAACCACGTTCGTTTCAGACTAAGAATGCTTTAAAAATAACTGATTGTAAGTATCCTTCAATGGTATAGCATAAAATGCAGTTATCTTCTCTTACTGCTTTGGTTGCTGTTTGTGTGCCCTATTTGCTATTGCTAAATCAAAATTGTGGTGGGAGTCTTTTAAGATGGTTTTAGTGAAGGCTTTAGGCATGCTGGGTTGGCTTGAGCAACTTGAAAGAGTATGCTCAATGGATTAATGAAGGACATGGGTCTTCAAGGATGTGGATATAACTTGCTTTCTTGTTAGTTTAATATTATTGAATGAGTTGCAAAGTAAGCATCTGCTTTTCAGGTGTAACTCTCTGGGAGATGGATACAGGCATATAAAGATAAGTCATAATATCTATTGAAATAGCTGTTATATTTGAGCACTTCCTCTTGCTTGGATATGGGCTGTCATTTGCTCCTTCTGGAAGCAAGATTGAGAACTTCAAGACTTCAAGGCTTGTTATAATCACAGTGGTTGTTTTTCTTTTTTCATCTCCCACTTCCCCAAGAATCTTAAAAAAGTTTTAAAAACCCTTTTGTTATGTTTACTTCCAAACTGTAATTGATGCTGATAGTCTTTTTAAGTGTGAAAAAAGAAAATTATTTTTAGATGCTTAGTTTGGAGGTACATTATCTAAAGAGCTATTGATACCACAACATGTTTCACTAATGTTGTAGCTTAAGGGTTTTTCAGTAAACCCACATAGGTGTTCAGAGCTAGAACAACTAGCCAGATTCAATAAAACATAGGCAAGCAAAAAAATTTATAATTGCTCCCAAAAGATATAAACACACACAACTGTTTATATAGCAGCAGCCATTATTTCACTGATTCCCCCATAGTTGTTTATATAGCAACAGGCATTATAACAACACTTCCTGTTTTCTTTTTTGCAGTGCTTAGTAATCTGAATCTCTGCCAGTGTTCTGTCATACTCTGAAAAAGTCACCCAGGATCTTGTAAAACAATTAACTATATCATTTACTAAAACTTCTAAAACTTAATATTTCTGTTTGACATTCTTTATATTTCAGTGTTTGACATTCTCTGAAAACCTTATGCAAATGCTTGGCTTGTGACCAGCTCTGCAAATTTGATTGAAATAGTAGTTTTGCTTCTATTTTTCTCTGTAGGTTTTCCCATTTGTGGAACAGATGTTCTTTTGAAATTCTTGATGCTATCAAGAGAAACTCCTCATATAGCAGAAAATAATTCAAAATTGCTTTTGACTGCCTTAATATTGCAAGATCTTTGCAGAGTGTAATAGTGGGTTGAGTCCACCTATTGTGTTGGTACAGGTACTGCTACATCATCAAGAACCAGTTGCCTGCAGTGGGGACTAAGGGAAGTCCAAAATACAGCAGATTTTGGCATAGGTTTGAATATTATGCACAATATGTACTAAGGTGGCTGCTATTTTGAGCTTTAATAACATATTCTGGCTGTTAGACTGCTTCCACATGACTTAGAACAAGATAAATATGGCTGGGGAAACAATGTGAGAAATGATGAACAGATGAGGTTAGAATTGGAGTCATTCTGCACTCCCCCCTCCAAAAAAAGATACTTGAGCCCAGGTACTCTGTGGTTTCTGGCTGGAAGTAAATGTATATGCTTGTATATCATTAGTTATTAAATACTGCTGCAAGAATTAGGATAGGAAGTGGACAGGGGTTTTTTTGCACGTAAATGCAGGATATCATTGTTTTTCTTGAGACCAGGCATAGAGTGGCAAACCTCCTAATTTTGATCTTGGGTGCAACCTGCAATTACCCAGGAATAGAAAGATAACTAAATGGTGTCTTTTAAAGCCAACTTGATTGAAAAACTTCAGTAGTCCTACTACTTCTTATAGACTTTATAGGAAAGTAACTGAACTTTTGCAGGTTTGTATTTTAGTTAGTTAAGAAATGATGTATCTCCACTGGTAGATTTGATGAATGAACATTTTGCTGTGGAATTGTTACCTTTAGGAAGTCTGTAAGCTTTTCTGTTGTCTAACATGATTTTAGGTCATGATTTTTAAGTCTAACAGTCTAGTAGATGAAATGAATCCTTGGAAGCTGTTTGGTTGGCAGTGGAGTAGAGATGATGCTCAGGTTGGAGCTGGTTCACTGTTGGTTCACTCACCTTCCAGTGTAAGTTCAGACCATTGCAGAGAAGGAAATGTAGGTAGAAACTGGAGCAGCTGAATATTATTTTTTCTCATATTTGAGTGTAAAATAATTATGCCTATTTTCTTACAATTTAACTTCACTTTGTCATACTTCACCTACAGCTAATCCTGTGGTTTTGTTGGTATTAGACTTTTAAGGAAATTTAGTATTTAAACACTTTCCTAGAAAGCTAATACAGGTTTTTTAAGAATAATTTTTTTTATTTATTGTTTTGCTCTGAGAACCACTGTTTTAAATACAGCTTATTTTGACATTTACGGTTTTCTGTGATGTTGGAATATATAGGTATAATAGAAAATACCCACAAGTATGATAAGCTGGTTTTCTGTAGAGAAGTTTGCCTTAAAGTAAATGTATTATCCTATTTCTTCAGATTTCTCCATACAGATAATTAAGTTCTTCTGTCTTGAACTGTTCATAAAATATGATGCATCTTGTTTCCTATATCTTGTTTCTGTTGAGTAAATGTTGCTAGTAACAAATATGAGAGCAGCACTTGGGAAAACAAAGCTGTGCGTAGGAGCTAAATATTGGTATAATAATCAGAATTGATATTTTATCACTGGAACATCATTAATGATTTACTCAAAGTGCTGTGGAGAATACATGGTCTTCTATGTGAACACAAATCTTGGACACTTCTTCACTCCAATTAAAACAGGCACATTTTCTTTGGATGGCTGGGTCTGCAATATCCTGAAGAAACAATCTGATCTTTAAAATCTTAAATAAAATGCTGCTTTTGAAAATTATTGCATTGGAAACTTAGTGTGGAGATGAGTGACTTTTAATAGCAACAATTGAAATTTGAATAGCTTCTTAGGAGAATCAAGACAGCACATGGTTACCTCTGTCTGCTCTTGTTTTCCTGCTCTCTTAATTCTCTTGAGCAAAGCAGCTTCTCCCAACATTTTTCTCTTTTTAAAATTGATTTTGATCTTAAGAAGAACTTGTGTGAATCCTACTGTAACAGGTCACAGCGGGAATCACAGAATGGTTTGGACTGGAACAGACCTTAAACATCATCCAATTCCACCCTTCTGCCATGGGCAGGGAAACCCCCTCTAGGTCAGGTTGCTCCAAGCCCCATCCAGCCTGGCCTTGGGGCCCCATCCTTTCAAACCTGGGGCAGCCCCAGCTTCGCTGGGCAACCTATGCCGGGGCCTCACCACCCTCACAGCCAACAATTTCTTCCCAGTATTCCACCTAACCCTGTCCTCTGTTAGTTTGAAGTCATTCCCCATTGTCCTGTCATTTCAGGCCCTTGTCCAAAGTCCCTATCCAGCTCTTGCAGCCCCTTTAGGCACTGGAAGGGGCTCTGAGGTCTCCCTAATGCCTTCTCTGCTCTAGGCTGAACACCCCTAGCTCTCCCAGCCTGTATTCAGAGCAGAGGTGCTCCAGGAACCCTTGGTGTATCTCCATGGTGTCCTCTGGATTCAGTCCTTATGACTGTTGTTCAGTGCCTTACTATTTATTGGATGAGGTAAATTAACTAGCACTGCATGTGTGGTGTTGGATGTTAAAAAATTAAACTTAAGAGAAGGTCTATGAGAAATGCTTTATGGATTGGGGAAAAAAAAAAAAAGGAGTCCTTACTAGTATTTGTTATTTTACATTGTCAGAAGTTAAGGAGAGGAGGAAGAGGAATTCTGATCTTTTAAGTAAAAACAGTTGATTTAAAGCTCCCTCCACCTCCTTGTTGGCATTTGTTTGGTGTTTTACCTGTAGTGGCCTGCATCATGCAGCAAAGCAGAGATTTCCTTGTCAGGATTTGTGATACTATTACAGAATTATGTAAAGCAGGAGTTAACCTTTGCTGCATTAATAGAGTGATAATTTTGAATCCAGACTAAAACCCGATTCATCGACTGATTTTTGAATGTTTTTTTCTGTCCCTAGAAGGCAGATAAGTTTTTCAGCAATTTCTGGGTTTGTAAATACATCAGCAGCAGCTTGTATTGATGCAGACACAAGGCAGTATTCCTTTGCTTTTAATCTATTACAAAGCAAAGTAGTATGCAGTTTATGAAATTAAATCACTTTCTAGGGTTTTCATGAAACTTGCATCCTAACTTTACTTAATATGCATCTCTACTATTGGAAATATGAAAATGTCTTTTAGTAGAAGCAATGGTTTTGCTCATGTTTGCATACTGGGGTCTCCCATGAATTCTTCTGATCTTGGCTGTTGGAGAGATGCCTTAACCCACCTTATTTTTGTGCTCTAAAATCTTAAAATGTAAGAATGACTATAAAAAGGGGTATTCCATGAACTTTTCATTGTTGGAAGAGGAAGAAATGTAAAGTTTTTGAGGTTGGTGAGTTTTTTCTTCTTTATTTCTTTTGCTCCAGGCTAGTTCTCCAGTTAACCAATTCCACTATAATCCAATCAGGAGAATGTGGTGGTTTTGTAATTTATATTGTATGGTTGTCTTAATCCAGGTTCTGTCATTGTAGCTGAAAATATGAACCCAAGCCCACCATATGATTTGGCTTTGTCCATATGGAAATAATAAACTGTAATAAATGGCCAGCTGTTGTACAGTGCAGTACTGAGGGTGATTTTTTTCCAAACTAATTTTTCTTTCTGAAACTCAGACAAGCATAAAAATCATTCCTAATTTCAGGAGTCTATTTCTCTGAAAACCTGATTGTTTGGGAGAAGTCAAAAATTTTTGAAACTTAAGATACTTTCCTGCATCTTGCTGTCAGGAATTATGGAAACAGGTGTGTGATTCTGAACAAAAGAAATTTAACTTTGAGTGGGACAGTTCCATGTTTTGGCAAGTAGCTTTATCAGCACTGAATTTGTGCAGTTACTGTGTGTGCCTGTGTTGGAGTCCAGCAGAGGCTTCTAAAGCGTGTTAATGTATGCTGAGAACTGCTTATTAAATTGATAGTGCATCATTCCAGTAGCCTTAGAGACACTGGAATGTAGGGTGTTGGGGTTTCTTTTCATATTTTAACCACACAAGGGATACATTTCTCTGCAAAGTTTCCCTGAAATTTTGAGGTTCAAACTTGAAAGACTTTTCCCCTTCGATGTGCTGTTTTCTTCAGAGGTATTTTTAATTTGGTGACTTGTTAAACCTGGAGTTTATAATTCTCACCAGTGACAGTTATGTCACGTGGACAACGAAAGAACAACTTGCAGGAGTCAATATTCAGGTTAAAGTATGTCAGTGTTTAAAGCCTTTCCCTTCGCGAAGTAGCATCTGATTTGAGTGCTGGATTTAATTATTATACTAATAACAGGAGTTTAAATGCTGATATAAACTGTGTTAGGAGCACAGATATTGATCAGTTGTGTGACAATATGTACTTTTACTCATTGAAGTTACTATAATGAGTCCATTACTGATTCCAGTATACACCAATACACTCAGACTGACAAGTACGCACAAATAAATATTTGGAATTTATGAATACAGAACATTGTGATGGAATTTGGTGTCTTCCCATAATGGCCATGTTTTTATTAAGCTGTGAGCCTGCTCTCCCATTGCAGATAGTAAATAGAGAAAGTGTAAGGAGGTTGAGTATTTTGTCCCTGTTCTTCGGTGGGTTTCCTAATACAAGTAGTAAATGGACCATTTTTTAAGGGGAATAAATATCTTGGAACTGCTGGGTAATCATCTTAAACTTTCTAAAATCCTAGTGACTTAACTGACCATGATGTTGTATTCTTTGGAATTCGGAAAGCTGTGCTAATTTTAGGATTTTTTTTCTGTTTTTGTAGCTTAGATACCAGCATGGGCTGAGTACTCCAGATCTAAGGCAAACTCTTCCTAACCTGAAAAACTTCATGGAGCTTGGGCTGATGGTTAGGTGGTAAGTATTTTTTGTAATTTATAAGAAAGAGATGGGTGCTACAAAAAATTTGAAGGTAAGGATTTGTCTCAAACAAGCAGCTCCTCTTCACAAGCTGAGCATGCTTGGTTTGCTATGACCTTCCCAAAATACAGACTGTGTAACTGTCCACAACATTCTACTGTTTTCTTACTCTCTTACAAGTTCTTCTGTATGATGGGCCCACAGCCATTCTCAGAGGTTCATGTAGCAAGGGAATCCTGTTTAAAAAAACAATGTTCTTCACTAGAAGGAGGTGAATTAATTGTTGTCTTAAGACTGTATTTAATGCAGCAGGTGCACCTTCTGTATCAAAGTGCTTAAGCAGAACAAGTCAGCCTGGGCAGTCCCTGACTGTGTAATTCAAGTGAGCTGCATAGGAATCTGAATTGTAAGCAACACAACCTCTCTGTAGTATAATTGCTGCTAATGAAAATAGCTGTTGCATGTTCAGAGTTGTTGCAAAATGAGAAGCTACATTAATAAATAACTGGAGGTTATAGTATCTTCCAGGGAAATCCCTTGTACTTCTGTTCTGATTCACTCTGGAGGATTCAGACTCATCTTCCACTGTCTGCAGAAAATCAAATCAGACTGGTTTCTATGTTTTAAGGCTAAAGTTAGTTTAGGTTTATCTTGCAGCAGTTGTTTGAGCAGGAGGCTTAACCAGTTCTCCTTAAATGGAGGTGAACTTTACTAAACGTGAAGCACAGTTTATTACCCAGTGTATTTCAACAAGTGGTTTGTATTCACATGGTTTTAATTTATGCTCTTTGAATTGCGTGCACTCATGCAGTCTCTTGCTTTAAGCAATTATTTTGTCCTGCATTCTCATCTTATCATAGAATCATAGAATTGTTTTGTTTTCCTGCCTTCTTAACTCTCATGAGCAAAGCAGTTTCTTCTCCCTACATTCTCCTCTTTTTAAAATTGATTTTGATGTTGAAAAGTACTTGCGTGAATCCTACTGTAACAGGTCACAGGGGGAATCACAGAATGGTTTGGGCTGGAAAGACCTTAAAGATCATCCAGTTCCCACCCCTTGCCATGGGCAGGGACATCTCCCAGTAGATGAAGTTGCTCCAAGCTCCATCCAGCCTGGCCTTGAACATATCCAGGTATGGGGCAGCCCCAGCTTCTCTGGACAACCTGTGCCAGGGCCTCACCACCCTCACAGGGAAGAATTCTTCCCCAATATTCCATCTAACCCTTTCCCTCTGGCAGTGGAAAGCCATTCACTCTTGCCCTGTCATTCTAGGTTCTTGTCCAAAGTCCTTCTCCAGCTCACTTGGAGCCTCTTCAGGCACTGGGAGGGGCTTTAAGGTATCTGGAGCCTTCTCTTCTTCCAGACTGAACACCCTCACCTCCAGGTTGCTGTTTGGAGTCTTGGCTAAGGAGAATAAATACAGGAGTAGGAAAAGTTTCCTCTTTGAGCAATACTGTAAAAAGTGTTTCCTGATGGAAATTCAGCTCAGCCAACAGAGGAAGTAAACAGGTCCTGAGAAAAGGAAGCTCAGTCCATTGTGCAGTTTTATTCTGTAAGTAATCCAGGCACAGCTGAAAAGATTCTCCCTGCTTCTGTTTTTTTTCTCTAGAAAGATGCATAAAGAAAAGCCTTCTTCTTTGGGAAAATGTCACAGTGAGTTTTTGTGTGGTATCCATCACAGTAGTGTAAAAATCTTCAGATGATGTGTGGTCCTCTCAGAAAATCTGAAAATGAAGGACCAGACTGTGACATCTCTAGCACTTCTCTCTGCTCATCAGTAGAGTGGGAGGGGTGCAGGTCATGGGTGTCTACTACAGTCTTGAAAAATCAGAAATAGGTTGACACTGGAACATATGAAATGGGAATAATTTTCAGTGTGGATACCTGTTCTTCCCTTCTGGCATGTGCTGTCTCTGAAGAACTGATATGAAAACTTTAGTTATGCTTTGGAGGTTTTGCCACCATACAATCTTGCTGTTGTTTTCTGTAGGTGATGCACAATCATTAACAAAAGAAAGCACTTTTTTTTTTTTGGCAGTAAAATATTTCCAGGTTATTCTTTGTTTGCAGGATAAGAGCAGGGAGATGACGTTTTCTTATCCACATACTCACTTGTACTGCCTGATTTGTTTGGTTCTCTTGTTGGTCTTCAGTTTCCTTTCTGAGCACTGTAGCTGGGTTTTTCTGGATTTAAGTTCAGTCACCACCATAATCATGACCATTTTAGATTAAAAGCAAACCCAAATCATCCTTCATGGGTTTTGTAGAAGAGCTCACTTATTTCCATCCATTAGAGCAAATTTGGCTTTAAAGTCTCTGCTCCAATCTTCTATGAGTTCCCCTGTTTTTCCTGGAGCTCTGGGCTAGCCTTTGGCCCTTTGGAAGGTCTGCAGAGTCCAGTGTTTGTCCATCAAGCTTTAGTGGCTAGTTTCCTGAGCCTGGTGAGATTTGTGTTGTTTTGGTTTCTCAGGCATTACACTTAAATGATTAATACGTGTTTTCACATCCCAACTTGTGTGATTTATTGCAGCAAGCTTGCAGGTCTGCAAATTCTGCTTCCATCTTCATACCTCTCCTGGTACCAATATCCTGCTGTGTTTAGTTTTGTCCCCTAAATATTTTCTGTTTCCTTTTGGGAATACTTCTCTCTTTTTCCAGTTTTTTAGTCCTGGAGTTTCACTGGCTTCCAGAAAAGTAGCTCATTATTTTAGGTTAGCTTTTATGGATGCAAAAGGCCCCATGCAGATTTTGTCTTAAATCCTTTTTCTTGTGAGCAGGCAGTTTATTCCAGCATTTGAGACCGAATCATAGAAAGGTTTGGATTGGAAAGGGCCTTAAAGGCATGTTGTTCCACTCCCCAACCATGGGCAGGGACACCTTCCACTAGACCAGGTTGCTCCAAGCCCTATCCAACCTGGCCTTGAACACTTCCAGGGATGGGGCAGCCACAGCTTCTGTGGGCAACCTGTGCCAGGGCCTCACTGCCCTCACAGCCAAGAATTTCTTCCTAATCTCTAGTCTAAATCTCCCCTCTTATAGTTTAAAACCCTCACAGCCAAGAATGTCTTCCTAATCTCTAATCTAAATCTCCCCTTATTCAGTTTAAAACCGTTCCTCCTTGTCCTGTCCCTCTCTGCCTCTCTTAAAAGTTGCTATCCCTGTTTTTCATAAGTCCCCTTCAAATCCCCACTTTCACGTAGCCTGTCCATTTTTAACATTTTTAATTAAAGTAGTTTTATTTCTTTTTGCATGTTCAGATTTACCTTTCCCAACTTTAGGCTCTTTAGATTATGGTTGCATTAAATCAAGAGACTCTGACTCATTTTCTCTCCTATTCTTCAGCTTTTTTTTTTTTTCACTCTGTAACTTATGAGGGATAGTATTTGTTATTAACAGAAAGTAAAGAACATGCTGCAAACCTGAGCAGACCAGTAAGATTTTTCTTCTTAGTGAACAGACAGTAGACTTACCTAATGCTGGCAAATACATGATACTCCTTTTGAATGCCTTGTCTGTAGGCAGGGAGATGCCCTTTTGAGCTACATTTAAAGTCTTTCCTCAAAAATACTTGAGTGCCAAGGCTTCAATTTGTGTTTTGAGGCTATGTCTTGATTAATATACTGCTAGAATCAAGAGGAGCCCAAAACTTCTTAGTTATGAAAACTCTGGTGGCTTGATTTATGAAGATTTAATTTTTTAAAAAAGTGTTGCCAAATTTCTTAGCTGCCGAAAGATGCAATTTCATCTTAACTTCATATTGGCAGCCTTCCTATTGCTATTGTACATTATTTTACCAGTAATCTCTAAGAACATGAGAAACTATTACTGCTTTTTAGCACAGTTGACATGATATTGGCTCTAAACTCTCATGGAGCTTCAAGCGTTTCAGATAAACCAACTAAAACACCTTCATTTAGTGTTCTTACTGCCATGAGGTCATCATTTACGACACAAAAAGATCAAATGGGGCTTAGGTTTTTGTGGTTTTTCTAAATCATTCTCATAGCAAAGAGCTGTAGCTGTGGATTTTGGCTTTTGGCCAGGCAATCAAAATTTCGTATTTTGTCCAGCTGTGATCCAGTAATGTTCCTCACAGGAAACATTTTGTGGGGAGGAAAAGATACATGTTTGAGTCTGTAAATTGTATTTTTTCCCTTATATTGCTTTACAGTTTCTCTGAGCCACTTGCAGACAGATTGAATAATCACAGGTGAATCTGACCGAAGAAACGTTTTATCAAAACTGCAACCAGAATGTGTTCACTAAGAAAATAATTTCAGATAAGTTTGTGTCTTACTTTAGTCACTTTATCTCACCTGTTTACAATGAGGAGTCTGTGTCTTCCACCTTAGGGCTAAGAATGCTCAAACTGACTATTTGTTAACTAGCGAAAATTAATATTTTGGGACAAAATAGCTACTTTGTCATTTTGCTGACAGAAAATCTTAGAGCTGCAGTCAGACTGTTAGAATTGGCTTTTGAGATTTGGATACAATTGAAACATTGATGACCTGAGGCTTCTCATTGTTTTGTTTTTTTTTTTAATTTAGAAATCCTGCTTTCTGACAGGAACTGTATCTACCCATATGCGTAACCAGTTCTAGTATCATCCAACCTGATGACTAAAAGTCATCAGGCTCTAATGACAGTTAATCAAATCAGTTTTTATACTCCACAAGTCACAGGCCATTCTTTTTGGACAGATGTCCACACCTGTCTGGTATTTCAGGAGACCAACCAAGGTATTGTTGCTGGAAGCTCAATCAGCCCAACCTGAGTAATTCAGCTCAAGGCTGTGCCTTAGAGTAAAGGGCTGTGCTCCTCCAAGCCAAACCCTTCCTACTGGGGACAATACCTGACAGTCTCTAAGGTGTGTGAGTAACTGGATGATATTTTTCTATCATTACTTTCTTTTTTATATACTTTTGTATATTTTTATTAATTTAATGAGCTGTGAAACTCAAAGGACCAGGGACAATGTCTTTAAACTGATGGAGGGTGGGTTTAGTTTAGAAATTAGGAAGCAATTCTTCCCTGTGAAGGTGAGGAAGCCTGTGTTCAAGGCTGGGTTGGATGGGGCTTGGAGCAACCTGGTCTAGTGTCCCTGCCCATGGCAGGGGGATTGGAACTAGATGGTCTTGAAAGTCACTTTCAAACCAGACCCCTCTGGGATTCTATTCTGGGATTCTTTCTCTGGACTTTACCTTGATGTGATTGCTGTGAATTCCGGTAACAATACAGCCTCAAGGAAAACACAGATGGAATAAACACCCTCCATCAGCTGCTTGTTTTCATGGGTATTAATAGCAGCCTTGTATTTCTGAGCTCTATGCCTCTGTCTAAACATTGCTTTTGAACTAAAACCTCAGCATGACTTCCATTCTCACCTGGAGGGAAGTGATGGCACGGGAAAAAGCTTAACAGTTTAACCCACTGTACCCAGAGTCCTTATGGATTTGTTTTACTTGCCTGCAAGACTATGACCATTGTTCTCCTTAAAAGAGAGCTATTTATTTTCTCATGTTTGCCTTGTAGATACTTGTCACTCAGCCTGAGCTTGTTGCCTCAGTTGCCCCCTGTGATCAACAAGAGGTATCCAGGGAAGATGACTTTCCCACTGATCATAACTGGCTCTCAAATAGGGGGTTACCACCCTTCTCTCATTTTTCTTCTCCAGTGACAGTGGAACTCTTGAATGGCTGATCTCCCAAAACCCTTTATACATATTTACCTCTATCTAGATGCCTTAGATAATATTTGATAAGCAGATAAACCACACTATTGACTTCATTCCTCCATTCCCAGTTTGGGATGTTATCCCTGTATTTTTCCTGACTGAAGCTCAACCCATCCTATTCATATTTATTGGTAAGAATGAACAGTTTCTGAATTCTGCCCCCATATTTCTCCAGCAGTTTAAAACCTGGTTTTAAAGTCTTAAGGTCCATTTCAGTGCATGTCAACCAAGGAATCTGGCTGTAAGCCATTTTTGTTCTAATACATTAGTTTGAATACCTGCACAATAAATGGGGATAATTCCTGCTTTACTGCCCTATGGGGCAGCCCTTACCTACTCTGCTAACTGAGAAGTTATTTTGTAGATGAGAGAGATGAATAACTTACTGCTGCCACGTTTAGATCACTTGGTATAGATCATTCTGCCAGTTCAATTTAGTAAGAAAGGGAAGATGTTTTGGCTGCTGGACTAAAGAGGTATTGTTCAGGCATACCTAACATGTTAGCTTGAGTAGCCTTGTCTTAAAACCTGTTAAAAACTATCCTGGTCCTGCAAACTAATTAATTTCTCACCCATTTTCCTGTAAGGTCTAGTCTTACAAAGGAATTTAAGAATGTTTCCTTTGAGAGGGAATTTAAATTTATACGCCCACTGCAACAGTTTTTAAAGCTGTTTTTCTTGTGCTAGACACCTCAGTTTTCAAGTTGGTTTACTCGGTATTATGGTTTGGTGCTGGCACAATGCCAGTGCCCCCATGAAAGTATATTTTCCCCAGTGGCTGCTGTGAGATGTGACCAGAAACAGAGCAAAGCAGGCTCAAGCTTAAAAATAAAGGAAAAAAAAAACTTTATTAACCTACAACTATAATAGAAAGAACACACATAGAACTTAGAATGAAAACTTTCCAAAACCTTCTCCTCCCTAATTTCCACCACAGCACAATGAGATAAAACCTTAAATTCTCAATCCAGTTACCACCCCTCAGATAATCAACTCTCAGTTCATCACCACCCCTCAGATAACCAACTCTCAATTCATCAAGGAGAGAGGAGTCCCTCTTGTGCCATAGGCTTCCCAGGAAACACAGTTGAAATCTCTTGTGTTTCCATGTCACACGTGGCACCACCTGGAGGAAATTTGCCCTTGTGACCTCTTCCTCCCATGTCCAGTGCTCTCACCACTGT
>WBNO01032586.1:72408-108036 GCA_013400575.1 Peucedramus taeniatus
ACACATCTCAGTGCCTCTCCACCCCTCTGTCCTGCAGGGCCCGACTCCGCTCCTCTCCCCCTCTCTGCCCGGAGCTCCCGGCCCCTCAGCCAGGCCGCATGGCTTCCCCCTCCCCCACCCAGCCACAAGCTGGGCAGGGAAGGTCCGATCTCTTCACTGACCAGAATGAAAGAGAAAGTCCCTCTGGGAGTGCTCTGCTTTAACCCCTGTGTTCTCAGAGGTGTATCCATGTCTTCAGTGGACACAAGTGCCAATATTCAAATCTGATCACTGATTGGTTTTGGCTACAACTTCCCAAAAACTCACTTCCTGGTCAACCCATGACACTTAAATTTCTTCTGCTTTGTAGAAGAGTTGCTGCTGTGCCTAACTTGAGCTAATTAACACTTGCTAAAGAATCACAGAATACCCTGAGCAGGGATCATCAAGTCCATCTCCAGGCCCTCACAGCACACCCAGCAATTCCACCCTGTGCCTGAGAGCATTGTCCAAATGCTTCTTGGGGTCCAACAGCCTTGGGGCTGTGACTACTGCCCTGGGGAGCCTGTTCAGTGCCCGACCACCCCCTGGGGGAAGAACCTTTTCCTGATAACCAACCTAAATCTCCCCTGACACAGCTCCAGCCATTCCCTTGGGTCCTGTTCCTTCCTGGTCACAGAGAGCAGAGATTAGAGTTGGTGCTCCACTGCCCCTTGGGAGGAAGCTGCAGACCGTGGGGAGATCCTCAGCCTCCTCCACGCTGAACAAGCCAAATGACCTCAGCTATTCTGCAGGTAACTTGAGGTTTGCCAATTAGGCAGTCCTATGCCATACTGAAGTCTCTGTCCTTTAAAGAGTCTAGTCCAAGATAAATTGAGCAAGCTTGAGACACAGCACAACAGATAAGAGGTACTCACTCAAGACAGCAGAGACTTTGCCTTGAGTTTGATCTCTCCTAGAATTACCTGTGTTTTGCAAAACAGTGTGGCTCTGCAACTTCAGAACCTAGGTCTGCTTTCTGCTCTTCTTTCCCTCCATGTCCTTCTCATCTGAGGTGGCACTTATTCTTGTGAGGTATTGCATCTTGTGCTGCAAAGTGATGTATTCAACAGGAGGGTCTATTCCAAACCCATCTATAGGCTGTTCAGGCCACTGTGTTTGTAACTTGTCTGGGCCCAATTCTGGCTGCTTATGTTCCAGGCAAGATTTTTTATCACTCAAATATTGTGTAAAGAGTAGATAGTCTTGTCACTATTTTGACAAACACACATCTGTACTTAAATCCACAAGGTACAGCTTGAAATTCTTCCTGAGTTAGATTTTAGTCTCCTAAATACCTATTTTAACCTGTGGATGATTGAATAAAACCCAGAGAAGTGGCAGGATTTCCTATAAACCTTCTAGTCATTCTGCCTAGAAGGGGAGATAGAAAGCCCTCACTTGTAGAGCCCTCACTGATTCCTTTTTTTTTACAGATCTGATGCTTTGACGTTAAACTGTTCTTTTACTTTGGGAAGGACACGAGTGCCCTGTAGCATAACTTCTGTAGCTGCCATAGAGACTGTTCCTGCTGTTGCTGTGGACATCTTTGTGTTCTCAGGTGAACCTAAACAAAAACTGTTGGCAGAAGAACTAGCATGATACATCTCTGCATCTGCCATCCATTGCACATGAGGGAAAAAAAGTTATCCTTCCAGTAAATCTTGGATTATGCCTAGTTTTGGAGTTCCTTTTTTTTATTCCTTTTTTTTTTTTTTTGGTTGGTTGGTGGGGGTTTTAAATTTTTTAAAAGAATTTATTTCATTTTTTTTAAATTAGTATTTCAAATGTGGGAATTATTTCTCTGGATTGCAGCCCCCCTCGGTCCCTATTCAGCAGGAGTATATTTCCATCTCCTGACATCTTAATAGAAACCAAGTGGAATGATTTTTATCATTACTGTTGCAGGGGGTATAGCACTGACAATAGTTTTTGGAATGGCCCGTTTCTTTTGGAAAGGGATGGCAATCATAGAATCATTAAGATTGGGCCTAGGATCATCAAGACCAACCATTCCCCAGGCCAAGGCCACCACTGACCCATGTACTCAAATGCCACATCCACACATCTACAACAAGTGGCCCTTGAGTTTGAAAAGGAGCTCCTGTCCTGGGAATGGTGTCCACCCCATCTTCTTTGCATACTCACTGTTTTAAATGCTAATGGGCAACTGATTTGTCAGATAGGTCCAGACTTAAAAACAAATTATATACAGCTCATTCTAGAGCTGCAAAAACCTCAAAACTCTCTTGCCTGGAGGCTTCTTTTTGAACTCCTTTAGGCTTGAATCAGACTGAAGCTGCTGTTAGCAGAAAGAGTAGTCCCAGCCTGTGCTTTGGGCTCAGTTCTGTAAAGAAGAGGGGAGAAGGAAGTCAAGTTCTGTTGTATGGAGCCACTGCCTGTCCTTCTTTCTGTGGCTTAAGGTGGGACATCTATCTTGCCACATCTCTTTGGTAACACAATCAAGTCACCTTGTTACACACTGTCCTGCCCAAATAAGAGAGAGGGAGTTCAGGTCTGCAACATGAGTGTATCTGGAATGGGAAAGGCAGCAAAACCTTAGATCTCTTGCCTTGAAAAGCACCACCTACTTCTTTGCAAAGTGTCCTATAATTTGAGTAGTCGTCTGTATATTCAGCTATCCCTTGTCCTGGGCAATTAGTTCACATAAAAACAGGATGATGTGTCCTTTGACCCATTGAAGTGTCTTGAATGTCTTTGTAAATATCTGCACATCTCGGAATTTGGGTAAATTCCTAGAACTTGTCTTTTAACTATAAGATAAGCAGAATCTCATCAAATAAGTATTACAGAGTACTCTTTTATTTTTCTGAATTTTCAGGAAAATTAATCCACAAATATTAGAGGTTTATGTCCAAAAAGGAGACAGAGGAGTCATTTTATTTGAGTAAAGGGAGAGGCCATGGGGTCTCTCAAATTTTTGGAGGACTCAGCCTCCTTTTATCCCAATTTCCCAGCCGCATTTCCCTTTTCTCTTTCCCCATTGCCTGAGGTACTTGAGAGGTACAGACTTCCCGAATTGCCTGATACCAGAAATTTCCCTCTAATGTATAACCATCCCTTTTAATTTTTAATTCTTACAGAATTTAGGGTTTTCCCTCATTGTTTCTTTCATCTTTCAATGTTCAGTTTCCTTTATCAGCAAACCTAGAGTTTATTTGTAAAAGCAAATATCTTTTTCCATTTATCAATCAGTGGAATCCTCCCCATTGTTTCTTTTATCTCTCAGTGCTGGTTTTATCTACCAGCAGACCCACAGCTTGTTTGTAAAGACAAAATCCGTCATTCCTCTCAGAATGAAGGCAGAAGGCACCAAACTGAGGGAAGGCAGGGCAAAACAGACCATCCCTAATATACCTGCAGTGCAAATTGCCCAAGTACAGTTCACAAGACTCCTGCTGCATATTCTTCTGTTTGTCAAATTACATCATTCTGAAAATAAGTGGTTGATGGTGTAGGGGTTGGTTGAAAGACAAAGCTGTAAAGGCTTTATGGAGTTTGCATTCAAAAGGTCTGAAACAGCTGTTGAAATCTAAGAAGAAAGTTGATGGGTTTGCTGCTGCCTTCATGTGTGGCTGTCTCAGTTTGGAAGACAGGTGTCTGGTAGGGAAGGCAGGAGCCTCCATTGGAATGGAGAATGTAAACACAGTCCATCTGAATTATTATAATGCTGAAATTAAGGCGACTCTCAGGCAAAGATATGAGGATAGGAATAACAGTTCTTTACTAATGTTACAGTTGAGTAATACAATAGTTTGCTCTCACAATTAAGAGACAGATATTATATAGCTGTTAAAATGTATAGTGATGTTATTGTAATATGTGCCCCCATAGTCATCTTTCCCCTCCCCCTTGTAATAGCCTCCGTAGTCAGGGCATTTAGAGAAGGCCAGCTTATTACCAGGAGGTGCAGCGTAACAACACCTGACCTCCAATCAAGATATAAAAAGGTAATCTCCACCAGTGGACGGCAGAGAAGGGGTTGACTGACAAAACTTTTGGAAGGGCTAAGGATATAAAAGGCAGAGCATCCATTTTGTAGAGGAGCACATGGCTAATAGTCATGGGGGCTCCTAGCGCTGTAAGTTTTCCTTATTCAGTCCTTTTGTTGCATTTTTGTTAAGGTTTAATAAACCTTTAAAATTTTAAAAGTGAGCAGTCATTTCTCACATTAGTATGTATAACAAGGCAAACAAAACAACAATAACTGTGGCATTAGCAACAAATAGAACCAGGGACCCAGTAACACTTTTCTTGGCCTCAGGCACTTTCCCCTTTGGTGCAGTTACCATCACAGCCGGCAGGAAGGAGCAAAAAATCCTGGGCTGGTGGGTGAGATGCATCAGAAGCTCCATGGCGGTAGCTGGGAGTGCAGGACATCCCGGCAGGGCAGGATGCGGCCTAGGTGTGGAGAGAAAATCCCAGAGCGATAGTGAAGTAACAGCGGGGGCGAGGCAGCATCATCCCAGCTCTGAGCAGGGCAGGGAGAGGCGAAGTTCTGGATTCCCGGGACACAGGAGCAGATGGCGATAGATCCCTCAGGGCTGGGCTACAGCAGTGCCAGTGAATTCTCCCCACAGTAAGTGACAGCCTGGCCATCCTCCTCCGATGCCAAAGAGAGAGAGAGGGAGCAGCTGCCCCCAACCCCATTTTTTACCTGTCCCTAAAACTTGTGGTATCGCTGTCTCTCGGAGAGAAACTCCCTGAAAAAAAAAATAAGTATAGCCAGATGATCTATTTCTCTCCAGACTTCAGCCACCTTCTTTTGTCTTTCTTAAGGACCTGTAAATATCCATAAGTACCCAGTAGTTAGTTTCTTAGCAACTTAAGGGAAAAAATTTCTATAAGTAAAAGAAAAAAAGAAAGAAACCCAACCGCCAACAGTGGCCCATACCTCTCTACTTCACTGTCTGCAACTGTGTATTCTGAAAAACAGCTTTTTCTTAAGGTGTTTTGAGGGTTTTGTGGAAGAGACAGAAGCCCTACAGATGCATTTAGGGGCAGCCTGGGATGAGGTAATATGAGAGAGGAAATTCAACAGGAGTAGTACTACTCAGTGCCCTCCCATAGGGAAACTTACTCTTCATGGAGGGACTTGTTGCAATCTACTTTATTCTATTTATAAAGGGGAGCAAAACAAGAAAAGTAATGTGGAAAAGGATCTGCGCTAGGGACTGCTCGTAACTGCTGTTTCAAGATGTGGTGGTTTTGGTTTGAAAACTGGGCAAAAACATCAATTAAGCGTAGTGGTTTTGGTCCGCCAGTCTGAGTTTCCCTGCCAATGCACCAATTAATGTAGTGGGTGTAAATGCCAGTGCACCCACTAGAATTATTTATTCATTTTCTGGTGCAAGATAAGGGTTAGGGGGAGAGCAAAGCAGGCTCAAAACTTTAAAGGGTATAAAGAAAATTTTATTAATGGAACTAAAAGAAAAAAAAAAAAAAGAAGAAATCAGAATCAACCTTCACAACACTTCTCCTCCCCCCGCACCCTCTTTTCTTTCCCACTGACAATGTAAAGAGACAAAACCTGGGACTTTCAGTCAGTTTGCCACCTCTAAAATAATCTTTCTTCAGTTCTCTTAGGGAGAGGAGTCTCTCTTGCCATGGCATGGAGACTTCTCCACAAGAAACAGTTCTCTTATGGCTTCAATGTCACAGCGAATCAGCCGCCCGGGAAAGGAAAATTTGTTAGCAGTGTGAAAGTCCCTCCCGTGCCTTGCAGCTTTCCCACAGCTGCTTTCATGGGGCGTGTCAACTTATGTGGTACTATTTTAAGGATGAGCTGTTACAGCATAAAAGCAAAAGTTCTCTTCAGCCATCTCTAGGAAACAGAGGTTTTCTTCTTCTATTTCTGTGGCAAGGTTTCTCATCTCTCTTGTTTCTTTCTGTTCAAGCTACTTCAACACGGGTGCTTCTGCTCACAATGTGGCTAAAATGCTACATTCCCCCAATGCATTCCATGAGTTACAGGGAAAAAAATTAAAGTCTGATGTATCAATTGTATCTTCACCATAGCTTTACAAGAGAATTTCAGCCCAAGACTAAGGCATCTCCTCAGTCTCCTCCCATCTAGAATTTGACTTCTTCTTCACTGACCTCAGTGTCCCATGTTGTTTTCTCTATGTGTCTTCACCCTTTCCTTTTTCTTGATTCAGGAGAGAATTGGTGTTCATAGGTTCATTTGTTCTCAAGCTTTACCAATTGAAACAGTTTTGTATAGAGTTCTGCAGTGCTGAAAGGTTGATCTCATCCAGGCTCTGCATCGGGGAAATCACTCACTGTGTCTCTCTCTTGGTCACATGTTCTTCACCAACACTGTGCAAGTCATGCTGGCTGCCAGGTGCCACCCTGTGTCATCTCTTCATGCAGGGCACCAAAAAAAAAAAAAAAAGGCTGCTGCTACTGCTTTCGTCCTTCTGTTGGCAGCATGGCTGGCTAAAAGCAGTCAAGCAAACAAAGTTCATTGCAAGCCATGCTGAGATAGCTGTGGCCATGCAGCGCTGCCCCAGCCACGCCAATTTTGGCCGCGCAGTCCCAGCCATGTGGCCGCTCCCGGCCTCGGGGCACCCTCCAGCACTGGCTGTGGGGCCATTCCTGGTGCTGGTCCTGGCCGCATGGTTGCTTCCAGCATTGGGATGGACCCCAAGGGCATGGCCTAGCAGTGCTGCTGGAAAAAAGGAGCGTAGGGCTTTCTGGGAAGTGGCTTCATCCTGCTGGGAAGGGGCCCCAGCCACCCCGCTGGGACAGGGTTTGGCAGGCTTCCTGGGAAGGGGCCTGCATTGTAGCAGAGCCCGGCCTGGCCAGCACCCAATTAACTGTTCCAAGGCCGGAAGCAATAGAGCTTTTCACGGGCTTACCTGTCCTTAAATATGTTTTGACAGAGGCTTATAAAGCTCTTTTAAGTGGTTTAACTGGGTGTCAATCTACAAAACTAGCCAGCTGCTTGGGTGCGCCAGATCCCCCCAGGGAACCACCCCCGCAGCCCATTGACTCCCTCCCCACTTAAAAACCAAACAATCTGTTAAAACATGACACAAGATTTTCCTGTGCTAGACAAAACCCAGAATGTATCAGGCCTTGAACAGAAGGAGTTTATTCTAAGTGGAGTTCGTGAAGGAGTTTCATACTGACAGTGGTTGAATCTTAGAGTTGTATATTCAGCAGATCAATAATAGCTGTTTTTTTACTTTTTTTTTTATTTTGAAGGAAAATGAACCAGCTGCTTATGTTAATGTACAGCATGCTATTTGTATATAGGGTGATGATTATAGTTGAGTAAGTATTGAGCTGACAAAGGAAAATTCTCATAACACACCTGAGATGATGAAAAGTGGATTTTCCAAATTATAGAGCTTGAGACAGTGAAAGTAGCTTGTAGAACTGTATTAAACAGTAAGGCAAGACTTGTAAATTAGGCTTGGTTGGTTCATGTTCCTTAAGAAATAGAGGCTGTTATTTGTCCAAAAAGTTTTGGAATGACTGGCATGGAAAAGCAGAAGAGCTGGCAAGAATAACCCTGTGCAAATAATGAAGTTGGTGTGTTTTTTCTCCTTTGTGCAGCTGTCAGGGAAGTCCACTGTTGGATTCTTTGCTCATAGAAGATTCAGATGTTTTTACTCACTTTTGAAGAGTTTATGATGACCCAGGCCATAAATATGTAAATATATGGTCAATAGTAATATTCCATAAAGTGCAGCTTGGTCCCATAAAATGGTGTTAACAGTGTGAATTAGCATAATGTGATGGTTTCTTGGGTGATTGGCTTGCCAAACCATAGAGCTGTGTAAGTGTTCCTACATGACCTCACTGTTTTTCAGTATGGCTGTCCTCTGGGCTGTCTTCTGTGGTACATGTGGCACTAGACGTGTTTGGGGTTTTAGCACTTTGGGATACAAGTTGTTGGCCAAATGGAGCCTGGAGTTGTAATAAAACAATTGCTTCAGCCTTTGGTTAAACATCTGTATTGCTCATGAGCATGCCTGATGGGTGTGATCTACTCTTTCCTTCTTTTATAGTGATCGACACCATACATCCAGTGCAATTCCTGTTCCAAAGAGACAGAGCTCCAGCTTCGGCAGATTGGATATTGGTTTTTCCAGTGGGCTTCCTTCTCCAGATAAAGGACTCCGAAAACGAGCCAGCACAGGAAGCGAGAGACTACAGTACAAAACTTCTCCTCCTAGTTACAACTCTGCTTTAACACAGCCTGTTGCTGTCACAGCCTGTGTTGGAGAGCTGGATAAAAAATCTGGACCTATATGTTCTTCCTTGGACACCTCTATGGACTCCTCCAAAAGAAATACCAAAAAAGGCCAGGACTTGTGCAGTAGTTTTAATGGAGAAAATGGAAGCCTAAACAATACCCAAGACAGACAGGAATCTTTCCTAGGACGTTCTAGTGCAATAAATGGGGTGTTTCTGCCTGGCGAGTGCTCTGGCACCATGAACAACGAGCAGCCCTGTGAGTTTCAGCCTTCACTCAACCCCGTCCTTTGCTGCACGGTGGAGCAGGCAGAGGAGATCATGGGTATGGAAGCGACAGGGTTCAGCACAGGAGATCAGCTGGAAGACTTTACCTCCATCCCAGTGGAACATGCTGTAGCAGTTGAGTGTGATGAGCAAGTCCTAGGGGAGTTTGAAGAGTTCTCTCGAAGGATCTGTGCACTGAATGAGAACATGTCCAGCTTCCGCAGACCTCGTAAAAGTTCGGACAAGTGAGCTCGGACAGAGATTTGATAGCAGACATTGAGGTGAAATCAGTGATCTGGAATAGAAATAAAATTGCACTTATTCTTTATATTAATTATGAAAATAAAAAAGCTAAAGTTGTTCCTATGGTGTTAGACAAATGGACTTGAGCACAATAACACAGGATCATGGTGTATTCACAGCCCAGGTAACTTCATTCTGCTTTAAGTCCTTTTATGTCTGGTATTTATAATCTGTTGGAGGTTTTGTGGGGTTTTTTCCCTTGGGCATTGGAATCCATTTATAAAGGCTTTTCTGAAAACAACATCTAGTGCTGATCAGCCCCTTCTATGAATGTTTGTTATGTTCTTAATTATTATTTAGAGTTAAATTTATTTTAACCTTTTCAGAAGAAAAACCCTTTAATTTAATATATTTTTATGGTAAGATATCTTTACATTCTCCCATGTACTCCTGTGTTTGCTTGAGCAATGTAGTCAGTATTAGAGAAATACCATGAATTTGCTACAAATGGACAACTTTATTTTGACTGTGCTTTGAAGCCTTTGAAGTTCTAGTTTGCACTGAGGAGTCTTCAGTTGGCAGTGTGAACTTGCCAGAGAATGAGCACCTGTGTGATTTTTTGCAGTTTCCTTGCACCTGGTTAATCAGAAATGACATTTGGGGTTTTTTCCACTCCTCTTTTCCTCCATACTTGTTCTTCCTACCAGTGGAAACCTTGAGGAGTAAATCACCTCTACGTTCTGTGTAATAATCTCAGCCTGACCATTCCCCACTTAGGTTGGGCACAGATATCATTAGGAGAGACTTAATGAACCCAGTACCAACATGGGGTTCAGCTGCTGCCCTCCAAGGTGTGCAGTGGGGACAGTGTGCCCTGAGACACTTCAGACATCTTCCAAAAAGCCCAGACTTGGAACGAAGCACTTTGGAATTAGGTGAATATGTGGAATTGCTCCATCCTCTGTAAAAAGGAGGCACTTAACATTGTTCATCTGGTTGTTTTTTTTTTTTTAAACCATCTATACTTTGAGGGAAGAAACTTCCAGTGGTTTGCTGGAGGTGAAGTTTGCTGTTGGGTAGGTTACCACTGCCACATGTGTTCAGCTGCACTAATGAGAAAGCAATTTGCAGCCTGCTTTGTGATTCCTGGTATGTATTTCAGTTTGGATTTCATTGCTCTTGCTTTCTATATTGTATACCTAAGAATCTGAGCTCAGTTGTGAGCTCTGAAATAGAAAAGTATATAGCAGAATAAAAATACTTCATCTTGTCTGGCTTTTTTTTCTCTCCCTGGTTTATGTTTTCTTTTGAACCCACAACCTAGTATTTTCCTAACTTCCCTGTAAGGCTAGCTGAAATTAACTTTTTAAAAATACAGATATGTATAATCTCAGCTTTCTGTTGTCAAAACAAGATGTGTTTGTGAGAACTGATATACATAATAGCACTGTTCTAGAATATGCATTTTTCCAGGTAACGCCTTAATGATTGTATTAAAACTATATTCACATTTCTTCGGTTAGCTTCTAATGGTTGTGTCCACAGTTGAGTGGTTGGATAGAGCCTCTTAGCAGCAATTTGCTGGCTTCAGTCTGTCCCAGGATGATGTGCTAGATGGAAGCACTTGGAGACCTTGATTTTGAAACACTGAACATGATTTCAGGTGCAAAGTTGGACACATCCATGAGTATCTTCTCCCCCAAATTAGCTCCTCTGTTCAAACCTCATGGAAACTTCCCCAAAGAAAGTGCTACAGAAGCTCAAAGCACTGCCATCATCTTTGGAAAAGAATAGGTAGGAAGCTCTTGCTGTCCTTTGGCCTAGGGAGGGAGAAATAAACACCTGAAAGAACAGCACTTTGTAGTGATGAGCGTATGATATTTTGTCCTGGGCCCTGTACCATCTTCTGATGCCAGTATAATTTCAGGTGAAATGCAGTAACTTTAGGTCAGTTTTTGCACCCTGTGGGATGGGATCTGGCACGCTTGAGGTAGTACAGGCCTGTTTGTACACACACTCGTGTTCCTGTATAACAGAAAAGCATTAGCTTGTGTGTGATGGTGGCTTTTCAAAGCAACCCAAAGAGTAGTTGTGAAGTCACTGTGTTTCATAAGTGAACATGGAGCGTCTCAGCACAATTTAGCAATGTGAAATTAGGTTTGTACAGCATCAGTGGGACTTTTTGTTTCCATTAGTTGTTTATTTCTCAGGTTGCACAAACCAAATGAAGTCTAGTTCTCCCCAATGTTGTGTTGCTGTTCCTGTTTAACCCCTGTAATTGGTAATGTGCTAAACACTACGGTTGATTTTTCCATCTGTTGCACAAAGCTGCTCAGATGGGCTTTCTATGGATGAATCTTTAGTTAGCCTCAAGTTATCCCTGTGTTTGTCTTCCAGTTCTGCCACTTTCCATGTAGCAGGTGGTGTGAGGGGGGACAGCATCACAGAGCTGATGAAGCATTGACCAGCTCCTTGTGGCTGTGAGGAAGGGGATTGTACAGACTGCAGCTGTGTCATAGCTTTCTCCTTTTGGTGTTTATTTTTTTTCACCCCCTATAAATTACTTTGGAATAGTGTAGTGGAAGAGAAACAAATAGGAGGTTTGAGGGTGAGATAATGGATCACAGTGTACGTTCAATTTTCAAGAGCCTTTCAGTTCCTGCACAACTGTGGCACTTAAAAGTCTGCAACTGTCTTCAAATGGAGAAAGCATTTCATTGCAATCTCAATCTAATCCCTCATTAGAAATCCTTAAGATTTTTGAGCATATTAGTTTTGGGATATCAGATCCCACTATATTTTTATAGCAAGCACAACAGCATTGGTTTATTCTTGCTTGACCAGGTATTTAAAATAAGCGAGACCAGAATATTGCATAGTAAATGACACATTAAAACTATGTTGGCAATTGCAGGAAAGCTCATCTGTCTTTATAAAATAAAATTGATTTGTATATCTCAACTTGTGTGTCTTCAATGGCTCCTTTGTGTTTGTTTTCTTTATGAGCCTGATTTAAACCCCAGTGGCCGTCCCAGCCCCAAAACTCCTTGGCTTATTGTTCATCAAATCAATATTGCTTCAAATGTGAATGGTTGGGCAAGAAGATTTGCCTAAAGAACTCACTACCTTGATGGCTCCAAATCCTGTTTCACAAGAGCTGTTACTGCAATTCTTTTTCATGCTTCTCCCCAAAAGATGGCATGCAGCTAGAAAAATAGCTCCAGCCTACATTGGGGCTGGGATTAAGCTGGATTTGTAGACATTTATGAGTAGTGGAAATACTGTATTCCTTCATCAGGGAAGCACTGCTACTCATCCAGCACCTTCTGTGATCCCAGCTATTAATCAGCATATGTCTGCCCAAAATGCTGATGTGCACCTTGAACAGGAGTCAGCTGCATGAGTCTTGGCAGGAGTCTGTCCACAACTCATGAGTCTCTGGTGGGAAGCAGTGAAATGTGAAGAGCTACAGGGACTCTCCAGGCATCATTAAGAGGTTTTTTGGGTTAGTTTTTTTTCCTCCTACCCAGTCTGTCTATCAGCAGAGAGTAAAAACCCATCATCTGTATAGTCCAGGAGCTGAAATGGGAAGATGCAGGAGAGAAATTTTACTTTAAGCTATCCTACAATGTTGAACAGCATTACTGAAATACAGTTGCATGAAAGTGAAGAATAAGGAGTGGAAAGAATAAGATGGAGGTGCTGCTGGAAGAATGGACTTAATGTAAGTAAACCTTGGGTTCTTCTGTGCCTTATTCTGTCACCATTTAAATGGCCAGAGAGGGTATGTCTACTTGCTGCTGGATTTTGACCTTTTTCAGGTGGAAGTGTATTAACGTGCTCTGTCTGCTCTGAAATGATGTGGCTTAGCTGGTATCTCTGGGCAGCCATGAGCACCTCCAGTCTGCAGGCAAGCTGTTCTTCATACCAGGTGAAAAAATATTTTCCAGGGGAAAAAAAATTAATCAAATCTTTCAATTGCTCAGTTTTTTAATATCACTTTATTTTGTATATGGTAAATTGCACCATTGGTTTACAATTTTTCATTGAATATTACGAAAGCTTTTTTTCCCTAAATAATTGTGAGATGTCATGTCTGCTGCTACTCAATTTAGTGGTGAATGTATTGCATTGACTGGCTCAACATATAATCTGCAGGACTCTTCAATCTTGCTTTATTAGGTTAATTTGTTGGAATCATGGAATAGGCTTAGAAGGCACCTTCAACATCATCCAGTTCCACCTCCTGCCATGGGCAGGACAACTCCCACTAGACCTGGTTGCTAGAGCCCCATCCATCCTGGTCTTGAGCACTTCCAGGGATGGGGCAGCCCTAGCTTTCCTGGGCAACCTGTGCCAGGGTTCACCTTCACAGGGAAGGATTTTTTTCCCAATATTCCATCTAACAATCTCTGGAAGTGGAAAGCCATTCGCTCTGGTCCTGTCATTCCAAGCCCTTGTTCAAAGTTCCTCTCCAACTCTTTTGGAGCCCCTTTAGTCATTGGCAGGGGCTCTAAGGTCCTCCTGGAGCCTTCTCCAGGCGGAAGAATACTATTTCTCTTGTTTTTTTCTCATGGCAGAGCTGCTCCAGCCCTCAGAGGATCTTTTGCTGATGGTGCTTGAACTGTGAGCTGAGTCTGGACTTCCATGAGTCCATCTGGCCAGCTGCCTTATGTAGTGTGTTTCTTATGTCTGTGTTAAAAAGGAGTTTGCAAATCAGGTTGTATGGTCTCATCTCAGGTGTTAAGTGAAACCATGGATGAGAACCAATTGGCAACTCCTGAACTGCCATAGCATACTTAAGTTTATATAAAACAGATGTACAAACAGAACACTCTTACCTGCCTCAAAATTTCATGCAAAATGTGTTTATTTTTAAAATGCAGCAATAAGGGAGCTCAGTCAGTTAAGCTGCAAAAAAATCTGTAAACCTGGAACATGCAGAGTTGGTAGACGTAAAAAACCTGCCAGCCCAGCCATTGTGCTTCTGCCAGGCACGAGGGTGTGAGATTGTGCTTTGTGGGCAGGGCAGGCAGAGGAACCCCTGCTCTTGGGGACACGTTTCTCTCTTCCTGCTTCATACAGAAGGTGGCAAAATGGTGACATCACGATGCATAGTTGGGTTACCTATCCCTACTGAAATCTGAATCCCAGCAGTATCTCTTGTTGACTGTTCTACTTATGAGTCTTTCTGGACTTCTTTCAGGAAGGCACTATCTAGCTGGCCAGTTGGTTGCTGCCAATACTGCCAATACTGCCAGTGGGGCAGGCATTTATTTTTGTCTGAGATCTATACATGCTACAAGCAAGGCATTTTTTTGGGAAGAAAATCTCCTTTTCCTTACAGGGTCTCCCCAAAGGAGGATGTGCACAGAATTCCTTGTCCTTCCTTAGTTGAGCTCTGCTGCAGAAAACCATCTGTTTCTTTTTTTCAGCCCTTGCTTTTCTGGCTTTTCTTTCAGGAGTCTGATTTCTCCTGCACCAGTTGTGTTGTGTGCTCAGGCAGGACACCATCAGTTCCTGTGCAAGAGAAGGACGAAAGCAATTGTATGGTGGTTTTCTGCAGTCTAGGAACACCTTCTTTAAAACTCTGGGCAGGCTGAAAGTTACCTGGAATCCTCTAAAAACATTTCCTATTTTCTGTTTCTCTGTTACATTTGTAACTGAAAAAAAATTACTTGTTTTGGAAAGAGATTGATAACTTATTTTTCAGATGGCCTTGAAATGCCCTATATGTGAAGTGCCCTATGGATTCTGTATAGCTTCTCTACCTATTGATGTCTGTCACATCTCCCTTTGTCATTTGTGGGTGTTGGTCTCTTCTCTCAGGGAATAAGTAATAGGACAAGAGAAAACAGGCTCAGATGTGCCACAGGAGATTTAAATTGGATATCAGGGAAACTTTTTTCCCCAAAAGTTGTTGTCCAGCACCAGCACAGGCTGCCCGGGGCAATGGTGGAGTCCCCATCCTGGAGGGGTTTAACAGATGTGTACATGTGGCACTTGGGGACTTGGGTTAGTGGTGGCCTTGGCAGAGCTGGGGGAACAGCTGGACTTGATGATCATGGAGAGCTTTTCCCACCTTCATTATTCTGTTTCTATATCTGTGCAGAGTATTGACTTGGGCAGCTAAAAACTCTTGAAACTACAGCATCTTCTAATTTAATTCCTTGGTGACTTTAGGCACATTCAACCATGTTCCTGCTGCACATTTTTACCATCTACCTCGTTTCGTTTTGACATCTCACCTTTGGATTTCATATTCCTCGTCTTCCAGATGGACCCCTCCTTTCACAGATCACCTTTGTTGGACTTTGAACACTGATACAAGGCAAGTGCAGGTCCACAATCTGTGGCAGCACTCTTTACCTTTGCCTCCAAGTGTGCCTTTAATAGCCTTTTCCCCTGAGCTAGCAGGAAATGTTCTCATGCTGGAGTAAGTGGAGAGCCCTGGCTGGCTTGGCTCAGTGTTTTTATAGTGATAACTTTGTCAATAATGCATAGTGTGACAACAAAAAGTAGTTTGGCTACCCTATTGTCCATTGAGGAGGCTTGCTAAATTGGGGAAGGATTTGTCCTGGGTGATAATTCCAAGATGATGTCAGGTTTGCTGGGAATTTAAAGGGCCAAAGAGGGAAGCTTTAATCCTCCCTGATGTAAGCCAGACATCAGGGGCTGGAGTGTGTGTGTTCACTGTGCAGCAAAGCTTCCAGCCTTAATGAAAAATTGCTGCCTTGAGCAGAGTTTGTCAAGCTGAGGAGCGGTGGAGTAGAGGAACATTTTTCATACTCTGGCTAAGCATCTTGAAACTTGTGCCTCAGCTGTGATTTTCAGCATAAGATAAACAAGCAAAACAGACACCATTGATCATTCTCTACCTGCCAAAACAAATGAGTCCCAAAACTTTTCATCATTTTCACTACAAGCCTGTCCAGCCCCAGAACAGGCTGCCCAGGCAGTAGTGGAGTCCCCATCCCAGGAGATATTTAAAAGCTGTGTGGATATGGCATTTGGGAACAAGGTTAAGTGGTGGGTTTTGCAGTGCTGTGGGAATGGTTGGAGTCGATCATGTTAATGATCTTTTCCGACCTAAATGGTTCTGTGAATTACCTTCTTCCCCGACAAAACCACTGTGAAACAGATGTGACTTTAGTTTGACTTAATGTCCCTCCCTTTAATTTTGGTGGTAGTGTAGTTAGTGAAAGTAGAGCAAATTAGAGGCTCTGGAATCTGAATTGCACAAGCAGTCACTGGAACAGAGGAGAGGAGGATGAGCATGAAGTTTCCAAGGGTGATTTTTAATGACTTGGCTAGGGCAGATGCTTCCAGCCTAAGACTGTTCCCAGTGATTGGAAGCCAGAAGGAGGAGTGGACAAAGGATGGAGATGACCAGCTCTTCATGCTGCTGAGTGTTTGCAGAGAAGAAAAGAGGCTGCAACTGCCCTGCAGTGCCATTCCTGACTTTGGTAATTCACGGGGGTGCATGGCCATGGTCTGTCAGATGATTGCGTGTGTGCATGTGCAAGGCAGAAGAAGTTCAATGCTCCCTCAGAGCAAATGAACTTCTGATCTTATCCCCAGATTCACCATAAACAGGTTAGAGAATTATGGGGTAGAGTTATGAATAAAGGTTTATATTCATTTTATTTAATTTTTTTAAGACTTCACTCGCACGATCTTTGGCTGGGGGAGCCAAACTTCACCTTCCTTTTCTCCAAGTATTTTCTCCATCCAGCTAACTACAAAATGTTGAGAGTCTCTGTGAGAAGAATTTAGGAGGAAACTTTGGGGAATATGACATTAATTAGGGAGAACATCAAGAATAATAACATTAGCACCTATTGAATAGAAACTTCAATAAAACCATTTATTTAGAGATTATGTGTATTTGGACAACACTCTTGGGCCCTTGGTTGGCCTTGATGATCCTTGTGGGCCCCTTCCAGCTCAGGATATCCTGTGATTTGCATTGGATTCTTCTCATATAGCTTGAAATTATTTTAAAATCTGGCATGTGGTTTGTACCTGGGATTTCAGCTGCTTCTGAGCATCCCCTTGGTAGGATACCTTTTCCCACCCCGTGTGATGGTGTGACCCCTCTGTGGATGTGAGCATGTGCTTCCTGCACTGCATACCCCATGGGTGCTGCTGTGTGGGTGCAGTGAGTAATGGGTGGCAGGAGAGAATTAGCCCTCACTTCTGAGTGCTTAGGATGGAGCATAAGAAATGAATGGAGCTCCCCAGTTTTCCAGTCCAGCCTCCCTGTTTCCACATGAATCCAGGCTGATGTAGGAGTGTGGATGAAATCCCAGGCACAAGCTGTCAGCAGCCCTTGAACAGGGCCAGCGTTGTGGCAACATGCCTGGAAAGGAAGATGTGTTATCCCTCTTGCCCCTGTGCACCTCTCCTCTGGCATCCCATGCCCTGGATTAATTCTTGTGTGCCTTTAGCACAAGGGGTGGGATCTTGTCTTCACCTGTGTCTGGGAGGATGGGAATCCTGATTGCATCTGGTACTTTATGCTCCCAGAATGACACAAGTGGGTGTGATTTAGATGTGTACTAATAGAGGAATTTAGCCTCCCAACACATCTGAACACTCCAGAACTCTTTGGGCAACCTCTAATGAAGCCTTCCCAGCCAAGGAAATAATGTGCAAAGTAGGAAAGGTGCTGGGGAGAGGATAAGGGGGTTCATCTCCTCGACATAGTAGGTTTGTTCAGTCTTAGCTGTTATATTTGCACAGGGAAAAATATAAAAGAAGGCTGTGCTGGTCTATATCTAGTGAATTTCACTCTGGAGTTCCTGACAGGTGACCCCAGAATCCAGCTGCATTCTCTCAGTGCCTATTTTTGACATTGTAATTCAAACTGACGTTCAATGCTTGAATATACAATAAGTTCATTACAGCTAAACCCTCCAGCTCAGGGATTTCCTGCTGGTAAGTGTTGGAAAAATCAGGATTCTTAGTGGTATCAGGCTGAAAACATTTACAGATAAAATTCAAGTTAGCAAGTTATGCCAAAAAAATTTTTGGAGCAGAAGTGAAACTGTATTTTTAGCCTGCTCCACTGGTGCCTTATCCTTCCTTGTCTTATCCTACCTCTTCCTGCCTGGGATTGGAGGCAGAGGCGCCTGCCATGCATAGCTCCTGAATTGGGTTTTGGTGCTGCTCTCAAGGGGAGCTCATTAAATTGCAGCAGATGAATCCACAGTCCTATGGCTAAGCACATTTCTTGAACGTGTTTTTGCAACTTAAAGTGTTTCCTCTTGTCCCTCTTTCTAATGAGCATGAGAAAAATCTGCACAGCATCTTACCCGATCACTATGTGATCACCCTGATAAATGCCACAAACAGATAAGACTTCAAACATCCCAGTCCAGGAATGGGACTTATCTTCCATTCTTTCCATGTCTATATGAGGGTTGTAACACAGTGGGGTTACTACTTGAGCTCTTGACCTGCTGGTTAATAAGCTGTTATGGTAAGGTGTGAATTTGGCCTGGGACTGATCCATGCCCATCTGGCACATGGACAGCAGCTCTTCTGCTTCCACCTTTTCCACTTGATAGAGCTGATACCTTATAAAAACAGACGCAGCTCTCTTCATGCAGTGGATCTCAGCTGGAATTTTAAGTTGGTTTCTAATAAGATGAAGGTAAAACATTCATTGCTGTGTCCCAAACAGGAAATGTGAAGTGGCTCTGTGTGGGGTTGAGGGGTGGAAGAGGAGCTGAGAGGTTCTCCAGCACAGGTGATGCCAGAGTCAGAGGTACTGCTATAAAAAAGAGAGAGATGCGTCTCCTGCAGAGCATTAACAAGATCCAAAGAGAACAGGAAAGGTTTCATTTCTACTCATCCACCACCATGTGATGAGAAAAAATGCATGACCACACAGAAAATGTGCAGTTGGGGTATTTTAGGAAAAAAATCAGAACTGTAGGAGTAGAGAATATTAGAAAAGATGATCCAAAGAGACTGTAATCTCTGCTACTGGAGAGTGTGAGGACAAAGACATGGAATCATAGAATGGTTTCGTTTAGAAGGGACCTTAAAGCTTATCTCATTCTACCCCTGAACCATTGGCAGGGACACCTTCCACTAGACCAGGTTTCAAGCCCTGTCCAATCCTTGAACACTTCCAGGGATGGAGCAGCCCCAGCTTCTCTGTTCAACCTGTGCCAGGGCCAGGGAATAATTTATGACGATAGAATCAGAGTAAACAAGACTGGAAGGACCAGCTTTGAAGATTGATCTGAGGTTGCCCAGGTTTTTTTGTCAAGAGAGTTTCAAGTATCTCCAAAAGTGGAGATACTTGTTCCACTGTTTGACCACCTTCATGGGGAAAAGATTTCCTAATTGGATTTTCTTCTCTTCTAACTTGGGTTGTTAAGTCTTTTCCTGTCACTGAGCATCTCCCATGAGAGCTTGTCCCTCTCTCATCTCTACACCATCCCAGAGTTGCAGACAGTAATGAAGTCCATCCTTGGCTGAGCCTCTCCCTGTGTGCCCTGAGCTCCAGTTCCAATCAGCTTGGGGGCTTTGCTGTATTCTCTCACCATTTACCTGGTCCTGGGGAGCCCAAACTGGTCCCAGTGCCCTGTTTGACAAGTGTCAAATGGAGAGAAGGAATCACTTCCCTGATCCTGCTGGCTCCACTCTTGCCACCACCACCCACAACATGGTTTGTCTTCATTGTTCCAGGTTCTTTCCCCAAAAGCTGTTCTCCAGCCCAGCAGACTCCAGGCTGTAGACACCCTGAGAGATGTCCCATCCTGTCTCAGCAACTGAGGGTGGTCTACTCAGGCTCCTGAGCTCCTTTCCAGCTCCATGTTTTTATTCATCCAAGTCACATGTATCCTTAATTCCCAAAGAATTAAATAAAAAAATCTTGAGAAAAGGTTACTGTTCTTTCTTCTCTCTGTGGTTTTTAAATTTTATGCATCTTAAACCCAAGTAATTTGCTTGTCACTGGAAGTGTAGCATCCTGTATGGCTCCTGTGAGAAGAACATGTGATAAAAGTAAGATTTTCACTTACAGGAGCAGCACAAGAACAAACTGGGTAGCATACCCTTCTGCAGCATGGGACCTGCATGGAGGATCAGCCATGAGCTCTTAAACATCAGACATGGAAACAATTCCTTGCTGCATGCTCCACCTGTTGTTCTTGGTAGCTTTTTGTTGTGACAAATGACACAATTTCTTTCCCTACATGCTCATGTTTTTTTGTGGCAGGAATGTTTAAAAGCAGCAGCTGAGCTGAGCCTCATTCCTCCAGGGGCTGCCTCATCACCTAGAAGGGGATGGGGCTCTTCCTAGTGGCCACATCTAGACTTTCCCTAGGATTTGGAGAGCAGAGGCTGCTGTGTGGGTTGGCAAGGAATGAATCTATAGGTGAGAAAGTCCTACAAAGTTTGATCTTTGAAAATGTCCTAAAAGAAGGGATAGAAACCTTCTCAACCTGAAGTCATAGACCTTCTGTCTATGCCATCTATTCTGGTGACTCAGAATAGATCTAGGTCTTAAAATTTCACATTTCTAGGACTAACATATTCCCAAATTGTTCCTTCTCCCTGCTTCTGCGCCCTTCCTCCTTTTCTTCTCCAGCTAAGTGAGAGAAAGAGGCTGCCACTGCCAGGATTGCTGGTCCCCATGGCTTGGTATGATGTCCAGTTGCAGCTACAACTATCGCTTTTGCTGGAGCAGGGATGGATCAGAACTCTCTGTCCTCGTCCGAGGTGGGGCTGTGAAGATTCCTCCTGGGTGGTACTCACTGCCCAAGGAGCTGCTGCTCATCTCTGAGGAGAGGTTGAGCTGAACTGGGTGATATGCTGTGCCAAAGGGTGGCAATGATCTGAGTGCTATGATCTGAGGATTCTTCCCTCTCCTGCACATCTCAGCCTAGGTAGAAATCCAGCTGTTTAGGTTAGCTTCAACCTTCCAGGGTTTCTGGTTCTGGGGAGCTGGAGCATCCCTCCCACACAATCAGCACACTGTTTTCACTGGCTGTCTTCCCTTTGGCTGTAGAGGTGAAAACATAAGGGTAGGCGTCCACTCCATGATGCTCCTTGGCAAAATATTTGGAGACCTTTGCAGGGAAGAACAGGATCAGCTAAGCTTTCTCCTTGTGTCCACCACATGCTAACACCTCCATGCCTCTGAGGACATGCTTCTGAGGCAGCTTTGGGAATCCAGGATCTACTTTTCATCTGAGGGGTGCAGTTTGTGCACCCAGCAATAGCTTAGACCCTGATCCTGGAGAAGTCAGTGCCAAGGATGCTGGCTGGTGACACACTGCTCAGGTGACAGGCTGTGAGGAGAGGGGTGGGTTGGAAATAGGAATTTGGTCCAGTTCCATCATATTTCCAGTGAGTCTCAGTTTATAAATAGTTCAGGTCAACCATATGCTTCTTTCTTTGATGCTTTTTTGAGGCTGAAAATGCTTTGGGGTTAATACTTTAAAACTCTTCTTTCCTGGCTGCCTCCATCTCCTTGCCTGCCAGGAAAAGTCCAGCACAAGAGTCAAAAAGTGCCTGTCTGGATTAACAAGGAGCCAGCAGTATGCTTTTCCCAGAGCATGGCCTGATTGGTACCAAGGAGTCTATAAAGCATCATGGGTTCTGGGTGCTGAGCTGCTCTCAGGGCTGGTTCCCAAATGAGGGAGGGCATGGGAGTGGGGCTTATTTCCCATTCTCAGCATGGAAGCAAGCTGGGAAGATAGAAGTGGTGTGAAGGATAGTTCATATCTGGAAGTTATTTGCTGTAAAGTCACCAAAGTCATGCAGAGTGATCTTTTGTCCTTTTGAGCTTCTCTCCTGAGCAGATGGGAATTGCAGCACCCACCTGGCAGGGTGATGGCTGCATGGACAGAGTCTAGGGCTTGGGGGTAGGGATTCGCTCCAAGAGTTCTCTTCTAACAGTGTTTGGGATGTTGAGCAACAGATCCACCTTTTGCCATGAGCTGTGTGAAATGAGTATCCCAGCAGCCATCTCCTGAGGGGGGGTGAGGATACAAAGGCTGAAGGGAAAGAGCAGAGATATTTGCAGTGCAGTTTAACTGACTATTCTGAGCTCTAGTTAGATTCAAGGAGGAGAAGTGAGCATAGGGTCCCATTCTTGGGGTGCAGGCATCCCTTGGAATAGGGAAGTCTTGCTGTAAAAGCATTATTTTTCCCTATCAGCAATAGAAACTGCTTGTGAGGAGCAGCACATGTGGAGCCATTCCTACAGAGCTGCATCTTTAGCCAGACCAGGTTGCATTTTTCCTAGAAGATTGGATTTTCTTCTTTCTTCAGGATCACACTGTTACTTCACAACTCAGATGGCTCCCTAAACTAGCCTCCCAATCCTGAGGCAGGAAATGCATGAGGAGACAAGGTCTGATAGTTTTCAAATTTTTTTCATCAGTGATGTCTTTGCTTTCTTACTCTGAAGGGCAGGAGAACTAGAAACACTTGGAAATCATAGACCTGTAAAAGGATTTGAGTTGGAAGGGACCTTAAAGCTCATCCAGTTCCAACCTCCTGCATCTTCCACTAGATCTGGTTGCTCCAAGCCCCATCCAACCTGGCCTGCAACACTTCCAGGGATGGGGCAGCCACAGCTTCTCTGGGAAACCAGTGCCAATGTCTTCACAGTTGTTGGGTTGTGTACATCAAACCTTCCTGCAAGTGCTGAAGTACAGGCGAGAAAACGGGAAGACTCTTGGAGAGCCAGAGACTGAAGCATCCTGCACAGATTACAGGAGATGGGGTCATTTTGTTGGGTTGTTGTTCTAATTCTTATGTTAATTGCACAATGGTTGTGTGTTATTCCTTATCACCAACCAAGTCCTCCCAGAAAGTGGTCTGTTTGTTGCTGGTGGTGATGGGGAAAGAGAGAAGCCACACTGTTTTCTTCAAAACAGGCAGGGAAGCAGGATCAGCTTCAGATTTTTTTGAAGCCACATGTCTCAAGGGTTTAGATCAGGTATTTACAGTCTGCAGCATGGCCCTCAGCAGTGAAACATGGGAGATTTGCAATGACTTGCTGGGAATTTCCACAAGTTTGTACAGGTACCTCCTGGTGCTTGAGTCCCTCTGAGGTCAGAACCTCAGTAAGAGGGGATTTCCTGAACAGAGGGGTCTGAGCTGAGCCGCAGCCGCTCAGCTAACCTAGGAGACACTGTTTTCTGGTTCCTCTGCTTCTCTCCACACAGACTCCTCTGAAGGAGTGCTCCTGGAGGGGCTCTGAGCAACCTGATTTAGTGGAAGGTGTCCCTGCCCATGTGTCTTGGTTTGAAAGACAGGTGTCTGCCAAAGAAGGTGGGAAACTCCCTTGGAATGGAAAATGTCACCTCTTTCCCTCCAAATTATTATAACTTTGAAATTACAAGGCTTTCAATCAAAGATATGGGGAAAGGAATACTTAGTTTTTTACTAATATGTATATATATAACAAAAACAAACAACAACAACAACAGCAGCCACACCAAACAAACCCAGGCCTGGTCGCAGCCTCCTCTCGATCGCCCGGCGCTCTCCCCTTCGGTGCAGTTCCGGTCACGGCCGGCAGGGGCGCTGTTGGCTCCGGGCAGGCAGGGCCGGTGCGATGATTCCCCCGCGGCTGCAGGGGGCGCTGTGGCGCGAGCTCAGCAGCCTCTCTCCACACGGTTAATGGCGCCGGCACCGGGGGCGATGGCAGAGAGGGCAGGTGGCTCTCTCTGCAAAGCTCACAGGGAGCAGCCGGTCTCAGTGCGAAGTTGAACGAAGTTCATTCTCCTGGTAAAACTTAAAAGTTTAATAAAGGACAATAGGAGACAAAGATACTGAAGCAAAGTTTTACGGCCGGATGCTTGGCATTCAGCAAGAGCCCATCTGCTATTTCGGAGACACCCTTTAAATATCTTTCCTATTGCATTAGCCTATTGCATATTTAAACTTTTCCCCAAACTGGTTTACATGTTTCAAGAACTGTTTAGCATGTCTCCTCCTCGGGTCTGCCTTTTTAGAGCATGTGTATTTCTTGGCTGTGGTTTTGGTCTGTTCTTATTATCACCTCCAGTTTGGGCTTTGGTCCATATTTTCTATAGACGGTGGGTACTGATGAGTAGTAGGGGTCTCCATCATATGTTAATTGGATGTTACCCCAACCAAGCAGGCAGTTTAAGACAAGCATACTATATCAGCTATTTCACTGCTGTGTTGAAGTTTAGTTAAGAACAGAAATAAAAAAACCCTATATCTTTATAGCAAAGTTACTTTAGCATTATACGTATGGCATCCATTTCAATATTTGCGAAAAGCCAATATTATATGTTTTTATAGCAAGGACAGCTGAGGAAATGATGAATCAGTAAATTAGAGAAGGATGTTCTCTGTATTCAGTTCCTTTATGAAATCCTTCTCAAGTATCTCGATGAATGAGAGTTTTTGCCCTGGCTTAGTGTTTGGAGGCTGCCCTTGAATTCAGGCACTGAAACAGCCCTGGGATTGTTCTTCAATTTTCTGTTTAAATATCAGAAATTCTCATGTCTCCTGGAATATCAATCTGTCAGGCTGCAGAGAACATTAGACCATTAAGATCATGTATGGAGCACCTGCAGCCTTTGCTCTTTATTGTTACAACTGTGCATGTGCAAGCAGGAAGAATTTAGGAATTAAAGAGGGTAACATTACTGAATAACTCAGGAACACTGGAGCAACCTGACTGAACCTAGATTTAGCTACAGAGTACCTGGTTTGTCTTTTGCTGCCTTAACAGCTCTGGGCTGGGAGGTGTGGGGTGATCTACCACACTGCTATGGAGATCACAGTTTGCTGTCTCTAAATTAAAACAGGGAGAGCTGCAGCTTTTTGTGTCAGAATAAGGCTGAGCTGAACTTGCAGAATAAAGGTAGTGTTGAGCAACCTGATCTGAGAGAGCTGTGGTCTCACTGTGAGCACTCCAGAGGTCTGTCCAACCTCAATTATTCTGTGATTCTGGTTCTTACCACAATTATGTGAGTCACAAGTAACTACTTCTGGTACAATCATCTCAGATAGTTATGGTAGGTGGTGCAAAGTCCACCTGGCAGCCAGTAACTAGTGGTATTCCCCAGTAATCAATGCTGGCATTAGTGAATGTCTTCACTGATCACCTGGATGGAGTTTGCTCCCAGAAAGCTTGTGGGTGGCAGTAGACTTAGGTAGTGAAGTGGCCAATGGACTGGAGATTAAGGCTGCTACTCAGAAGAGGGCCCTGAGCAGGCTCGAGGAATAGGCTGACAGGAGCTTGACCAAGTTCAACCAGGGCACATGTGAGTTCTTGTATCTTGGATTGAACAATCCCATGCAGGATGGGCGGCTAAACCTTAGATCACAGCTCTGCAGGCAGGGAAGGACAAGCCTCTGCCCCCATCATCTTGTGTGAATAACTGAGCATTGCAAACTCCTTCTCCCACAGAAAGGGTTACAGTTCATCCGGTGGAAGTTTGAAGGCTTTCCTGAATAAAATACAAAGGAATGTCTCATGAGGAACTACTGTACAGCCAAGGAGAACTGACCTTTCCCCAGCTGTTCAAGACATCCTGTAGCTTTTCCCAAGAACTGCATCTTCCAATCCCTGTCTTTCCACCCACAAGCCCCATAAAATTATGCACTTAGCAAGTGGAGGAGGAAGCTCTTCACCCAACATGTTGGTCTTTGCCTTTCATTATTCCTCTTAAATGGTGAATCACAGAATTATTGAGGTTGTTAGAGAGCTTTTAAGCCCTCTAAGATCATCAAGTCCAACTAATCCCCAACAAACTACCAAGGCCACCGTTAACCTATGTCCCCAAGTGCCACATCCAAGGATGGGGACTCTACCACTGCCCTGGGCAACCCTTGCCAAGGCTGGGCAACCTTTTCACAAAAGGAATTTTCCCAATATCGAACCTAAACCTCTCCTGGCACAACTGGAGGCTCTTTTCTCTTGTTCTGTCCCTTGTTCCCTGGGAGAAGAGCCTGACCTCCACCTCCCCTCCTGTCAGGGAGTTGTGGAGAGTGAGCCTCCTTTTCTTCAGTTTGAGCCCCACTAGCTCTCTCAGCCACTCCTGCTGCTGCAGCCTCTTCCCCAGCTCTGTTTCCATCTCTGGACATGCTACAGCTCTTTGGTGTCCTTCTTGTCCTTCTTGGGGCCCAGAACTGCCCCTCAGGACTGGAGGTACCTCAGCAGTGCCTGGAACAGGTCACTGCCCTGGTCCTGCTTCCACACCATTGCTGGTACAAGCCAGGTGCCCTCGGCCTTCTTGCCCACTTGGCACACCTAGGTTCATTTCCAGCCAGCTCTTAATCAAAGTGAAGGAAGAAAACCAAGCTTGGTGGTCATTTGCAAGTCCTGCACTTGTATTTGTGCTCTGCCACAAAGCTCCTCTGTTAAGCCTCCTGACACAGAGGAGTCTCCAGGAGTCCTTCTCAGGGGCACCATCAGAGAGGTGTCAAAGCATGGAAATATTCCAGGGATGTAGGTGCTCACACTCAATCAGCTGAAGTGGGGCAGGGTGTGTTATGTCCATAAACAGAAGCATTTGGGTTGCTGCTAACCTTTGGTGGAGACCAGGAAGTTTTTCTCCAGCCTTCACTGCCCTGCTGAGATGCTGATGAGGGGTCATCTGGAGAAGTTGTGTTGCTGAAATGCCCAGATTTCCTTCCCAGGCCAGTCAAAATAAAGAGCTTGGATTCTTTTCTGCATTGGTTCCTGGTGCTGACACCTCTCTGGGGATGGTGCTGGAAGGGCCAAATGTGCAAATGCCCTCTGATGACAGGCTCAGTAAACACCTTCTCGGGCTGAAGAAGTGAAAAATGATAGCAATTTCCTGCCCACACCAACCACATAGAAATGTTCCCCCATGAAGTTTTATGAGGCTGCAGAGCCTGGAAATGTATTAAAGGCAGAAAGGAGTAATCAGTGGAGAGGGAAAAACTGATTGAGAGGAAATTAATGGTGTGGAACTCTGAAAATTTAAAAACTCCTCTGAAGACCCAGAGCGTGATTGTGACCTGACCCAGAGAGGTGGCAAAACTTCACTTGATCCAAGGTCACGGATTTACAGAGCCCCTTGCAGAGACTTTGACACACTAAAAGTGGGCAGGAACTGATGCAAAATGTGGACACAAAGCAGACAGATGTCTAAGCACTGGTGCTTCCCTGCCCTAATGATAGAATGAGTCTGTCATAATGAGTTTTGTGGTGTCTTCAAGAACATCCCAGTCACCAGTGTTCCATAGAGGCTGCCTATGCCCTGCTCATTCATGAGTCCTTCAGGGAAGGGCATAGGAATGCCTCACCCTGTTTCAGGGCACATGCACTTACAGGCATGTATTTTTAGATGTCCTGGCTCCAACCCAGAGGTTGAGGCATTTGCGGGGACATGTCTAAACCCTGGCTCCTTACTTCTTCCATCCTGAGCAGCCAAACATGGTACTTTTCAAAGGGCAGGATCTCTTTCCAGCTGTTCAAGGCCTCAGGTCCCAGCTCTTCTAATCTCAGCTACCTTCCAGATCCCTGTGCTTATGCTGCAGTACCAGGAACAGGCAGTCTTGGTTTGGTGTGGACTCAAGGCACTGTAGTCTTTACATTTTACTAAACATAATTTCTTCACTCAGGATTTCTATCCTGGGAAACTAAAAAGACAGAGAAAAACTCAGATATGGGAAAATAATTTTAATCTTATTCACTTCTCCTGTGTTTTACTCATGTAGAATATATTAGGAATTATTTTCCTGAAGTGATGAGTTCTGATTAGACTCTAGTATGAGTTGTTTTCAATCACTGACCAATGGTCACAAGAATTGTGTCAGGACTCTGGAAAGAGTCACGAGTTTTTCATTATTATCTTTTTGACCTTCTATAAGTATCCTTTCTCTATTCTTTAGTAGAGTTTAGTATAGTTTTCTTTAACATAATATAGTATTATAAAATAATAAAATAGCCTTCTGATAACATAGAGTCAGAACATCATTCTTCCCTGCCACGAAGGGACTACTTTTTTACAACAGAGACACCAACTGCTTGTCATGGGCTAGACAGGATGGAGTGAAGCAGTGTCCTCTGTGTAAGAGCCCCAGGAGAAACAATCACTCTGGGAGTGGCTCTGCTGCTCTTCCACTGTGAGGGATTTCATTGATGCTGAGGAGTCCAAGCAGAGGTGCAAGGGAGAACATAAAGGGGGAAAAATAGTCAAAATGGAATTAAAAAAGAGAAATACTCTAATTTTTTGTATAGGTTGTGGTCAGCCTATTGCCTTCAACTTGCCAAAATGCTGAAAAATATGATGATTGCACTGAGTGTGATCACACAACTTTTGTGAAACATCGAGGGCTGACTCTTAGAAAAAAATACCTTTCTTCTTTAATGTGTCATTTGAAAATTGCAGAAGGAAAAAGAATGTTTTTTGAAGGATCCAGTTTCAGCTATGGGAAGGCTATAGACATAATCTAGTTGAAGGTGTCTCTGCTCATTGCAAGGTCGTTGGACTAGGTGACCTTTAAAGGTTCCTTCCAACCCAAATCTTTGATTCTTGGATTTTCCAAATTGAGGACAACTTTGGCTTTTTGCAATTCCACTGCAAGTTTTCTGTAAGAACTCATTACTGACCTTGTTGTTAACCTTCTTGTGTTTTTTCGTTAGTAACATCCCTTTATCACAACTACCTTTTCCCTCAAGGATCTTCAACTGCTTTTGAGACAAGGGCAGGTTTATTATCTCTGCTTTAGAGATGGAGAAAACAAGATGTATAAATGGGATTGGCCTTGTGTGATGGAGTTTTTTTATATCTGGACTAATTGCTTGAGACTCCCTTTATTGTTTCTGGAGAGAAACAGACACTCCTACTCATTACTTCGTAATATAGATGATTAAAATATGTCAAGTGACCAGCTTCAACATATTTATGCAGTGTCTGTGATGTGCATCTACAGGGAGAGGAGGGGAGTAGAGACAGCCTCTCTAGGATCATTTTTTCTCTTTAACTACCCATGCAAGTTACTTATATCTAAATAGTCACAGGCTCTTTCCTGTCCTAGTATATGATGATGGATGGATAGATAACCTTTCTCCATAAAAATATACATAATTAACGGTAAATTTTTCATTGTCATCTCCAGCTTGTGTTGAACAATTTATTTTCCTCTTTTTTTCCCATGGAATATTGTTGTGGGTGAAGAGATCTGATCTATGTCTAACATAATATTCTTGGATGGGTTTTTTGAGTAATGACACTGTTATTGTACAACCTCCAGCAAGAAGAATTTGTGAAGTGTTGTAAACTTTTGAAAATGACCTGACAACAGCTCTCCAACAAGAGTGGTTTTTACAGGGGTCTGTTCCAGTTCCACAGGGCTTGGAAAGATGGAGGAGAAAAAAAAAAAGCATCAGAGGTCTGTGCAAGCTGCCCTTCAAGTTTGTGGTGTTAGTAAATGGGCCTAGTGTCTGCTGTGCAATAGCCATGGTAGATGCATCATTCTCTTTGTGGCATGAAAAGCTCCAAGTGCTCAGTGTTTTTTGAAATAGTCTAAACCTAGAGTCACAAGGTCACCTTAATGATTTTCTCAGAAGGTTTCTCTTCACCCATGACCATCTACTACATGTGAACAGAGAGCCAGCAGGCTTGTGCCCAGGAGCTGCAGAGACCTTACGGAGAAGAAGAAAAATGCATTACTACAGTTGCTGTTGCCTCCCTTGTGGGCACACAGTTCCTCTGGGCCACCAAGACTATGCTTTGGTCCATTTTCTCCCAACTTGCTTGTGATAAGATACAGGTCCAATCACCATGAATTTAGGTGAGACCTGAATGCAAGCTGCTGCTGTAACAACTGAGGTCTTCATGATGTAGCACGGGTTGGTCTGGTGCATCCAGAAGTTATGGTATGATTCTTACTTGCTAGGATTTTTTGAAATTAATTTCTTCCTCCATATGGGGTTTGGGTCCCCTGAGGAGCTGAATGGAGAAGGTGAATGTTCAGAACCAGGCTTCAATTGGCTGAAAACCAATTGTCTGCCAAGATTTACCCCACAGTCCCATGGCAGAAAGGGTTTATGTGGGACTCCTGTGCCATCATGCAAAGAGTAACAACAACAAGAGAAATTGGCTGTAGAGTCAGGGTCAGATGGGGTGAGACCCTATTGTTAAGGTGCTTTGATGGTTGTCAAAGGATTTAAAGAGAGGTTTTGCTGTATGGCTGGGATGAGAAGACTGCAAGGGAGAGGAAGAGCAGGTTCATGGTCAGCTGGTGTGGAGAAACCTTCAGAGGTGTGATGGGACCCAGAGTGGCAGGAGCACTGATACCAAGACCCTGCAAATACTAGTGGAGTGAGGATGGATGGATTTTCTGTCTGTAACAAAGTAGTGATGGAAAGCATCAGCTGGGGAGCCATGCTGGGCATTCTACCAACACCCTCTGCTGTGTGCCACAGCTCTGGGGCCCAGGGGAAGTCAGCCTCTTTCTTCTGATGCCAGTGGATGCTGTGGGTCTGTTACTGAGCAATTTGCAGGATCTAGTCACCTCTGTCACTTCACCTGTTCTAAGTGGCCTCTCTCTTGAGTGTGACAAGGAGTGGGGACTCAGCCAGACTCTGTGGCTGAAATGCCAGGCACTGCTGACACACAGCAAAGCTGATACAACTATAATGAGGGGAAAAGGCTGCCTTATTAATTACAGTGGCTTACAGAGGAGGAACCAAGGAGAGGGACAAAGCAAGCCATCTGGGTTGGCAGATTAGATGATTGGAAATCTCCCTAAATTGCCTCAATACTCTTAACCATGTTTTAGCCATAGGAGCCCCATTCTGGCATCCACCTCCCAAGAACCTCTGTCCATGATATCCTTACATCCAGTGAGACTAAAAATTGGGCCTACAAGAGAGACATCAGGTTTATCTGGACTCCCAAAGATCTGTGACCAACACCCCCTTTCTCCCTGCTGAACAAAATTATGTGCAGCTGGGATGTCCTGACTGCATTCCCTTGAGATGAGCCCTTCTGCCTTTGTGGTACCAGGCTCCTCTGCAAGCAGTAAAGTTGACTTGAACCATTATTAAAATAATACAGAGACCCCAGAGGATCTTTAACCAGGAGATACTTAACAATTACTACCTCTAAGACTGTTTCTACTTGATTTGAACCAGGGTTTCTCCTGCTATCTAAGTGCTGGAGCAGACCTCAAGTCCGTTCCCACTGGGCTATGAGTGCCATGTGACTTAATTGTCCTTGATATTTTTCTAGTCATGTCAAGGGTTTCCTTCAAAATGTTATATAGCTGAGAAAGAGTTTATTATTTGCTGTCAGGGGGCAAATAACACCAAGGCATCTCTGAAGACATCTATAATGTATGTGTGTAATGTGAAGGTTAAAATAAATCATTAAAAATCCATTCTTTTGAGGGCAATATACTATGAAATATTTCATCAGAAGGCCTGGATATTATTGCACTTGCAATTAATCTTCTTGGTTATAGCACAGCTTGTTTTCTCCTGCCACATTATCTTTCTCTGTTTTCAGCAGCCACTAGATGTCAGGGGAAAATTCTTTTGGCATTGTTTTTGAGAAAATTCCTGTCTAAGTTGTAAGCTGTTTCTTCATTCATATGAGGTCTAAAAAATTGCCTGATACGGTTGGAAATACCTTGGTATCTCATCTGTCCCCCAGCTTTGACCCTTGGTTTGCAACCATGAATCACTTCATGCAGCTGAAGAGGCTTGGCTCTGGCAAAATGATAACCACAGCACTGACCATCTTTCATCCCCTGCATGCAAGTCATGGATATTTTGTTATTACTACTGATTTTTGCCTAGGTTTAAGCACTGTCTTTTGGAGCATTTGTAACCCTTCTGTTATCAGATCATCATGTTGCAAGTATTCTGTGACTTGATTTTTATGACCGGAGTGAGTAGTTTTTGTTTGTAAGATGAGTGGTGGGGACAAATCTTGCATAACAAAGATATGCTTGCAAGGAGTCACAACACCAAATGGACTTTGGGAGCCAGTGCTTGGGGAAGGTGATGGGAGAAGACACTTTGTGGATGGTTCTTGCATGCAAGGAGGCCACCTTGCTGCAGATGTTCCCCTACTGTCATATGCACCATCAGCATGAACCTCCTCCCCAGGAAGGGTCAGGAAGATGCCAGAGACACACATATCGCTCCCTGTCTCCAAGAGTCATTGCAACACATTTTTTTTCACACAGGGGAAAGGGGGAACAAATGCAAACCGTGAGTCCCACAAAACGGAAGCACCGAAATGTTTTCATTTTCAAAACATGTTTCAAACATTTTTGAAATGTTTTCTTGTAAGTTCTCCTCCTCAACTGTGCACTTCCTGACTCTAGAGCAAGAGCTGACTGCTATGAACAGCTCTGCCCCTCAAAGCAATGACGTGCTAGAGAGGGCCAGTTCTCTTGTGAAGGGTCCTGTCTGGGACGAGAGTGCTTAAAGGTAAAGGGTTAATGCAGGAGGACAGAGAGATGGTCTCTGACATTTGAAGATGATATAAATGCTCCTGCTTCTCATGTCCCATGGCAGTCCTCCCTTCCCTTTGAAAGCTTTTGCTTTTTTAGCCCAGCTTGCTGCACGTTCAAAGTGGCTTTTTCCCCTGTATTGGAAAACAAGTGGTTTGGGAAATTTGGAAATTTGGTTTCTGCCTGGTTCGTAGTGTATTTTGATTCATAAGTTTCTTCCTAATGTGCATGGCTTTTCCATGGGAGGCTGAAAATCATAGGATCATGGAATCATTTAGGTTGGAAAAGCCCTCTGAGATCACTGAGTCCAACCATTAACTCAGCATTGCCAAGCCCACCACTTAAACCACATCCCAAAGTGCTACATCAACATGGCTTTTAAAACCCCTTCAGGGATGGTGACTCCACCCCTGCCCTGGACAGCCTATGCCAGGGCTGAACAACCCTTTGAGAGAAGTTTTTCCTAATTTCCAATCTAAACCACTCCTAGTGCAACATGTGTCTTCTTCGGAGGGTATGTATTTGAATCGATGCAATATGTAATAGTTTTGCTCTGATGGAGAGAGGCTACAGCCACAGACATGGTGCTTGGAACCAGAAATGCTTTCTAAACATAAATTATAGGTGTGACCTATGTTTCTTTTGTGCCATGGTGTTTGTTGCAGGCAGGCATCCTGATGCACCTTGCCCCAGCTCAGGCAAGGTTCATCTGTATCCTTCATGGAGCTGAAGGGGTTTCAATGTATTCCAAAACTGTGAAATGCTGAAAATTTGGCAGCAAGTGAAACAAAACAATTTTTGCTCTTTTCTCTCTTCTTTTTTACTGGTCTTACTGGAATGTCCTCATCAAGGACAAAATCTCATATAAGTTTCTTGCAGAAAGACTTTATACTTAACATGATTGAAAACAGGATTTGGTTCCTCACCTGCAGCCTCAGCCTGTTGAACTCAGCCTTTTTCACCATAACAAGTGCTTGTAAATCCTGGTGCTTGAAGGTAGGATGTGTGCAGGTGAACAGATTCTCTGTACACCAGCACTGGTTTTGAAGACAAGATGAACTGTTACTCTGTTTTTCCTTGTTGTGTGAGTCTGGGTAGTAGACCTACAGAGACTCCTTTTTTATGGAAGTTATACAGCAGAGCCTGTGGAATTTCATTAATTCGGGCATCTTTGGGACAGAAGAAAGCTCAAGACACCTCTTAATCTAAATGTCTACACCAAGGACCATACTGCCAGAAAAACCCAGAGCAGAAATGAGTCCAGGCTTTTTCAGTGTTTCACTTCTATCTGTTGTATTGCACTAAATAGTTTATTTAATTGTGGCCTTTGTATTGGATGTTGGGAAAAATGTTACTGAGTATGGTATGTCATGTAGATTATTCCCCCTTTCTATCAACTCAGTAAGTTTCCTTTGAAGCCAACTTAAGTTTGCTTTGCTGCAACTAATGCTATGACAGTCATCACATTCCCTCTGTGGGCTTCTTTCCTGTACACTGAGGAGACATTACTCCACCAATCTTTCTTTTTAAGTGGTATTTTCTTCAGTTTCTTATAATTCTTGTTCTCCTGTGACCTTTTCCTCAGCTTGCCCACATCTGACTGCCTTTTTTCACAGTGTTGATGTTGTTTAAAAATGTTATGTCTCACAACATGCCTGAAGAAGAGACGACTGAGAGAGGATCTTACCAATTCTTATGAATATCTTAAGGGCTGGTGTCAAGAGGATGGGGTCAGACTCTCTCCAGTGGTGCCCTGAGACACGACATGGGGCAGCAGGCTCAAACTGAAGTGCAGGACGTTCCCTCTGAATATGAGGAAAAAATTATTCACTATGTGAGTGACAGGGCATGGATACAGGCTTCCCAAAGAGGGTGTGGAGTTTGCTCTGAAGATATTAAAAACCATTAGGGACATGACCTTCTCCAGGTGAGCCTGATTTATCAGAGGGATTGGACTAGATGATTTCCAGAGGTCCCTTCCAACCCCTACCATTTTTTAGTTCTGTGATTCTGTGATATCTATGGTGAGTTAAGATGAAAGAAGAGTGGATAAAGATGACCTGAAAAAGGCCTTTTTCTTAGGACTGATCTACTTCATGTCTGTCATTGTCCTTTCTGGACTAAAGTGACAACATTTAGTTAAAGAGACTTCCCCCCCCACCACTTGCCCCACTTCTTTTTTTGCTTAACCTCAGACAGAAGACAGTGATTGTGTCTGTTAACTGGCTTACATGGCACAGTTGATTTATTCCCCAAACATGAGATGCCTTCCCAGAGAATCAAAGATTTGTCTCACTGCTTGGACTTTTTGTATTTTTCCTGAAAACAAAATTAAAACCACAGTCCAGCAGAGGTTGTGACAGAAAAAAAAAAAAAAGGCAAAAGAACCTGTTGTTCTGCTGCAGAATTCCTTGACCGGTTTGGATTCCTTCAAGAACAAATTTGACCTGATGAATGGCTGTAATTTCAGGGCTATGCAGAGTCTGCAGTGTTCCACATCTACTGCATGATGTAGAGCGGGGAAGATTAAAGTTTCTAATGAGCTCCAAGTGAGCAGCCTGGGCTATATCCTGCAGCTTTCAGCTGATGAGGTATTTGCAAAGGAACAACCCACCTACAGCAAACACTGTTCAGTTTCCAAAATGCTAATTTATACAGTCTTTGCTAAAGAAGCTGGGAAACAGATGAAGGTATCTCCTTCATCTGTATTGAAAGACATTCCACTTTTCCATAATCTTACCTTAAAAACTGATTCCTCCTAAGAAATTTTCTTTGCATCCTTTACCCTGAGGGTTTTCTTTGTTGTTATTTCCTCCTGGATAGAAGTTGTAGACCACCACCTCCAGCTGCACACATATCCCCATCTGCCCTGTAATGTAACGAGGAACACACTCAACACAGCCCTGTCCTTGCAGGAGAAATTCCTCCATTGAGATGGATATTGAATCTCACTCTGACCAAACTGTATTCTGGCAGATTCCATGCTACAGCTAGGAATGTGACAGTTAATGTACAGGTGTCCTATTGTGAAAAATGTTTTTGTGATTCGTGTCAATTGACAATGGAATCAGCAAATGCTTCTATCTGCTGTGTCAAAAATAGGCACAAAGAACGGTTTTGAAACTTTCTGACCAAATAACCAAATAAAGCACTGAAATAAAAGAAGTGTAGTAGAGTAAAAGAGATGAGGTAACAAGACAACTGATGCTTAGAATAAAATAGAAAAAGTTGTGGTAAAGCTAAGAGATATTGCAACAAAACAACTAAATGTTTGTGTATAATAAAAAGCTTGATGCACTGGACAAAATCATGTAGCAGACACCAGTGCAAGGCCTCCCTCCAGACAACCACAAGAAGGACAGGAAGCCAATGACCACCTGGAAAGATTATGAAATTGCTGATCCCAGCTTATTGATATTT
>WBNO01032587.1:0-28136 GCA_013400575.1 Peucedramus taeniatus
AGCAGGGATCCTGGAGAAGGGTGGATCTTCCTCTGGAGATCCAGTGGTGGTGGCCTGATCTTCCTCTGGGAATCCAGTGGAGCAGAAAGCTGCTCCTCTGGGAATGCAGTGGGCAAAGGCTGCTGTGGTGTCCCAGTCCTCAGATTGGATCCAGGTAGGAATGCTTGGCTCTTCCCCCTGGGTGGAGCATCTCCCCATGGGATGATAGAATTTTATCAGCCAAGCAGGGACACTCAGTGGCCATGGGCAGAAGAGATTTCCTGGAGGGAGGATTGGCTGTGGAAGAGAAAAAGAAAACTGCCCAATGAACAGGAGATAACTGCCCCAGCTCTGACAGATAGGAATAGAATCCACAGCCCCAGCCACACCTTGCAACCTAAGACACCTGGCTCAGCCCAACCCCTGCCCCAGCCCCACATGGGCTCTGCTGCAGTCAGGCTGGCAAGTTTTGCACCTTTGGTGGGTTTGGGGTCCCCACGAGGCATTGCTGACCCTCTCCTGTGTCCTTGCAGCGTGCGGACGGCGCGGGAATCGCTGTGCTCCAGGAGAGACATGTGAGTGATCCCAGGAGATGGTGCTGCCAAAGGACAGAGCCTGTGCCTGCTTCTGCCACAGCTCGTGGAGCACCAGCTGCTGCACTGAGGGGGCATGAACCCTGCAGTGTCTGCTGCAGCTGCTCACACTGGCATCCAGATGTGCTCGTGTTGTGTGCCCCACGCCCATTGACCCACTCCCATTCCCTGGGAGCTCTGGCTTTTATCCCAAGGGGTGCTTCCACTCCTCTGGGCTGTGCTTTGAGAGATGAACATGATCTGTGGCTTTGAAGGAAAACAGATCCTAAAGGATTTCATCCCCTACCCCTGGTTTGGGGGCTCCTGCTGGGTGGGCTGGGGTAGCTCTGGCTCTGGGGGAGCCCAGGGGTGCACAGGGCCCAGTGGGGTACCCAGGGTCACAGCAGCTCTATCACTGCAGTCCCAGCCCTGGGGAAGTCCTGGGGTGTGTAGGGCTCTGTGGAGTGCCTGGGGTCACGCTGGCTCTGTCACTGCAGCTCCAGCCCCAGGCACAGCAGCCAGTGCAGGGTTTTCCTACCCAAGGTCTACAGGGCACTTGCAAAAGCTTGAGGAAATAACGAATGGCAGCAACAATGGTACAAGGACCAGGCTGCCTCGAAAGGTTTCTTTTCCCTGTGCTGGTGCTACAAACCAGCCCGAGCAGAGCCCACCAGCTGGAGCTGCTGTGGTGGGGGTGTGAGGACTCCCTGCTCCGTGCCCTTGTCACCATCAGAGTGACCCACGACCCCTCCTGCCCGCACCTGCAGAGCTGACAGGTCTCTCCTGTCCCCTCAGGGATGCCTGCTCCAGTGTTGGCTCCGTGCTCAGCCTGGAGCCTGCAGAGAGTGTCAAGTCCTGGCCGAGCTCCTCCTCAGGCTGGACGTCCCTGGTGAGCGCCAGCGTGGCCGGGAGCGTTTCAGCACCATCCATGGGCAGCCGCAGCACCCAGAGCCTCAGGTGAGGGACCCCCAGCCCATCCTGGGTGTGTTGGGGGGTGCTGAGATGTGGGGGCTTCCTCTGGGCTCTCTTGGGATGTGCAGAATGGAGCTCAGAGGACCTGTGGTGGTTAAGGTCAAAACATCAAATCAAGGGAGGCAGTCAGTGCCACGCTAGGATCAGTGAAACACCAGATGAAAGTCACTACATCAAAAACATGCTTCAAGCAGGAAAATATCCCTTGATGTATTCTCTGGAGATAATTTAAAGAGGCAATGCAGCCTATTTGAGGATTTGTATGCCATATGCTCGCTGCTGAGGGAGAGGAATGCGTTTCTACTGTTCTAATATCAAATATGTTAATTTTTGGTGGTGATGCTGACGGGCTGGGAGAGAGCTGAAGAGGGGCCCAAGGACCTGCACAGCCCAAATGTCCCTGCTTTGCTCTGTGGGTGCCCAGGTGCCCATCCTGAATTGGTGCCCATCAGAGGGACCACCCAGTCCAGGGAAAAACCCCATTTCTGTGTCACAGAGAAATTTGTGTTGCATGTGTGAAACAAGCACACGAGTTTGGAAAATCTCTGTAAATCAGGGTCTGGGGCTGCATTGTGGAGGGAGGTGGTGGGGATGGAGGAGGATATCAGATCCCCTTGGAGGTTTGTGAGGGCAGAGATGGAGCAGGGATGGAGTCCTGGGGCAGGGAGCAGAGTGGGCTCCAGAGAGCATCATGCCCCTGTTGGGAAGGTGGAAAAGGTGCCAACCATCCAAACTCAGGGTGGGCAGGGCTGGCAGTGCCCCTGCTCACAGCCCCTGTGATTTGGGGCCTCCCCACCCCGCTGCTTTCCCAGGGATGGTGTCTCAGGACACGCATCACTACTTTTCCAGTTTTTCTCCCCATAACCAGGTCAGGTGCCAGGCTGAGGCTGGGCACAGCTCCCTCCTGCTCCCTGCAGGTGTGCAGGCAGATGTGACAGGAATTGTCAGGGTTGTGGAGCACAGTTTCACTGCAGGAATTAGTATTAAAATCCCTGCTCTGATTCTGGAGAGCTCTGTCCCCACGGCCCCACCTGCCTTGTACAGGAGAATCGCTGTTGTCAGAACTGATGTTCTGAAGAGCAGCTCCCCGGCAGGAAACACCCTGGGTGAGCTGGAGCAGTTTGGGGGGGTACAAGGCAGAGTTTAACAGCAGTCAGGCAGGGCAGAGACCTGTGGGGAGATCACAGAATCCTGGAATGGTTTGGGTTGGAAAGGACCTTAAGGATCATCTCATCCCAACTCCCTGCCATGGGCAGGGACAACTTCCATAGACCAGAGATGAGTGGGAGCCCTGAGAGCAGTGGGCTGAGCTCACTGAGACCCTGCACCACAAATAAAGCCCTTCCTAAGTGCTGCTGAGGAGGCTTTGGTCCAAATGACCCAACTCTGATCATTAATGAATGACAGAAAAACAAGCATTGTGGCTAATTTCTGAGCTGAAACACCTTGGATTTATAGTAGAAGATATGCAGGCTTTCAGGTTGGACACTGGGAGGAATTTCCTCCTGGAAAGGGTGGTCAGGCCTTGGAAGGGGCTGCCCAGAGAGGTTTGGAGTCCCTGTCCCTAAGGAAGGTGGCACAGTGCTCTGGGCTGGGTGACAAGGTGGGGATGGGTCACAGGTGGGACTCAGTGGTCCTGGATTCCTTTCCTGCCTGAGTGATTCTGGGGTTTGCTGGGCTGCCTGTGGTCCTTGTGGAAAGCGAATTATTCTGAGCCCTGGCCACAGTGTGACCATCACCCTCTGTCCTGGGGCTTGGGAAGGGGCAAATTGCAAATGCTGGTGAGGGAGCCGTGTTTGGCTGCAGCTCATCTAAGATGGAAATAGAGCGAGGAGGGGATGAAATGCAAACAAACAGGAGACGAGACTGGAGGTAATAAAAATGAGATCAGGGAAACGAGCTCTTCCTTATTAAGATTCCTTTGTCTTACACAAGCTCCCAGTAATGAAAAACGAGTCCTGCTCGTGTTGGCTGCTCAGCACCACATCTGGGGTGTTTGCTGAACAAACAGCTGCCAAGAGCCAGAGGAGAACGAGGAGCTCTTATCACCCCTGTGCTTACAGGAGGGAGAGCTTTGATTAACGTTCCCTTTAATTCTCTGCTATTTAAATGCCTGTACAAAATGTTGGCCAGCAGAGCTAAGCCTCCATAAATATGACACAGCGCAGGGTTGGAATAAATATGATTTTTTTTTTTTTTTATTAAGAAGCCAATTTAAAAGTTTATGTATTTACTGTGCCCCTTTCCAGGCAGGTCAAGGTTGTGCTGTGATGGGAGAGGTGCAGTCAGGGTGTGGATCCACAGCCCAGGATCTATCTCTCCATTTGGAGCATCCACAGCCCTGGCATCACCCTGGGATCACCCTGACAGCAATTAACCTTCCACCTTGGTTCACAAAACCAAGAGCCCTGGTCCCAAGGCTGCTGGGGATCCAACACGTTTATTTTTAACCACAATTGTGTCAGAAGCAAATCATTACGTGGGAAACTGGGAGCTCTTGTGTAGATGACGGTTTGACAAGAAAATCCTCTTCTGACAGAAATGAGGCCAGTGTCTCTTCCCTCCCTGAAATGGAGCTGTCTTGGTTTTATTTATGAGTTCCCAGGAAAAGCATCCCAGCCACACTTTCGGCCCTGGTCATGTGTTGCAAAGCATGTGTGGATTTTATTGTATAAATGATTTCAACTGGTATAATTGTAATCATGCTAATTGCTATGTAATCTTCACTAATTATTGTTGTATGTCATTTGGTTTGGTGTAAATGGCAGATTGCAGAGCTCTGTTGGCTTCCAGGTGCCTCCTGGGCATCTTTTGCCTTTTGCTGGGAAGATCATCTTCCCTGAGGGTGATGAGGAGCAGGGCTCTGCTCAGGGCTGGGGGGGCTCGTGGTCCTGCCTCCTGTGGCATCATCTTCTTTTGGGGCTGCCTGTGACGTCCTGGGGTCATTTTGAGCCCTGGGAATTTGTGCTGGGAATTAGCCAGGGATTTATGGATGAACGGAGGATGCTGCAGGATGGGCGTGACCGTCGCGCTCTTGTGTCCTGCCTTGTGAGGAGGAGGAGGATGAGGATGATGAGCCATGATTTTGGAGGGGATTTTGGTAGGCATAAGGGAGCAGTTAAAGAAACAAATCATGGAATGGTTGGGGTAGGAAGGAACCTTCAAAATCATCCAGTTCCACCCCCTGCCATGGGCAGGGACACCTTCCACTGTCCCAGGTTGCTCCAAGCCCTGTTGAGCCTGGTCTTGGACACTTCCAGGGATCCAGGGACAGCCAGAGCTTCTCTGGGCAACCTTTGCCAGGGCCTCACCACCCTCCCAGGGAAGAATTTCTTCCCAATATCCCATCCAACCCTGCCTCTGGGTGCGACCCTTAATGAGTGCAGAAAATGGGAACTTTCAGGCAAGACAAGGATGGATGGGGGAGTCTTGGCCTTTGGCTGGAAACCAGGGCATGGAGAGTGTGAAGTCCCTGCTGTGTGGCCCTTGCCAGCCATGGAAACTGGAACAATCCCACCTTTGCAGCTTTCACTCCACTTCAGACTCTGAAGATTTTCAGAAAAGCAGTACTTGTCCGTCATGTTAACAGGACAATAAATACAGTGTGTTCAGTCCTTGTTCACAGCCCATTAGTGGTTCTCACCTCTCCACTCGCTTTTATCTCAGCCTTAAAACCCAAATAAAAACTCTGATGCCTGTGTTTAATTTATGAAAGCCATTCATGCAGCACACAGGTTACAATATTATTTGGAAACGTGCAGAATGAGTGGAGCAATTTCTGTACAAAACCTCACCGAAGGATTACACCAGCCATTTAAGTAAGATGCAATTTAGGATCCTAAAATCCAGCATTATTGAAATGTCTCAAACTATTAATCAGCTACGGTGCTTCAGCAGTGTCAGCACGGGATGGCCCTGAGGGGTGCAGTGATTCAGGGAGATGAAATCTCTGGTTAATTCCTTTTGTGTTGAATAATCAAATGATTTAGGCTGGTTAAATGAGCAGGGAAAGGCACTGGGTACCAGGACAGGGGGGCACCTCTGTTCCCTGTGTTGTGCCAGTGGGTGCCAGGGACCTGCTCCACTGCCCCTTCCCTCCTGCAATGACACATTTCCCAGCTCTGGAGTTTGTCTTCAGCCCATCTCAGCATGTAAATTATTTCACGGGTCAGCAGAGCCTGGTCTGAGCATCCCGGGATTATCTGCTCCCACCCCATTCCCATGGCAACAGTGGCATTCCCAGGGCAGGAAGCTTCATTATGGCCATGAACAGCTCGAGTGCTGCTCCCTCCCAGAGATGCATTTGTTGTTTGGGTCCTACTGCTTTGCTCTGCCCTATTTCCTCTTTTTCCCTGCTCCTTTCTTTCCCAAATTCACATCCCAGTAAGGCCAGACCTTGGTTCCCTCAGCTGTTGGGGTACCTGGGAGTGGGGACACTGCCACAAAGCAAATTTAGGTGCTTGGAGGGGATCATAAAGTGTCCCATCAGGGGCTTAGTGATGGCAGTGACCCCAAGCCCACTTGTGCCTGCAGTCTCCCCATCTCTGTGGCAGGGACAGCCTGACTGGGGTTACTGGTGTGGATCCCATGTGGTTCCTGCACCAGCCCTTGTTTGGGATGTGCCCCTGTCTGGCCATCCCCCCTCGCTGTGCAGGAACAGCAAATTCAGGTGTTGCAGGGCTCCTGTTTGAGCAGCAGCCTGGGTGAAACATGCCCAGCAATAACATTGAGATGTGTCGGGGGTGCGCTGTGAGCTGGCTTCATAAAATTTTAGTGAATAATCTTTGGCTTTGACAGAAATAAAATAAATCCTACATATTGCTGTAATCTGTCAAGAAAAAGGATATTTGGAGGTAAGTGCTGGCTTGGCAGAGCTGAAGCTGGTCACACCACACGCTCTATACCAGGAATTATCTGGGCTGGCTGGCCTGGGCTTCTTTAAGATAAAATCCTTGGGCATTGCCCAACTGCTGGATGCAGCAGTGAGCTTATCCCGAGACTCCCATGGCAGTGCCAGCTTTTTACTGCTCAGCCTTGTCCTTGCTGGATGACATCCCGGTCCCTGGGAATCCCACAATCCAAACTAACACCAGTTTCTGTTGTTCAGGGTGAGCAGAGACACCAAGGACCCCGCTCTGAGCCGGCCCCTCTCCTCCCGGGGCTCTGCCCGGCCCAGCGAGGCTGCAGATCCGGGGAGGACAGCGAGTCCCCTGCTGGGGGCCAGAAGACGGGAATATGGAAAACCTCTGGCAGAAGAAGAGGAGCTGGAGAGCCCAAAGAAGCCCGTGGATAGGATAGGAGAGACGTCCCCATCGGTGCTGCGGCGGGGCGGCTCCCCAGCTGCGGACGGGAGGTTCCGCAGCGCGATGTCCCCGCCGGTCCCCAGCAGGAGGAGGCTCTCGGTGGCCTCGGTGTCCTCGGGGCTGGTGCCCAGCTCTGCTGCCCTCTCGGAGTACGTGGAGGAGCTGCGGCGGCAGCGGGGAGCGGAGCAGGAACCGGGGCTGCCGGCGCTGGGGGACGCCTCTCCCCTGCCCATTTACCACACCACTGGCGCCGTGGCCCTGCGGCGCTCCAGGGCTGTCCCGGCGGCCGAAGAACCCCCGGGGAGGCTGGAGGGGGACCAGGCAGGGGAAGGAGAGGCAGCAGGTGCCAGCCTCACCCGCTCCTCCAGCCTGCGGAGCATGGCCTCGGAGCCGGCCGAGCCGCCGCGTTCCCCTGCGCTGAAAAAGGCATCGAAATTCGGCTCCTACGACTCCCTCCTGCCGGCCCTCGATGGCTCCGGCCGCCGGCCGAGCTCCCCGGCTGCTGGCATGGAGGTGCCATGTCTGAGCTCCTGGAGGAGCTGCCTGGAGCCATCGCTGGAGGATGTGGAGCTGGGCAAGGAGCCGGAGGGATTTCTGAGCTCGCTGTCCAGCGATGGGATGAGTGAGGGGAAGGGGAGCGACCCCTTCAGCTGGCGAATACCCACCCTCAACTACGAGAGGAGAACCAAGGTTGACTTCGACGATTTCCTGCCGGCCATCCGCAAGTCCCGCTCCACCAGCAGCCTGGCCAGACCCCGCAGGGACAGGAGGGACGGCCACCGGCCCCTCACCGTGCGCTTTGAGGACGAGGCCATAGCGGGCACTCTGGAGTCCTCCGAGACCAAGGGCACGGCCAAGTGCAGCCCGGCCCCTCGGGAAGAGCCTGGGGATCTCTCTGACTCCTCCTCATCCTCTGGATCCCACCGGTCCTCCCGGAGCGCCGACAGCATCAAGCGGCGGCCGCAGCCCCTGAGAGGAGCCGGGGAGGGCTCCAGCGGCAGAGCCGGCGCCCAGGGCAGTGGGATGAGCCGCAGAGCCGAGGCCGAGGGGAAGGAGGATGATGTCAGCAGCATCATGAAGAAGTACCTGGGCAAAGAATAAGGTAACTGTGTGTTCTGGTTTGAAAGCAAAACCAATGAGAGACTCCAAGTCAGAAATAAAATTTTTTAGGAAGAAGAAAAAAAACCCGAAATACATGCAATAATACAAAATAAAAAAAATACACTGACAGAGTCAGAATACAACCTGACACCCTGCTAGTAAAGGTGGTGGTAGCAGTCCAGATGAAATGGTCTTGTTGAAGTGGTGATCCCGTAGAGAAGATCTGGTAGCACTTTGTCCTCTGGAAACCAGTGGGCAAGGACACTTTGTTCTGTCCCAAACCTCAGATTATATCCAGGTGGGGATGCTTAGCTCCTCCCCACTAGGCGGAGCATCTCACAATGGGCTGATGTCATTTGATGAGTCATGTGGTGGGTCCTTGATTGCCAGAGGGAGTTATCTCTGAGTCATGGGCCCATTAACAGGAAATAAGGAAAAACAATGCCCCTCCTGGTTTCAACAGCTCTTGAAGATGGGAATAGAATACATCTTTAACCTAGGACACATGCTAGCCACTGATTGCATGGGCTCAGGGCCGAGGGGGCACCTTTGGGGGCTGGCCCTGAGCCACTGCCCCTCCTTGGTGCCTGTGCTGATGGTGGGGAGTGTGTAGGGACAGGATAACTCAGGACAGCAGGAGTCCCCATGCTCCTCCTGGCATGTCAGAGCATCCCAGGGCTGCCAGGGTGTCCATTGGGGTGTGTGGCAGTGGGACTGGTCCCCCCTTGCCTTTGCACCTTCAGAGCTGCAGTGGGGACACTGCTGGTGCCAGGGACAGCCCCAGAGCTGTCCACAGCACCAGCTCGGAATTCATTGGGGTTTCCCAAAACCAGCATCCCTTAGCTCCCACCCCAGCACCTGGCAGACCCATCCCCCCAGGCGCTCCCTCCTCAGGGGCCCAAGTTTCTTTTGGTGATTAGAAATCAGCTCGGGCTGGAGGCTGGGGGTTTCTTCTCTGGAGAATGGGGCTCCCACCTGGCCCAGATATCCTTCCCCCAGTCATCAACACCCTCTGACACCCACTTGGATGTCATGTCTGGATTGCAACTGACACTTGGAGAATTAGGATTTATTGCTGCAATCCAGGTTTGAAAGCAGAGTCCCTAATGAATGCGCCACAACTGTAATTAAGTGTTTAAAATAGATTAGAAAAACATTTTGTAAAACCACTGCCTTTAGAGTAACTTATTGGATGTCAAGCTGTGACCAAATTGACTAAGCCAACACACGAAGGGAGTGCGTGTTAATAAAACATTTCTTTCCAGGAAGCAGATTTGCATAATGCAACGTCCCACTTTCTGCAGGATTCGTTTCCATCGAGCGCAGCAGCTGGCCCCGACCCGCCATGACGAGGAGCCACGATGGGCACACAGCTTCCCTGCTCCTGGCAGAACCACCTCACGTCAGCAGAGACTGCAAAAGGCTCCTCAAAAGTCATGGGATGGTTCTACAAACTTTTTTTTGGTCTTGGACGCACCGTGGTTTCCTCATGCTCCTGCCCCGTTTCCCAGTGCAGCAACTTTGCTCAGGGCCAGCCGTGGGGACAAGGACTTTCCTGTTCTCCTGCAGTTGTTTGACTGGGGAGTTGGTGCTTAAATTAAAACCCAGCGGCTGCCACAGATGTTGAGGACGTGCCATGGACAGGGAAAGCCGCTCTGAGGAGCTGGAGGGACACCAAACCCCTCCTTTGTAACCCAGAGCTGCAGCCCAGGTGTCTCATCCCACACTGCACTGCTCAAAAATCAGCTGATCTTTCAGGATGCTCTTGGGTCTCAGTGTGACACCCAGCAACAGCAGAGCTCTGAAGCTTTTGTAATTCCACAGGTATTTGATGGATCCATCTGTGCTTCCACGGTTCCAGCCTGTGGGGGACATCTGGGCACATCCCAGTGGCATGCAAGGCACATGGGCAATGGGGGGCTCTATTTAATGTCTGCTTGGTTTTTACACAATAAAATATTTGCTTCTTTGACACACAGGTCCCTTCTTGTTATTCCTTTCCCCACGGTGGGAGCAGGTCTGTGGAAGTTGTGCAGTGCAGAGCTGAGCACCTCCTTCCACAAAAACCTTTTTTCTCAACCTCACCCTTCTTTCCTAGAAGAGATCCAAACTTATTCCTTGATCAGAGGTTTGGGACAAAAGGATACAGATCCATGCACAAATCTCTTCTCTCCATCAGGGATTTCCAAGTCATTTTCTTGGCTGGGAAATTTCCACCAATTTGCACAAGCTCCCGGGACCCCCCGGGACAGCCACAGGGCAATGGCAGCTTGAAAGGCCAATTGGGCACTGTTCAGCATTTTGTTTTGCCTGTTGTATTCTTCACCTTCACTTCTAATTTAAAGCAAAGCCTTGCAGCAAGCAGCATTTTCCTTGTCAGCGATGGATGGGGAGCCTGGGGATGAGGGCTCACATCAGCACTTTGCTCGGCCGCCTGTCAGCAATTCCCGGCGATTCCCGGCAGCTCCGCAGGGCCAGCAGCCTGGCAGGAGGCAGCTCTGCTCAGGGTGACATTCCCTCTGCTCCCACGTGTCCCTTTCAGGACGTGCACCTCATGCAAGAAGGCAGCAGATGAAGAAATTGCCTCTAATTAGTTTTAAATTGGTCTTTTTTTTTTAATGATTCTGCTATTTCTGGGAGGAAAAAAAAAATAAAGCAAGTGCTTTTCTCTTTGCAGGGAGTATTGCTCCCCAGAAGGATTTCACAGAACCATGGAATCACAGAGGGGTTTGGGTGGGAAGGGACTTTAAAAATCATCCAGTTCCTCCCTGTGCCATGGGCAGGGACATCTTCCACTAGCCCAGGTTGCTCCAAGCCTTGTCCAACCTGGCCTTGGACGCTTCCAGGGATTCAGGGGCAGCCACAGCTTCTCTGGGCAACCTCTGCCAGGGCACCACCACCCAATATCCCATCCATCCCTGCCCTCTGGCAGTGGGAAGCCATTCCCTGTCTGTCCATCCCTTGTCCCAAGTCCCTTTTGAGCTCTCCTGGAGCCTCTTTAGGCTCTGGAAAGGGCTTTAAACTCGCCTTGGAGCCTTCTCTTTTCCAGGTGAGCATTCCCAGCTCTCCCATCCTGGCTTCTTGGTAGAGGGGCTCCAACCCTCAGGACTCTGGTCTCCCCCAAGCCAACTGGTGGCACCTGAGGGGAGGGACACCGGTGGCACCTGGAGAAGGGATGCCCAGGAGCAGGAATCCAGTGCTGCCTCACCTTCTGCCTTTGAAGTCCAACCTACAACCACCACCGGCCGAGGTGTCGCTTTGCAGCTCGTTTTTAATCTCATCTCCAAACGTGACATAAATTGCTCATTATTTGTGGCCTTAGCAAAATGATTCTTTTGACACAAAGCCTTTGATTTGGAATTACTACAGTGTTGGGTCTGCTGGAAATTAAGCTGTTCCTATTTCAACTTGCAGGAGAAAAGCAGATTTGTGTGTAATACGCTGACTTCTTTCTTTTCCTTTTGCTTTGCAGGACACAGAGGAAATTGCTCTGTCACTTGGAATGGCTGTGCACATCCTTTAATGACAAACCAGGACAAAACGATGCTTGGCCTGGAGCATTCCAGGCTGAGTCCAGAGAATTGTTTGCCCTTGGAGCAGCCAGAGAGCAAAGCTCATGGATGGTGAGGCCGAGCCATCCATCAGCGCTGGCCGGCGGAAAATACGGCGTGGAGGGAAAGCTCTGGTTGCTGCTCCCCCCGGGATGCTCAGGAGACACAAAACTGATGGCTGAGCCAGCCAGGAGCAGGACCACGGCCATTTATAGCCTGGAGTGGGAGGACAGGAGTTATTCCCACTGCCCCTGTGTTTTAGCACATTCACCTGCTTTCAGCACAAGAGCTTTGCCCTTTGCTGCTGGCAGGGATGGAGGCTGTGGGGAGGGAAATGTGGAGGCTCCGTGTCAGCCCTGGAGAAGGGAGAGTGCTGCCAGTCAGCCAGGATCCTTCACCTGAGTGCAGCTCGGAGCTGGGATCAGCAGGAATGGGAGGGTAATGCCTCTGGAGCCCAGCACCCCTGTGCCCACATCCCTCCCTCTCCAGGAGGGGCAGACCCTGGCAGAGGGAAATGTCTCCACATCAAATGCAAAAGCATCAAGCAACGAGACTGCCAAGGCTCTAATTAGCATAATTAAAGCGTGCTCTTTTCTCCCACTGGCTGTGCCTGTGGAAAGCCTTCCTCAGAGGAGTGATCTCTGTGAGAGCTCCTTCTTTGCATGATGCCCATCACTCAGGACTGAGTGTCCAAAGCCATCCTGCAGCTCTCCTGGAGCTGTCCTGCTGGCACAGCTCCCTTTGGCTCATCACATCCATCCCTCATGGAGAATCCAGCTGCAGTGAGGGTGAGCTGGGCAGGCTTGGTGCAATTCCCAGTCCCTTCTGAGGTGGGTACCAGGGCAGGAGAGCTGCTGTCACCATGGGGTGACACACAAATGACACGGACAGCAGTTCTATTCAGAGCAAACTAAAAAACCTTTATTAAAACATCTGACTCCATAATTATACCTTTCTGAAATGCCAGTGTCATTGGAGGGTGACAGTGCCACCTCCTCAATGTCACTGGGCAGCCCAACAGTCCATCAGGTTGCTCGTCCCCCATAAAGGAATGAAAATAAGTTATTTACATAAAGTTTGTGGGAAAGTTCTGTACAAAAATGCAAACATCAGAAGGCTTGGTAAAACTTGAGAAAATCAGGGCAACAAGCTGCCTGGTCTCCTCATCACCTCCCTGGACCACAGCACTTTGCAGGAGCTGAGCATCAAGGAGATCATAGAATTCCTGAGTTGGAATGGGGGAGAGGAGGGATCCAACTCCTGGTCCTGCACCAGACCACCCCGAGAATCCCACCACGTGCCTGAGCTGCTCTGGGGCCTCTTCCAAAGCTCTCTGAGCAATCAGGGAACTCCATTTACTGCACTTCCAAATGATTAGCTGGGTCTGTGAGCCTCTTTCCCAACAAATAAGCTGTTTTCCCCAGCACCCGTATCTGTGAACGCTTGGCTTTGACTCCTAACTCCACTCAGGGGGATGGGAAGCACCCAGAGCTGCACATCCTCACCTGGTAGAGCAGCCAGGCTTGTTCTGATGGCTTGGTGGCTCTGGCAGAAGGATGGGGACGTGGGACCCCCACCTCTCCTGCACTGTGCTGAGCTCCTGCCCGCGCTGACAGGATTCAATTTCACGGCACTTGGATGCAGGGAGTTAATTCCTGACTGCTGCCATGCACGGAGCCTCTCTGCCATTAAACGTGTCCCTTCCAAAAGGGAGAAAGAATTGAAATTATTCTTCCTTGGGATGGCTCAGCAGGCGTGGCAGCCTCCCCCTGCCCTGCTCACTGTTTGCTGACATGGCTGGGCTCGTGCTCCACCCCTGGCACTGGGACTTCCAAATGGGTTTGGAATGGGGAAAAGGGTCTGTGAAGAGATGAGCCAAATCTTTGGCATGGCGTGGCACTGCAGGGATGGGTGGAAAATGAAAATGGACTGGATTTGCCAAAGCAGTGCTGCCTTGGCCACCCTCCTCTTCCCTGTGCGGATGGAGAGCGGGAATTGTGTCCCTGTGCTGTGCAGGACCACTGAGGGTGACCCTAAACCCCCTGTCCCCATCGAAATCAGGCTCTTACCCCTGCCCAGGGTGTCTCCTCACCGTCCATCCCAGCGTGGGGCCTGTCAGGAGGAAGGCAGGATGTGCTCCCTGCCCAGCTCCCGCCTTTCCCCCTCGCTCAGGGCCATCTGTCAGGCTGGGGCTCGTTTTTATCAGGCTGAGCTTTATCCTTATTGAAGTCCCGCTGGGATTCCTGCCTCAGTGCCAGCCAGCCCACACCCTCCTGCCGTGCCGGTGACAAGAGCGTGCTGCGCTCCAGCCGGGCTCCCGGCAATCCCGGCACAGCCCGGAGCATCCCGGGGAGCATCCCGGATCATCTGAGGAACATCAACCACCCCACACCCACAGCGCCTCCCGCTCTCCGAGAGGGGGAAAAAATCCCTGCAGGCAGGACAAGGAGTCCGAGGAAGGAGCTGGGGGCTCTGGGCTGAGGCTCTGCTGGGCTCGGTTTAGGCTGACACTGATGCTGCTGTTCCAGGGGCCTGGAAAAGATGAGATGCAGATGGCAAAAGGGGATGTGGTGGGGCTGTTCAGTGACCTCCCCAGGCTGGGATCTGCCCAGGAGCAGAAGGGACAGAGCTGGCCCTGCTCTGGACCACTGTGTGTCCCTGGGTGGCTCCTGGTCTCTCTCAATTCAAAATAATGCAGAATTTATAATGCATATAATGCAGAATTTATAATTCATATAATGAAGAATATACATTATAAATATATATTATGTATTGTATATTTATATATATTAATCGATTATATATTATATATAATATATCAATATGTTATTTATATATTAAACATATTTATCTCATATATATATATCTAATATTATATATTTTGCATCTATATTATAGAGAAACAGATAAAAACATATGGTAGATACATATTATACATTGATACATCTTAAAATTACATTGTATATTATATAATACATTATATATTATATATTCTGTGTCATGTATTTTATTGATGCATTCTGTATTTATAGAGGAGCTTGCTATGTCATCAAATGACTGATATGGTAGGGAAAAACCACTATAATTATCCTCATTCTATTTTTCCACTTTCACTAAGTGTACTTTTGAGCTGTTATAATGGCTATAATTAATTTTTGGTTGTTATTTTGGAGTGCAGGCCCATGCAGGCCTTTCCCACCTATATCCAAGAGATCACTTTTACCACACACCCACAGAAGGCCGCACTGGCCATTAAGGAAAATTGCTGCCAAATGAACTTAATACAAATTAGATTTAGCTGGACAGCCAGTGAACATTCCCAGCAATCTGGATTGTGCTAAATTATTTATAAGAGGACTGAGGGCAGGAGATGGGTCCTCATTTGCTCGCCTGGGTGATGAAGAAGGAGCAGCACCACTGCTGGGCATAAAACCTCCCCACATTTGCCACGGCTTTGGGGGAAAAGTGTTGTTTTTTCCCTCAACTCCCAGCCAAGCTGCTCTTTCTGAGTGATGAATTTCTCTGAATGGAAGTCCTGAAAGAACAGCGAGGGTTTAATTACAGTGCAAGGTCTTTGTGCTCGTGTGGCACATTGCAAAGCAGCTGGGGAGAGAGCTGCTGCAGCAGGAGCCCTCCCAGAGCCTTCCTTGCGCTGGCACTGGGGTACCTGGAGCAGAGGGAGGGCTTTAAAGGGAATAAAACCCACCCAGCAGAAGCAAATCCCGGATCTGAGGCTCATTTACATTCCAATTGCAGAGCTCTGGGCTGGCACTGACTCCAACCCACCCAGGCATCACCCACAGCAAGAATCCAAAACTGGGGCAAACCGGTGCCGCCGAAAATGCTTTTCCTAAGGAATATTCATGTTCTCTTCTGCTGGCTGGAGCAGCCAGGGCACCATGGCTGTGCCTTGGGAGAAGGGTCCCTCAGAGCCAGCCGTGACCCTGAGCTTGTCACGCTGCTGCCACTTTTCTGCTGATGTGTCAGAAATAGCTCAAGGTCTCGGGGGCTTTAAGACAAAGGTTTGGTACCTGTCCATTTTAATTACTCTCCGACAGCACAGCCTTTGTCAGCTGCCATCCTGAAGGATAAAGCCATCCTGCTTTGCCAGAGTTTCCCAGCAGTAGTGGGTGGGATTTCACAGGGATTTGGTCTGCCTGGTGCTGTACAAACACACCCAGGAGAGGTGCCAGGAAGGGGGAGCAGGGGTTGGTGCTGGGGTGCCCCGGGCAGACACCGGGACCAGCACCAGGACGTGGAAGCTCAGCTGAGCACGGGGAGCGTGGGCAGGGATCCAGGGAAACAGGACTCGGTGCTGGAAACCTGAACATGTGCTTTCTGGAAAGTGCCAAGAAAGCAACATTTGGAGGTTAAGAAATGGCAGAAAACAGACAGATTTTTCCATGCGAAATTCGGAGAAACGCCGACTGCGAGTTTGGCGGGGCCCAAGCTGTGCAGTTTGGGTGATTAAATCGTTAATATTTATCATATATACGGGGGGCTTTGGGCTCCCCAGATGAAAGGTGTCAGTGGCATTGCTGTGATGGGTGGCAAAGGACAAGGCAGGAGGGATGAGGTGCAGGAAGGGGAGCGTGGGCTCTGCCACGAGCCCCGTTTGCCCCCGTGGGTTATGGGATGGGCTGGAGGTGCAAACCAGGTGTGTGAGGGGGGCACACCTGGAGGGCTCCATGCTCAGGACCCTGATCCCTGCTGGAGCACAGTGAGATGGCAGTGCCCACTCCCCTGCCCCAGCTCTGCACCCCCCAGTATCTTAGCATTGTGGTTTTGAGCCCAAAACACCCTTCAGATTAAATTATTTATTCCTATGAAATGTGCTTACAACTGCAGAAGGATTTTGCTTAATTGAGAGTGCAGCCAGCATTTTAATAAAACTATAAAAGGGTGAAACGTGCATAAACAGAAGAAAAGTGTTTAATCTCGGCACAATCACTTGATGTTCATGAGAGCATTTAGCTTCCAATATAGCAAAGCAAATAATACTGAGATCCCACGAGCAAAGAGATATTTTTATCCTTTTGCACAAGCCCTGGGTTTAAATCTGACATTATAATTGTGAATTATGGTAGTCCATTACCATAGCTACAGGAGGCTCTGACCAGCCAGGGGATCACGTTACTAATGGCTGTCACGGGTTGGCTGTGGTGACAGCGATCCCTTGGGACTGCCGTGCCCTGGGTGACACCGCAGAGGTGGCATTGCAGCACGTGGCACCACGGGCACAGCCGTGGGTGTGGGGTCAGCGTGGCAAACTTGCGTGGAAGCCACTCCTGCCTGTGCTCTAGAGCTGGGACCAGCACCCTGCTATCACTGGTATGGGACCAGCACCTTCCTGTCACTGGATATGGGACCAGCATCCTCCTGCGCCTTGGATATGGGACCAGCATCCTCCTGTGCCTTGGATATGGGACCAGCACCTTCCTGTGCATTTAATATGGGACCAGCACTCTGCTGTCACTGGATATGGGACCAGAACCTTCCTATGCATTGAATATGGGATCAGCACTCTGCTATGCCTTGGATATGGGACCAGAACCTTCCTGTCACTAGATATGGGACCAGCACCCTCCTGTGCATTGGATATGGGACCAGCACTCTGCTGTCTCTGGATATAGGACCAGAACCTTCCTATGCATTGAATATGGGATCAGCACTCTGCTATGCCTTGGATATGGGACCAGTACCCTGCTGTCACTGGATATGGGACCAGAACCTTCCTATGCATTGAATATGGGACCAGCACCCTGCTATGCCTTGGATATGGCACCAGAACTCTGCTGTACATTGAATATGGGACCAGCACCTTCCTCTGCCTTGGATATGGGACCAGCACCTTCCTCTGCCTTGGATATGGGACCAGCACCTTCCTGTCACTGGATATGGGACCAGCACCCTCCTGGGCTTCCTTGGAGGTGCTGGGTGAGGGCTGAGGCTCTCTGAGCCCCACACTGGTCCCCATATCCTCACACCAGTTACAACAGGCAGCACATCCTCCATTCAGCTGTTAATGCACAGAGCCCACTGGATCTGCTCCGCCTGCATCACTCAGACACCTCTGCAAAACCAGCAGGAGCCTCTTCCCCACCCCCTCCTGGGCTGAGCATCCTCTCAGCAGCACCAGGTACGAGGCAGGGAGAAGGAGAACCCCTCCATTCTGGGATTCAAACTCTCAGCTCACAGCCTGCTCTCCGAGAAAAGCATTTGTGTGGCGTACTGTAACCAAGGAGACTGGAAACTCAGGGAATGGCCAGTCCCACTTATCAGGAGCTTTTCTTCATCTCTGCTGGCGCACAGGATTGTGCTTGGTTTAATAAAGAGGTTGAAACAGCGTCGCCCTTTGCAGGGAGAGACAATTCTTCAGCAGGCACTGACGTCCCAGCTGGCATCTGCCGATAGGGAAAGATGGACAGCTCAGAAACCAGTGCAGCCAGCAGCTGGAATTCTCTGCACTCCTCCAGGCACCAAACTTCCATCCCAGCTGCGGGAATTACCAGGAAATTTCCAGGCTCTCTGCCAAGGAATGCTCCTCGTGCCAGCTGGGGTGGGGATTTTGGGGGATGTACCCCCCAAAGGGACTCTGCACTCTGCCCAAGGGATGTGGAGACAGAGATCACTGGGAAAATCCCAGTGGATGCTGCACTGTCACCTCTGTGGGCCCCAGCAAGGTGCTGCTCCTTCCATCTGTGGGACAGAGCATTAATATATTCCTGCCTATCTCAGAGCCTGCTCCTGGGGAGGAAAGCCATTATTTAAACATTAATTCCTTGTGTGGGCTCTCCTGCAATAAAGCAGGAGTGCGGAGGTGTTGAAGGAATTACGTTTTTATTTAATCACGGAGTAATTACAGGACCAGAGCTCTATGGAGAAGCTGTGATTGACTTCCCAGCTCGGCCCCAGCTCACAGGAAGGGCCAAACTGTCTGACACCAAACACACAGGGACCACCTCACCCCTGGCATGGCCACTGCAACAGTGCTGCTGCTCAGTGTGCCACAGAAATGTAAATAGACAAATATAAAGATACATATCTGTGCATATATTTACAGTGTCCTGCAAGGAGAGCCCCAGCTCAGACAGAGCTCTGCTTCCAGGGTGGTTTTGCAGCCCCATAACCCAAAGCAGGTCCCTGTGGATGCATCCAGACCACTCTCCAAATTCCAAATTTTGTACAGACGCCACTTACCAGAGGGCAAAGGAATTGCCCCAAGGGTGACAAGTGTGAGAGCACAGCTTGTGGCAGGACCAGCTTCACTGGGAATAGGAATATGCTGGGAAATGTCTCTTCTTCCCATTCCATGGCAGTTACTTGAATCTGTGTTTGCCTTAAAAATCCCACCAGCTCTATCAAAAAGCTGATTTTGAGACCAGAGTGTCCTGCAGGGTCTGGGCTGACATTCGAGCACAGGCAGTAAATTCCTCCAGTTGTTTTTTGCTCAAGTGAAGCTTTTTCTCAGGGAAAAAAACATCCCGACTTAATTTGAAAACTTCAAGAGACTGAGAAAGCATCACTTCCCCTTGATAATTCGTTCCAGTGGTTAATTACCTCACTATTAGAAATGTGTCTTTTGTTCTAATTTAAATGTGTCTGGCTCCAGCTTCCAGTTGTTGGCTCTCTTGTGCTTTCCCTGCTGGAGTAAAAGGCCCTTTCAGAGCTTGCTGTGTCCCAGGAACATTTCTGCAGAGCGGATTCAAGGCACCTCTGGATCCTCCTTTGGCTAAACCCCAGGGACTTCATTCCCTCCTTGCCTTTCAGTGGTGTTTTTCAGTCCTCAAAGAATTTCCCTCCCTCTTTTAATCACCCTCTCCTGTTTGCCAACCCCTTCTTAAATGAACCACATTTCCCAGCCCTGCTTGGAATATTCCCCTTGGTCCCACAGGTGCATCAGGACCCTGCCAGGACCACAGCAACCCCCTAAACCTCACCAGGGCTGTGCTGGGGCCGCTGCCTCCAGCCTTGGAGGGTGTCAGAGCCCTAAGAACGCCTGTGGAGCTGCTTTTGCTCCTCTGGCCTCTAAATTATTTGCACATTTGATGTTTTCTGGGACACAGCCTCCCAGTTTGCGAGCATGGCCTATATTTCCCGTGTCTAGATCGCAGCACTGCCTTGGATTTGATTAAAATGTGTTTTTTCTTGGATGGCAGCAGATTTACCAAGGAATCCAGATTCCCCCGCTCCCACAGGACACAGTCTCGCCAGCAGCCCCAGAAAGCAGGGCTTTTTACCCAAACTTTGTGGGGTGGGAACTGTTCCTTAATCCCAGAGAGCCACCCTGGGCATGGAGCCATGGCTGCTGCCAGCACTAACAGGTTTAGCATCAGCCCCAGGGATTAAGCTCCTTAGTGGGAGCAGTGCTGGCTTTGTGGGAAGATGAGGGCTCAGGGATCCCTGTTCCCATCCCAGCAGCCTGGGAAGCACTGAGGGAATTCCCTGCCCTGCTCAGTGGCTCTCCCACAGCCGCTGCCATAGCCGTGCCCCTGGCACATCCTGCCGTGTGAGGGGTGGACAAGCTGCCCTCTGAGGAACAAGAGGGTCCCAAAGAGGCCACAGGAGAGCTGTTGGCTCCTGGGAAATGCAGATGGGGAAGCAGAAGGTGCTGGTGGTGCCCTGCAGGTGGATGCCCCAGCATGGGCTCCAGAGCAGCCCCATCCCGGGCTGGGCATGCGCCCACAGTGGCTGCAGAGCCCAGCCCTGGCACTGGCCCAGCCCTGGCACTGGCCCAGCCCTGCTGGCAGTCACGGGCTGAGGTGTTCTCAGCAATCAGATGTCACCTCTAACCATGTCTCCAGCCGGCAGCAGCGGCGTGGCAGCTCCGTAGGACAGTCCTCATTGTCCCAGAGCGGTGACACCGGCAGTGTCCTGGCCCCGGGGACACCTGCACGGGCTAATTAATGGTGATGGCATCACTCATCCCTAAGGACCCATCCCAGGGGCATTCCTCTCTGCCAGCACAGCCCTGGAGCCGCTTCCTTCACTCCCACGTTTCGCAGGACTTTGTGTCACCACCTGGCGAGCGGCGCAGCGCCGGGTCCCGGTTTGGGGGTGGCTTTTTGATCTGTCCATCCCCCTGGGGACACTGCAGGGAGCTCCCTGGGAACACTCGTGGATTCCTTCTGCCTGGCCGAGTGACAAACAGGAAGGGACCACGCGACACCCACGGCAGGAGGAGATGCGGGGGCGTTTCCTCGGCAATAAAAATCTCCGGCAGCTTCTCCGAGCGAAGCTGGGGCCGCTTCCCTCCTTCAACAAGCCCGGTGCCTCTGTGCCAGGCAAAAAGGGACCTCTGCCCTGCACGGGAGAGTTCATAATTCATCAGTGACTTGCTCAGCTCTCCTCTCACCGGGCTGGAAGCGCTCACGGATGCTCCTTGTGGAGCTGCCCCTCCTCCTCCGAGGTTTTCCACAGCGCCGGCAGGAAACCGTGGAGTAAATAAAGATCAGACTCTTACTCACCGCTGCCCACGTGAGTCACCGCTGGGTCCCGCTAGGGCAGCCAAGGAAAACGCTCCGTTTTCCCCAGACCTCTGCAAACTAAAAAAAGCAGTGCTGGCTGTCCCCTCGCCCTTGCTCCGGGCTGTGCCGGCGGCGCTGAGCTGAGAGCCGGGCACGGGGAGCCTTTGCCAAGCAGCTGCAGCAGAGCAGAGCAGAGCCCGGGCTGTGCTCTCCTGCTTTTCTGCATCTCTCCTCCTCTGCCAAAGCATCCTCACACCGGGGAACGGCACGGGTGGGAAAGGCAGCGAGGAGAGGCTGGGGGAGAGAGACGGGAGAACAGCGTGTGAGGCAGGGATGGGAGCAGAACGCCACCAGCTCGGGGACCTGCCGGCTCCACAGAGGCTCGGGGGGATCAATATCCCGGCCAGAGCCTTGCTCAGCGCTGAGAGGCAGCAGCTGCAGCCTGCACACTGCAGGAACGCTGCTCCGGGACCTGGGGATTGTTACGGGATTCAGGGATCTGCTCCTGGAGTGGAGCACTCAGCACAACATCCCCTGGGGGAACAGGGCATCGGGACACCCGGGCAGGTTTTCTGGCTGAAGTAATGGATGATTCCCCATGCCAGGTTGGGCAGGCCTTGGAGACTCATGCTCTGGTGGAAAGAGCTCCTGTTCATAGCAGGGAGTGGGACAAGATGGGCTTCAAAGTCCCTTCCAAGCCAAACCATTCCAGGATTCCATGGGAATGGGAGCTCCTGGAGGGAGCAGGAGGAGAGGCAGAGACTTTCCAGGATTCCATGGGAATGGGAGCTCCTGGAGAGAGCAGGAGGAGAGGCAGAGACTTTCCAGGATTCTGTGGGAATGGGAGCTCCTGGAGGGAGCAGGAGGAGAGGCAGAGACTTTCCAGGATTCCATGGGAATGGGAGCTCCTGGAGGGAGCAGGAGGAGAGGCAGAGACTTTCCAGGATTCCATGGGAATGGGAGCTCCTGGAGGGAGCAGGAGGAGAGGCAGAGACTTTCCAGGATTCCCTGGGAATGGGAGCTCCTGGAGGGAGCAGGGGGACAGGCAGAGCCATTCCAGGCATCCCCCAGCCTGCTCCCGTCGCAGGGCACACGTGTTGCTGCATGATGGATGTTTGCTCTGTACCAACCCAGGAGCCGAAATAAATTGCAGCTATACAATGAAGAGGCACTTTATTGCTGAGGCATTAGGCAAAGCTAATGTAATCCGAACCGATATTGAATACAAATCCTTGGCTGTGACTCACCCTGCTATTACATTGTGTTCTGCAGAGCAGCCGCGTGCCATCAGAGTCAGGCTTTGGGGAAAAATAAGAAAGGAACAGGCTTTTCTCTCTCCCTGTGAAAGACAGCTGCAATGACGGCCAAATCACCCAATCACTGCCTTAATTAATAATTATTCGGAGCCTCCTGGGATTGATTGGATCATTATGACACCAAGTGAAGCCTGAAGAAGAACTCCAGGGGGAAGATGGTGCTGATTCCATGTTCACTTTGGCTCTCTCACTTGCAGAAGGAGCATATCAAAGCTTCAGGAGCTCACAGGGGGAGAGAACCTGCGCTTTTCCTGGGATAACTCATTCCTGCAAGCAACACCAGACTTTACAACCATCACCTGCTCTTTCTGCCTGAAGCCCAGCATGAGGCCTTTCCTCTGTGCCAGGGCAGAGCTGCAGCAGAAGGATGAGGGGAGAGGGGAGCTTTATTCCCCCAGCCCTCCTCAATCATCTCCCTCCCTCCCTGAGACTGGAGCTGGGATCCTGCTCAGCACCATGTTTGGTTTCAGATGCCACGTTGGTGCCTGATGCTCAACCAGCAGCCAGGACTGAGGGCTGCACTGCCAGAGCATCCCTCCCCTCTGGGAATGAGGTGCTGAGGAGACACTGATGAATCAAGACCCCAAACACTCCTGCAAGGCAGGGGCTCTCTCTGCCCAGTGCTCTGTGAGGTTTAGAGTCCAGCACAGCCTCGTGCTGAGTTAGGAAATCTCACCACACCTGAGGTCAATACTAATGCAGTCCTTGATGCCACAGCCAGCACTGCAAATCTTCCCTCTAATAGAGCCAGGAACCCTCCCCTGCTCCAACTCTCATTCTCCCTTTCACTGTTCACTTCAAGAGCAGACAAACTTGGGTAAACCAAACTGTGTCCCCCTGGGCCATGAGCCCCAGAGCATCTCAGCATCTTCAGCAGTGCTGAAGGGCAGAGTCCATCTCCACTCAGCCCCTGTATCCCTGACCCCTGCCAAAACTGCAGCCAGGCACCCCTGGGGAGAGCCTGCTCATTCTCTACAGTGCTGCACAGAACTCCTCAAAGTGTGCCAGGAAAATAAACATGATCCCTGAAAGAAAAATCAAAATCCCTCCCACTCCTGTGCTGGATCATCACCCTGTTGGATCTCCACGCTGTGAGCACACAGGGATGAACTAACCATGAGTGGTGAGCATGGAAATGGCTCTCCAGCACACTGAGGTGTCTTCCCTGGCTGCAGGCACATTTCTGGCTGCTCTGGGTCATCTCACCGGCTCCTTCTGGGCAGGAGAGCTGGAAATGGATCATTGCTCTGGGCTGCAGCAGGACAGGGAGCAGCAAGGAGCACCCCAACCTCTGTCTGGCATCTGCTCCCAGTGCTCAGGGATCTGCCAGGCCACGTTGCAGTGATGAACACACCAGCTGCTTCCCTGGCTTTGGGGAGGAGGGAATGAACCCTCCTCACACTGCTAGCAAAGCCCCCCGTGAGGCCAATAATTCATTTGCTCCCCTCCCTCCCTCGCAGTGCACCCCTGGTTAATGAGATCATCCATCAAGAGGATTTTTGGAAGCTGTCACCTTGGTTCAGGGTGAAAGACTCAGCCATCAGTCACAGGGATCCATCAGGAATCCATGAGGAATAGGCAGAGGCAGCCACTGCTTCCCAGAGCAGCACTGCCCTGTCCCACCCCCAGCACTGCTGATCCCACAAAAGCCTTTGCTGCCACGCCACGATGCTCGAGGCTTTCTGGGCACAGAGCACAGATCCAGGCACTGGGAAGGGCCCCTTTCCTGGCTGTGCTGTGACACAGGGAATGCTGTGCAGCAGTCCTGGGCTGCTCCCTGCAAAGGTCAGGCTGGCACAGCGCAGTCGCCAGGAAAAGGCTCCCAGCCCTGGGCCAGCCCTCAGCTGATTTATTTGCCCTCTGACAAACCCGGGAAGCAGAGCAGAACCAGGGAGGAGCAGGGGCAGCGGGATGAAAGGGGATGAAAGCAGATGGCAAGACTGGGAGGGACCAGAAATACCTGGAAGGCTTGAACTTCAGAGAATCGGTCTAATACGCGAATAAGTGCATTTTCCACAGTGCTGTGCATGGCAGGAGGGGGGGCAGGGGCTGCTGCTGAGTGGCTTCTGCACTGTGAAATCCATCCCACCCAGCATACACAGGCTCCTGCTGCCAGGAATCCTTCCCGGGTCTCGCTGACCCACCTCTGGTTGACACCCACAGCCTGCAAATGCAATTAGAGCAGTGATGAGTAAATGGAGACCTTTTTCCTCAGAGTGGTGAAAAAGCTCATGAAAGCGAGGAAAATGCCAGGAATGCCAGGGATTTAGGGAGATGTGGGACAGAGCAGTGTTGAAGCAGCACCCAGGGTGCTCAGAACTGGAGTCCCCAAATGAGAGGCTGAGCATACCCTGAGGGCAGCCACGTGTTTATTCCCAATTTGAGCCTCTTGATTCATCTTTTCTGCCCATCCATCTCCTCTGGGCTCCCCCACTGGGACAGCCCAGAGATGTGGCTCACCAGGGGCTGCCACCCACCCACCGTCCCTCCCCATGTACCAACACAGTGCCACACTCCCAGCTCCGCTTATCTGCTGCCAGGCTGACCAGCTCTGGCTGCAATTTCATGCTGTTATAAGCAATCACACTTGTAAAGCAAAAATCACGGCTGTGTTTCGTGGCACAGAATGTGAAGGAGGCTTTTAAGCGCTGGAGAAATCCCAGCTGATGGCTCATCCCTCCATCCCTCTGCTGGCATTGCTTCATCCCAATGCCCGGACATCCCCACAGCCACCCCCTCACCCTCAGCTTTCAGAGCAGTCACAGAAAAGAATTTCTTCCTAATATTTAATCCAAACATACCCTCCTTCAGCTTAAAGCCAGTCTCACTTACCCCAGCGCTGCAATCCCTTGTAAAAGCCCTCCCCACACTCATCCTCCTGCACAGCAGCAGCCCTGGAAGGGCCAATCCTGCTTTTTTTTTAGCAGCTCTCAGTAACAAACCCCAGGTGGAAGCAAGAATCTCCACCCTGGTTGTGTCCCACACCTGCCCTCAGCTCCCAAACCTCCTCCGTGCTGCCCTGTGACAGGGAGTGGGTGGATGTGGGGTGTGGAGGGGACAGAGCCCCTCCCTCCCTGCTCAGGGAGGTGGATGCTCCCTGGTTGTGCCTGTCACCGTGTCACACAGCCTGGCACGGCCACCTCGTCAGACAGGCAGGGAGTGTGCCGTGTGTTTGGGGAAGGAAACAAAACTCCGTATGGCGCTCTCCATCTGGGCTGAAAGGTTGCCTGGAAGAAAGGAAGGAAGGAAGGAAGGACGGCCAAGAGTGCAGACCACTGTCCCAGGGTGACAAAACCTGGTCTGGCTTCCAGCCCAGCCCCCATTCCAGTGTGCCACCGCCCCCACCAGTACGGGGAACAGGGACTGGGAGCCCCGGCTGTGCCGGGCGGGGGACACGGGGAGGGCACAGCAGGGAGGGGATGTGGGGATGCAGTGATGCAGCTCCTTGGCCGAGCGGGAGAGGACTGAGAGCAGCTCAACCTGAGCCCTGGGGCTCCGGGGGAGGCGGGGAAGAGTTTCTCCGCCTGCGACTGGCGATTTTCAGCGCTGAGCTGGGACAGGGAGGGTGCAGCCCGCGGCTCTCTGGCAGGGATGAGCTGCAAACGCTGCAGTTTTGCTCCAAGCTGTGAGGTGGCTCTGACACCCTGCCCAGGGACAGCCCCCACAGCCTTGATTTCCACCCCTGCATCTCTGGAGAGTCCATGGTGGGAAAATGCAATGGAAAAATCTTTTGTAAGAGCAATAACTCTCCCCGGTTGTGTCATTTAAATCAGCACAGGACAAGGCTGTGAGGAAAAGGTCGTTGTAATGAGAGGTGAGAAGCTCCGTGGGCTGGCCCTTGGCTGGCTCCTAACATCCCAGAAACCCCCAGATCCAGCTGGGCTTAATCCTCGACCCTGCCACCGTCCTCACCTGACCCCATCCTTCCCCTGCTGCCAGGAGGGATGGGGCTGCCATGGACCAGCAGCTTTTGGCAGCTTTCTGCCCTCCCAGTCTCCCACCAAAGCCTCCTGCAGCCCCTTCCCTCCTCCAGCACCTCCCCAGCCCTGTGATTTTCTCCTTCTGCAGAAACCAATGAAAAACCTGCAGAGTTTTCAGCAGGAGACCGTGTATTTTCCACCCCTGCATGCCTCGAGGGCAATTCCTGCTTTCCATCTTATTTCTGCTGATAAATCCAGCCTTGGGTGCAGCCAGGCTCCCCTCTGGGAGGAGATTTACGACCCGTGCTCATGTGGCTCCTGCCAGGGCTCCTCCCAATGGTGTTGTGTCCAACAAGTCAACAGCTTGTCCTGGGGCTGTGAGGATCAGGAGGAGCTGCTTGGCACTTCCCTTCTCCCATCTGTCTCCAAGAGCAGGGGAACAAAGCCTGTGCAGGGTGGGGAAGAGCTGGCAGAGCTCAGGACCCTCCCGAGCTTGGTTAAGGCTTGGACTGGAAGATCTTAGAGATTTTATCCAACCAAAATTCCGTGATTCTCACCCTTTCCATGCCCTCATTCTCCACTTTCCTTGGCAGCCTGGGCACCCCAGAGGCTGGGCACCATCCTGCTGGCTGAGCCCTGTGCTGGCAGGGCCGTGGCACTCAGAGCCAGCCTCGTGTCAGGAGAGGGATTATTGATCTGCATCTGGCACGGGGGCCAAAGCCTGCTGAAAGTGTAATTAATTGATCAGTGAGTGCTCTGAGATCCCAGATGAAAGAGCCACGTAATTACCAAGTATCATCCAGTGGCCCTGGGAGTAATTGTGATAACGGCTCCGGGTTTGCACTCGGAGGCAGAATTACCTCGGTGCTTAATGCCACCTTCCAGGGACAGACCTGTCCTCCCTGTGCCACCTGCAGGGGACTGGAGAGCTTGGGTGCAGGAAACAAAACCCCTGTGTGCATTCCCGGGGATGCTGAGCCCTGCAGAGAGGCTGGGACAGAGGGAGGGGGGCCAGGAGGGTGCAGGGTTGGGGGCTGCTCTCCAGAGTCAGAGCAGAGAAGGGATCTCTGCCTCCCAAAATCACTGAGTTTGGGCAGGACCACTGGAGATCTTCATCTGAGAAGATCACCCATCACCAGGACTGTGAGAACGCCTCAGTTTCCAGAGGAAGGCACTGGAGCTTAAAAACTGTGGCACCAGAATTTCTGATTACACAAAAATTCATCTCTGTGTGGGATTCCCTGACAATTCCCAGCCTTATTTTAGATTTTTATGGTCTGCCATAAAAGCAGTTATAGTAAATTATTAGACCTACATGTGGGCTGTCAGGAGGCTTCTTCCCTATGAAATCCCCCACGATTTTGTGCCCTCCCTGCACTCAGCTCGGCTGTGTGCCCCATGTCCCTCCAGCCCTGGCACGTGCTGGCCTCAGGGCCACCAAGAGTCTGGGGAGCTGGGCTGGTGCAGCACCTTTCCCAAGGAGCTTTTCCCAGGTGCATAAAACCCTCCTGGGAATCCAAACCAGTCCTCACTATGTCATCCCAATGGCCAGGTCAGGGAGAGTGGAGCAGGATTTGCTTCCATTGCCAAACACAAAACAAAAACTGATCTCCCGGGTGCTGGGGAGAGATTTACAAATTTCCCTGGTTTATTCCATTAACCCCGTGGCTGCTCAGGGATCTCAGCAGTGCTGACTGCAATAAATTGACCTCCTTTAACCTGCAGCCTCCTTCCCACTCTCCCAGCCCTGCCTGAGCCACAGCCTGAGCAGCTCCGAGCTCTGGTGCCATCTCAGGGTGACAGGATGGGGACAGGGGCGTCTCCCTGGGGGTCACAGAGAGCTGAGCTGCCGTGGGACATGCCTGTGTCACTCACCTGACACACACAGTAACTCAGTGCCTCACACACTCGTTATCTGCAACTGGAAATGTCTCCCACAGGGCTGGAATTGGGGT
>WBNO01032587.1:37573-78263 GCA_013400575.1 Peucedramus taeniatus
GCAGCTCAGCACCGCGGGGCGGACAGCTCCCGCCGCCCGGGAACGCTCCGGGAGCCGCGACCTCGCCGGGAACCGAGCGCGAACGGGGCCGCGGCCTCCCGGGAGCCGGGCCGGACCCTTCCGCAGGGAGAGCAGCCCCAAGTGTCCCCAGCCCTCCGTGTGTCCCCAGCCCCCCGTGTCCCTCCAGCCCCCACTTCCATGTCCCCACTGGTGTTCTCGCCCCGCCGTCTCGGTCAGGGGGTGGCTGCGGGGGGTGAGTGTTTACCCAGGGGCTGTCTGTTCGTTCCACGTGTGCCCCGTCCCCACGCAGACCCGCTCCCTCTCCCACTGCCACGATGCCAGACCTAAGAATAGGCTCCGGGATGCGCTCGCGGGTGACTTGGCAAAGTCACCGCAAACTCGCGTGGGGCTCGGAGACGACTGAAGCGGCTCCTGTGCCCGGCCCCTCGGCACTGCTGGGACGCCAAGGACGAGGCAGCCGGGCTCGGGTGTGCGTCTGGGTGGGGTTCCCAGTGTGGATTGTTCGGTGGGAGAAGGGAGAGGCCGGTGTGTGCCGGCGCTGCAGTGTGCTCGGGGCCTGAGGCTGCCCTCCGGGGCTGGCAGGGTGTTTGTAGCAAACACAACCAGCTCCTGGTGTCAGGAGTGCTGTGCGGTGCTGTCTGCCCTCTCCAGTCCCTGCTCTGGTGGTCAGATTGTGTTAAATGACTTTGACTTTTCGGTCTGGAACCCAGCTCTCCAGACAGGGACTGTGTTACAGAATCCTTCCTTTCTGGGCAGCAAACCAGCAATGGATGTAGAGGGTGGCATTTCTCCCTCACCTGCATGGGTTTGTGTTCTGTGTACGTGCACGTACGTGTGGAGGAATCAGATGCAAAGTCCCTGCCAGTTCTGGCATCCAGTTCCAGCATGGGGACACACAGAGAGGCACGTTCCTCTGGTGTGTTACACAAACACTCTGGTCCTGGCTGCCGGTGCTCTGGGTGAGAGCAGCAACGATCCCTGGCTCCCGGGGGGGCTGGGAAGCAAAGCCAGCAAGCACAGGCCTGGTGAGGGCTCTCAGCTCCCTCACTGCCTCCTGTGCTGAGGCAGGAGGGCTGCCCCAGTCCCACTGGGAGCATCAGCAGGCAGTCCAGCTCCCGGGAACAGGATTTGGCACAATCTGCCATAAATCTCATGGTGGAAGAACACAGTGTGCTGAACTCCTCTTTCCTTGGCAGAGAGAGGGAGCTGATAAATTGTTGACCCTTTACAAGGTTTGGTGAATTATTGCAGTAAAATCCCAACTCCTGCCTACGCAGCCTGGAGCTGGTGGAGACGTGGCAGCTCTGCCCGTGCCTGGGGGGAGTCTTGTCCATCTGTGAGGAGGGGGACACAGCCAAGGGCCCAGAGCTGAGAATCCTGCTGTTCTCCAGCTGGGGAGGAGCAGGATCAGATCCCGCAGAAACAGATTGCTCTGCTCCATCTGCTGCTCTTTCTGTTCATGCGTCCAAGAAAAAACCCTTTTCACATGACTTGCACCCCTCGGGTGCTTGGCTGGTGGCTTTGGGTGCTCTGCACCGGTGAAACCATTTAGATCACCAGAGAGGAGGTGTGAAAGCCTCTCCTCTGCTCTCGGCATCCGCTCGCACCCACCCACCGGCGCAGAGCAGGCAGCAGAGGCACGTCCCTGCACAGGGACTTGTGCCAGGAGGCTCCGGGCAGCCTGTGCTGGAGCAGCGGCATCCCAGGAACGTGGGCACCAACAGGGGCATCTATTTGTACCCTGGAATGATGCAGTGGGCAAACACAGTGGGCAGCTGAGTGCAGACAGGGCAGCGCTGCCTGTGCTGCCCATGCAGGCACTGGGGGTGGCAGGGGCACAGCTGAACCCCTGGGAGATGCAGGGTTTATAAATATATTTGGGGTGTCCAGTATGGGCTGTGATGAGACCAGCAAACCCTGCCTGAGGCTGCAGTGCCAGGAGCAGAAATGCAGCTGGGGGTCCTGAACCTTGGGCTCCTCTGCACCCCCAAAGTCTGCACCCTCCCTTCTCTTCTTCGAGGCATTGAGGCACTCCTGGGGTGGCTGTCACAGCCCAATGGCAAGGACAGGGATGCCCCCGGCTCTGTGGTGAGCACAGCACCACGGGGGTTGTTTCCAGAGGATCAGGTGTGTCCGGCAGGAAGGAAAACCGAGCGTGAACTCGGCGAGGGCTGCAACAAGTGCGTGGTGAGCTCTCGCGGCAGCACCCCGAGCAACGAGATAACAGCACAGAGCCAGGCTGCCAGCACAGATAACAGCAATGGGGATTGTCTGATGGAGAGCTATCAAAGGCCATGGCAAATGGCTCCTCTTCCTTCCCTCCTCCTTGGCAGAAAGGACGAGGAGAGCCTGGATGAGGAGTAAATGAAATTAGTCTCTCTCAGCCCTCTGCTTCTCGGGTATTTTTTGCCATTATGAATATACAAAGATGCCATTTCAAGCGCAGTTTTGTGGATGTCACAGTGTCACAGACATTTCCTTCTGTACATTTTTAACTTCTCCTTCACTGAGGAATCTGGTGGCAGGATTTAGGGCTGGGGAGCCAGGCTGCGCCGAGTCAGCTGAATGTGCTCCCTTGGCATCCAGAACGGCAGCAGAGATCTTGGAATAGCAAACCGTGGAAAAAGGGAAGTGTGTGATCCATCCCTTGCAAGTCAGGTGGTGCTGGATTGGGAAGTTAATGGATAATAAGTGATGGATGAGGCAGAGGAGTGCCAGGGCATTTCTGGACTGGTAATGTGGGCATCAAAACGGGCTGATGTGAGCATGGCCCATCCTGCCAGCGGGCAGGGATGTTCCCTGGGTATTCCAGGTCAGTGCCGAGTGCTGGGGGTGCTTTGTTATCCCATTTTGTACAGACAGTTGTTTTTTTAATGAAATAGGCTTTGTCTGATTAAATAACACACAGCTTTTGATGTAGACTACAAGCAGCCTCAGAAATCTGTGTATTTTCCATCCTCTGTCACTGCGATGAGCGCAGCTGCTTCCAGTGGGCTTTGGGAACAAAAAAACCCAAACCAGAGTAACCTTCTGTGAGCAATCCGAAAGTTATTTACTTGATGCGATTTTATTTCTCAAATATTTGAAAGTGGTTACTGAGCAGCAAAATAGGCTCCAAGGAAATCCTGTTACAAAACACAGGCTCTATTTTAATTAGCATGACGTGAGCGACACGGCTGGAACCGGGGCCGCCACCGAGTGCATCTTTCAGGAGCTTGGAGATGTCTGTAGGAAACACGGCGTGAGCACCGGCTTTCCAATTTTCCAGTCCATCAGGATGGATTTACACTCTTGTCAGGGGTATGAAATTGCTGGATGTGGTGGTGAGAGCTGTGTGTCTCTAAACACTTGACTTGCCAGGCGCAGGGTGCTCTGCAAGGTGGGGATGTGCCTGTCCCTGCTCTGGTCCCAGTCAGAGGAGGGGCAAGGGGACACCGGCGCCCCAACAGCAGCCAGCCCTCTGCCCTTGTCAGGGATGAGCACTGGGATGAGCCTGGAGCCAGGGGACCAAGGGCAGCACCTGGACAGGCCCCTTCTGGCAGGGCAGAATGTGGGGCCAAAGCCAACGCTGCCAGCAGAAACCTTGGGGTGCAGCTGGTGCCAGCCCCTGGCACTGGGGAGGGGACCTGCCACCCCCAGCTGGTGCACCCCAAACCAGGGGGCAAAGGGCAGAGCGAGGGAAGGCTTGGGGGGTGAGAGAAGGTTTGGCACCACTCTGGTTCAGGCTGCTGCTCAGAGCTGTGTTCCACGGCTTTCCCAAAAGGACCTGCTTCAGGAGATGGCTTTTCCTGCTGCTGCACAAGTGAGTGGTGCTGGATTGATGGGATGCAGGGAGCAGATCCGCCTGGTGCAGGTGCCTCAGCTGCTCTTTCCTGCAGTGGCAGGGAACTCAGCCTGCAGGAACCAGGAGGAAGGGAAGGAGAAGGGCTCTGCAGCAGGAGCCCTTCCTGCCGAGGTGCTCGGGGAGGGAAGGTGTCCTTCATTCCAGGGGACAGGCTGCCAGCTCCTGGCTGTCTGTCTCCTTTCACAGCTTGTTAACCGACAAGTTGTTAAGGATGTTCTCGCTCTGTCCCACGGGGCCGGCCCCGCTCCATCCGCATCCTGCTCTACCCACATCCTGCTCTATCCACGGATAAAAATACCTGCACAATGTAAAGGGCAGAGGCAGGAGTGAGAATCTGTGAGAGGAGCAGCCCTGCAGACACCAAGGTCAGTGAAGGAGGAGGAGGAGGAGGAGGAGGTGCTGCAGGTGCCCAGGGTGAGGCAGCTGCGCCCCTGCAGCCCATGGGGATCCACAGGGAAGCAGAGATCCACCTGCAGTCCATGGAGGAGCAGGATCCTGGTGGGATTTGTGTGTCCATGCAGACAGGAACCCACACTGGAGTGTGTTTGCTGGCAGGACTCATGATCCCGTGTAAGGGATCCAGGCTGGAATATCCTATTCCTGAAGGACTGACCCTGTGGAAAGGACCCACACTGGAGAAGCCCATGGAGGACTGCAGCCTGTGGGAAGGACTCAGGGTGGGCAGCTCACGGAGGAATGTCTCCCATGGGAGTGATGGGGCAGCTTTGGTGGGCACCGAGCATCCATCCAGTGCCAACCCAGCACATCCACAGGGCAGCTGTGCTGCTGGGAAGACAAAAAGGGGAAACAAATGAAGCTGCTCAGCTCTGCTGTGTCTCGGATTTCATCCGTAAGGATTTCCAAAATCAGAGGAGAACCATGGAGCTGGGTTGCTGGAGGAGCCAACAGGAGTTTGGGATTGAAGGGCAAAGCTGAGAGCAGGGGAGGCTCATCTTCCACACCAGAGAGGAATGTGCTGTGGGTTTCCAGCAGAGCCTGTGGCACTGGCTCAGAACCAAGTGCAAGTGTTGGTTATCTCCAACTTGGATCTACACCCGTGGTCCCTGAGGCTGGGGGATTCTTGAGCAGCCACGATCAGTGCATGTGACCTGGGACAGCCCCAGGACCCCCCAAAAACCAAGGGACATCAGGGAGGATCTGCCAGGAGCTGTAAAAGTGGAGGCTGTGTCTGGTGGGGAGCGCTCCTCTGGCATTGTGGAGGAGACACCATTCCTGTCCCGGTGTCATTGCTGGATGTCCCTGATGTGAGATAAGGAGCCCTTTGACGTGTGCTGAGTCTCACACTGCCACAGCTGCACGGAGCTCTGGATCAGGGACCAGCCCAGGGTCCTGCTCCTCCACCTGGATCCAGCTCCCCCGGGATGGGGACCCTTTGCTGCAGTGCTCTGTCCCATGGTGGCTCAGGGCTGTCCCCAGTCAGGGGGGATGGTGTTCCCGGGGTGCTGAGGGGCTGATTCCCCCTCTGTTCCATCTTTTTGCTTGCTGGAGCTCCCACCAGTGGTGCAGCTGCAGCTGGCCCGCTCCCAGGGCACAGCCCCGACTCAGACATCTCTTTTATTCCTTTTTCCTCCTTTTCCTTTCTCTGGAAAGAGGCCAGAGCAGCAGCTGACCAGCTCCAAGCACTGGCTGAGCCTGGAGCTTTCCTGATGCACAGCAAGGAGGCTCTGCCTGGATTCCCAGGTCTGCCTCGTGCAGGAGCAAGCACGGATTCATCCAGACCTTTCTCCCTTTTCCTGGCCCCAGGAGCCCATGGACTGCAGTGTGTTCAACCCCCAGGGAGCCCAGGAGGCTGGGGCAGGGCCCTGGCTCTGTGCCTGCCCCAAGGCATTGGCACCCCAGGACAGATGGCTGCAGCAGGAAGGTGCAAGGAGACTTCATGGAAGCGCAATCCGAGCTGCTGGCGGTGCAGAGGGATGGGATGAGCAGCCTGGCCACTCAGCCCGGCTCCAAAGGCACCATTCCAAGTGCAAAGCTTTAGTCTAGGAAGGAAATTTGGTGCCAAATGCAAAGGCATCCAAAAACTCGAGCACGACAGAAGGGATAACTGTGGGATGGATCCCAGAGCGGCGTCATCTGCTCGGCAAGGAGGATTCTCACGTCTCGGCCCGTCTCTCTGTCTTGCACACCGGGCTGGGATGTGCCAAAGTCAGGAGATGAGGGGCAGGGAGCACCCCAGGGAGGGGGACCACACCAACAGGGGGTCCCCAGGGCCTCCAGGGGACACTGAGGGATGAGCTCCAAAGGGCAAAAGGAGCCCTGAGGGGAGCTGGCACTGCCGTGTGGGGCCGGGACACAGCAGGCAGGAGTGAGCAGGGAACAGCGTGGGGGAGTGAGGGAATGTTCTGGAGAGCGGTCATTTCGGGGCGATTTCAGAGCGAGTCAGAACGGCTGGAAATATTTAAAATTCGAGAGAGAATCTCCATCTGACGTTTTTGGGTGGATTAATGGAGCATGGCAACATTTTGTGGATGAGATGCTTCATCTCGGGTAGAGTGGTGGCTGGGGGACAATGCTGAGGACATCACTGCTGATGTCCCCTCTGCCACCCTGCATCTCTTTCATGATGATGGGGCTGCACAGGAACGGGGCGTGCATCTCCTGATGCTGATTTAAATGCAATTTCAGAAAAAAACCCAGATTTTCCTGACAGTCCTGAACTTCCATTTGCAAAGATGCCAAGTCCCTAAATTGACAAACCACTCTGGCATGAGCCCTAAGAGCTCCCAGTGCTCCCAATACTCCAGCACATCCCTGCCCACTGCAGGAGTTCTTGGCAAAGTCCTCCTGGACACATCCAGTGCCATCCTTGGAGAGCTCAGACTATTCCCAGCACTGTCAGGGTTAATCAGTTCTGGTGCAGGGGCCAGATCCTGGAGCAACACTGCCCAAAGCAGCCACCCACAGCAGAGCCACCCCAAAATCTGGGGCCCTAAGGCAAGGAAAGGCTCCTTTCCATGGCACACAGCCCCCACCAGACAATGTGTCTCCCTTCACTCCTTATCCATCCACATTATCCACGCAGCAGTTTTTAAATTGCTGCTGGACACTATATTTACATAAATATGTGAGCCAATGAGGTCTAAAACCCTGGTGAGCCCTAAATGGTGAATTAGGTTTTTGGAAAGAGGATTTTATCAATTTACCGCCAGTGCAAATCAACAGAACAGAATTTACAAACCCATCAAAAAAGCGAGGTGACAGTTTGGAATTAATCCTCTGCCCCAGGCACAGGATGTACCTCCACAAACATCTCCCAGCATAAATATATTTGAGAAATAGTGGAGGAAAACGTAACTCCTAATGCCTGAGCACGCTGGCGGCGGCGGCAGCGGGAGATGAATGGAGTTAATGTCATCGGGAAGGTGCTGCCGCCTCCTGCTTTATTTTTATCCAAGACTCAGCGCCCAGCCTGCGCTGAGATATTGCAGTTTGTCTTTGTGCCAGAATTTCCCCCGAAGAAAATCTCCCCGATAATCGTTCTTCCTCATCTATTCCTTTTTAGAGAGAGAGGAAAAAAAAAGAATAATTTAATTCCGTTCCTCTGCACCCCTCACTGTTTGAAGAAGCCTCGGAGGGCTGCATGTCCTGGGGGGGGGATGAGTGTCCCCGCGGGTTGGATGTGGCTGGGGGATGGATTTGGGACAATAAATGGCAATATTGGGGCCGTTTTATGGGATCAGGGATGCCCTCAGGTAGAGGGGATGCTGCTGGTGCCGCGGTCCTTCCCTGGGGAAGCCGAGCTGGGGGTGTTCACCTGGAGAAGGGAAGGCTCCAGGGAGACCTTAGAGCCCCTTCCAGAGCCCGAAGGAGCTCCAGGAGAGCTGGAGAGGAACCTGGGACAAGAGCCACGTGCGGGCCACGGCGCTGCTCCTTCCTTAGGGACCGAGCACAAACCCATGTCCAGACCCAGTGCAGCATCCTAAAGGCACAGAGATCCCCAATCCCTGCATCCCTGCATCCCTGCATCCCTGCATCCCTGCATCCCTGCACTCTCGGATCCACAGCTCCCACAGTGGGATGGGTGCAGCTGCCTGGAGAGGGGCTGGGGCTTTTTTGCTGTCCCCCGAGGGGTTCCGAGCGCCACGGAGATGAAATCAGCGAGGCAATAACCAGTAAAAGCCAAACTTCTCAAGCTTTCTAATCACAACTAGAAAGGCTCCTTTTCAGCTTTTGTTTGCAGCTCGCAGAGGAGCCCGTGGCTGCCAGCGGCGAGCTGGCTGGCTTTGTTCTGGAGATGGCTGTGAAGGACACAGGCTGTGTTCCCTTTTAGGAATGCATTGAGCCTTTCTTGGAATTCATTAGGAAAGGTAGGGAAGGAAGGGTGCAGCAAAACAAGAGTCCTTGCTGCTCCCCAGGGGAAGAGCTTTTCAGTTTTTCCGCTGCAAAACGTCTTTTGGAACAACTAAACTCGAAAGTGGCTCCGTTCCTCCAGTGGGGTTGGTCTGCAGCTGGCTGGGAAGGGGAAGGGGAAGGGGAAGGGGAAGGGGAAGGGGAAGGGGAAGGAGCCCGCCCTGCAGTTGTTCCCCAGCATCACCGGGCTCTGCTCCCAGCAGGACCCCCAGGTCTCCTCCCTCGGACCCATCCCAGGTATCCTGAACAGCTCTGCCAGGGCTCAGCATGGAATAATGGAATGGTTTGTGTTGGAAGGCACCTTAAAGCCCGTTTTTTTCCACCCCCTGCCATGGGTAGGGACACCTTTCACTAGCCCAGGTTGCTCCAGGCCCTGTCCAGCCTGGTCTTGGACACTTCTAGGGATGGGGCAGCCAATCTCTGCCAGGGCATCACCACCCTCACAGGGAAGAATTCCTTCCCAAAATCCCATCCACCCTTGCCCTCTGTCAGTGGGAAGCCATTCTCTGTGTCCTGTCACTCCATCCTTTGTCCCAAGTCCCTTTCCAGCTCTCCTGGAGCCCCTTCAGGCTGCTCTCCCTGGAGCCTTCCCTTCTCCAGGTGAGCACCCCCAGCTCTCCCAGCCTGGCTCCTTGGCAGAGGGGCTCCAGCCCTGCATCCACAGGACCATGGTGACTCATTGTCCCCCAAGGGCACAACCTGAATTGAGTCACACAAACATCATCTCCTTCAGTGGCTCAGGTATCTGCTCAAGCTTCCATGGGGAGGGCTGGATTTTTCCACATTTCCACTCCACACACAGAACTGCCCTCAGGAGCAAAGTCTTTCTTAAATTATACAGTGTTACATCTCTGCTCCCAGCCAGAAACCCCAGCCAGGAGCCTGCCCAGAGCCAGTCACCTCAAACAGGGGGTCAACTCTGAAAATTCCTCCCTCAGTCCCCCAGCACCATCCCCAGCTACCAACCCAGAGCTTTCTCTCGTGGAAAATCCGTGTTGGAAGTTTATGTTGACCTCCTGCTTCTCCTGCTGCTCCCAGGAAATTTGTGTTGTGTTTATCCTGAGCCAACAGCCCCAGCCTGGGGCCTCCTGCCTCCATCCAGCTGCTGCTCCAGGCTCTGCTGCCCCTCTGGGCTCCTGCCAAGCTCCTGGAGCAGGATGTTACCGTGGTTTGCCAGAGTTAGGTGGTGGTGGCACAGCCCAGGAACCCTCCAGCCCCATCCCTGAGCGCTCAACATTGTGTGTCAAAAAGGCAATGCTTAAACCCAGATTTATGTCTCGGATGTGCCTGTTTTAATCATGCTACACTGCTATCAAAAGGACATTAAAAATGACGATTACCCTCCAGGAACATAAACAATGGCAGCAGTGACAAACCCCTGGTCCCAGGCGGGTGGCACACGTGTTTGTATAATTGGCCAATTCATTACCTGCTGAGGAGAAGAGCCAGGTCCTTCCTCACCACATTTCCCCATCACCAGGGTGGGTCAAAAATAACATCAGGAGGAAATCTGCCCAGCCAGCAGCGACAGGAGAACAAAGAGCTGCCCACGAGGAAGTGCAGTGCTCTGCAGCAGGTCCAGCTCCTCTCCAAAACACCCCCCGAGGCAGAGCTGGGGGTACAAACCACCCTCCAGGGGTGAGATTTAAGGGCTTTCTCTTAGCTCAGCCCAGCTGTGATTCAGGAACAGCCAGCCCATCCCTTCCATGGGTTTCTGATTTTGATGTTTAGGGAGTTTTGGGGGGTAGAGGAAGGTGACATTGCCTAGTGCCTTACAAGGGAGATGCTTTTCCATCAGCATCCTTGGAGTTGTTCCCAGGGTGAAGGCGGTGGCAGCAACACCCCATAGGCACAGGGGAAGGTGCAGGTGACCCAAAGCAGGTCCCTGTGCTGGCCACCAAGTCCTCTGTGCTTGTTTATGACATCCTTTCAGCCTTCTGTTCCTCAGTTTTGGGGAACCCAGGGATTTCATGGTGCTGCACTGGGCACAGAGGGGGCTCTGGGTGTCCCACAGCCCATCAGAATCATCAGCTGGGCACAGCAGCCCTCAGCAAAGCATTGTCCTCTCTGTTCCCAGTGTTCCTGCACCCCCCTCCACCAGAGCCTGTCATTATCCCCTCTGATAGAATTCAGATCAATCAAACAGAATAATAGAGCAGAGGTCAAGGAAGGCTGTTCCTTCCCCAGGGAACAAGGAGCTGCTTTCGTCAGAAGTACCAGGGAGCCAGTTTAATTGTTCTGAATCTGAGAAATTATGAACGTGCCTGATAATTGTGTGTCCTCCTGTGCTGGAGAGGAGGAGAGCTTTGGGTGGGAGCATGGAGCAGTGGGGCTAAATCAGCTATTAATCCCCCCAAAAAAACTGGTTTTTAGGGGTTGGTGGTGCCACCCGTGCTGGACTGGGAGGAAACTCTGCCCTGTGCCTGCCCAGCTGGTGCTGGGTGGGAGCACATGGATGTGGAGGGATTCAGGAGGATGGGGAGGGATGTGGAGGGATGCAGGAGGATGAGGAGAGATGTGGAGGGATGCAGGAGGATGAGGAAGGATGCAGGAGGATGAGGAAGGATGCAGGAGGATGAGGAGGGATGCAGATGGATGTGGAGGGATGTAGGAGGATGTGGAGGGATGCAGGAGGATGTGAAGGTGGCTGGAGCAGCAGACCCACCAGGACTGGGCACTGCACCCAGCCCCAGGACTGAGCTGCTGCTCACCATGCAGGAGGACCCTGCTTCTCTCCTGACATTCTGATGGCTAATGAAAATATATTTGCTATCTGTATTAATTAAAATAAAGTGCAGCAGCTCGTCATGAGGCTCCGTGGGAGAAGCTGTACATGGGTTATCATCATCCAGCACAGCATCGTGCAGCAATGGAATTAGTTCTGCCAGGCCATCTTTAAAACACAAATCACTGATGGCTGATACAGCTGACAATTAATTATATAAAAACCAGTGTCACTGGGAATGAGGAGAGGGCTGAGCAGCACCAGCAGCAGCCCAGGGATGGGCTCAGGGTGGGCTGGGTGGTCTCAGGGTGTGGGACATGGGGTGGGGGTGAAGCCTGTGCCAGCCCCAAAGTGCTGCTCTGCCCCTAGAACGACTCTGCTTTTAGTGAGGAAAATTTTAAACAGTTAAAAATTGAATTTCAGCCATATCTTGTCTGAAAAGGGGTTTGTTTCTGAAGGACTGAGCCAGTGCAGGGGCAGATCTGTGGGGTTGGACATGGGGATGTGCTGGGGGTTGCAGTTCCCATTTGGAGCTGCTGGCAGGATGTGCCAGTGGAGCTGCTCTGCTGCCACCCCCCAAAACTGGCCTGACTTAAAAAGGATCCAGCAATGAAATGCTGGATATTGCTTTTTTAGCAGGAAAAAACAAGGAATGGAGGGGGTGACAACCACACCAGGGCCAGGCTGGATGGGGCTTGGAGCAACCTGGTCTGTGCCAGGCGTCCCTGCCCATGGGGACACGGGGAGGAGCTGGATGGATTCAGGATCCACCCAGCCCAAACCATTCTGGATTCTGCAGTTCTCTGATCACATCTGGCACCACTCCAGGCTGTGTGCCCCATCTCTCAGCCACCCCAGGCAGTTCTGAGCCGTGCCAGGGCCCGTGGGGCTGGCAGCAGGAATGGGAACGGGAGCGGGGAGCGCTGGGCCGTGCCCCGGTTCCTGCCAGGCTCAGTGCTCAGCCCGTGATCGATGGAGCCCAATAACTGCAATAACCACAGCCATCAGTAACCCTCCCTGGCCCTGCCCTCCCCATTGCCAGCAGCAGGGCCCTTCCTGAGCTGTCAGGAGTCATTAGGCACCGGAGCTGCATCGTTTCAGAGCAGGCAGCAGGGTCCTTTCAAGGGCACCAGGCAGCACCAGCTCCTGCACGGTTCCTACGTGGCCAAAAAAGGGAAAAGCACTCCAGAACTGGGAAATCTCTTTGCTGATAAAGCAGCAGGAGGGATTGCAGGAAAAGGGGTTCTTGCAGTAATTCCGCAAAAGGAGGTTGGTTTGTCTGAGTTCACCCCAAAATATGAACAGGCAGACCACAAACTAATGATGTTCCTTAAGGATGGGATCACAGAAAGTGGATGGGGGTCACATCAGCAAATCAGGTTGTGGTCTCACCCCTGATCCTTTGAGAGCTGGCCCAGAGGGGACATGAAAACACAGATTTTGTGGTTGAAAATCTTCTAAAACACCAAAAAATGTAGTAACAGGAAAGGGAATGACTGGCATTTCACAATCAGTAGTGAGCAAATGTGAAATCCGAAGGGAGAAAATGTAAAGAAAATCATTGCCTGGAAAGAAGATTCCCCCTGCAAGCTGGGACACACTGATCCCAGTGCCTGTCCTGACCCCACTGGTCCCCAGAGGGATAAATGGGCTGGGAGGAGCAGGGGACTGAGGCACAGCCTGGGCAATCCCCAGATTGCTCCATTCCCTCATCCTGAGCAGCTCCAGCTCTGCTGCCTCTGTGTGATCCCAGCAGCTGCATCCCGTGGTGGGAGCAGCCCGGAGGAGCCCGTGGGGAGAGCAGAAAACTCCGTGTGTGCCCTGTGCCAGATGTCACCTGTGCCACCCTCATTGCTCTGAGGCACCTCTCCACCTTGGCAAAGTGGCCAGGACCTGATGGGCTTCAAATCCTGCCTTGGGCAGCTTTTAGGGCACTCAAAAAAAAAAAAAAATCCTTTGGGATATCCCTGGACAAAGCCACAGAGGAGAGCAGCCATGGGCAGCAGTGCTGAGGCCACTGGGGACAAGTGACAGCCCCGAGGTGCTGCCAGTCCCTGCTCCTCTCTCAGAGTCTGGACTGGAGCCACGCTGTGATTCCTGTTACATCCTGTGAAAGAAATAAAAGAGCTGCCAAACAGATTTAGCAGAGGCAGCTCAGCTCAGCTCAGCTCAGCTCAGGCAGGAGCTGGATCCTGTGGCTGCCCCAGCCAGGGAGAGCAGGGCTGTGATGCTGCTCTGCTCACCTGCACCTCGAGTGTCACATTGTCACCTCCTATTTCCAGTGCTGGAGTGCAAATCCAATCAAACCGAGCTCTGCAGACAGCTGGGACAGCAGAGGAGGTTGGGAATAGTCCCATATTCCATGGGTGTGACTGCCTGGGAGTGAGAATGATCTGTGGCCAGACACGGGGGCAGTCAAATTGTAACCAGACTAAACTTTGTCTCTGCAGGTGTTTCAGGGCTGTGTGTCCAGGAAATGCTTCCCAGTGCCCCCAGGAGCAGGGAGTTTGGCTGAACCCACTCCTGCATCCCTGCCAGGGCTCCTGCATCCCTCTGGGTCCCCTCCATCACCCCAGAGGCAGTGCCAGGGCACAGCACCCCTGCCAAGCCCTTGGCTCGAGCAGTGCTGGCACCGAGAGGAGCTGGCAGGGCAGGGGACACAGCTGAGCAGAGCCAGCCAGGCAGGACCCCCAGGAGCTCCCAGGAGCTCCCAGGATCAGTGTCGGCATGGCAGCAGGAGCTGCTCTCACAGGGCTGACCTGCTCCCAAAGAGTTAAACCCAGCACTCGCTCCTCCAGATCTGCTCTGCTGCATCTTAACAGTGATGGGAGATTAATTATTTTAGCTGCAGAGAGCTGACTAGAACGGGGTTTTGTAGCTAAATATACTCTCTCTTTAGGAACCCATTTAATTTTATGCCCTGATGTAGACGGCTGGGCTGGATGATTGGCAAAGAAAGAAGGAGCTTCTCTTCCCCCTCTTCAATTTTTAGCCTGAAAAGCTGCCAAAACACTCGATTTCCTCTCCCCAGGTGGGCCCTCAGGAGTGAACATTCCAGCTGGGGAGCCCAGGAGAGGCACAGGAGGGATCTTCCTCTGCTCCTTCATCCCTCTGGCTGCCCCTGGATCCCTGGAAGTGTCCAAGGCCAGGCTGGACAGGGCTTGGAGCAGCCTGGGACAGTAGAAGGTATCCCTGCCCATGGAATAGGGTGGGACTGGATGATCTTTAAAGTTCTTTCCCAATGAACTTCCAAAAAAAATGAATTCCCCCTTGAACCCAGCCTGTTGATTCTTTTCACCTGGGTCTGTCTGCCTGCCACAAGGCACAGATGTGCCTTTCTTACACTTGGTATCATAAAACCCTGTGATAAACTCGAATTATCACCTGTCAAATGATCAAAGTTCCTCTCTCTCTAATGGCTTTGCTCCCCTGCTTAAATATCAGGGTAATTCCTGCCCCCCTGAGCTGGGGGCACAGTGGGATCCAGCCAGCACGGGACAGCTTTTATCACTTCCATGCTGCAAATCTCCTGACTCCTCCATAACTGGACGAGCCTCTTAAATTCCTCTTCCTCCTTAGCTGCTGCTGCTCCTCCCACATTCCTCCGGGAAGGAGCTGGGCTCATCCCTGGGGATTTGGGCCGTGCTGGGGGTGATGCTGCAGTGAAGGGTGCCAGGGCTGGGCACACAGGGTCTGTGGAGCCAGGGCACCACGGGCAGGTCCCCCAAAGCCACAGGTGCCCGTGCAGAGCTGGCGTGGCCAGAACAGACACCCTGGAGTCAAAGTCTCATTGATTCCAGCTCCATGAAGCAGCAGTGGGGGGGAAAATCCATTTTCCTGCTAGCTCGGAGAAGTGTGTAATTTCCCAGCATCTGTCAGGGCTGCGTGGATCGTTAGAGCAGTTACAGGGAGAGAGGGGAGAGGTTTGTGAGTTTAATTCCCTTATTCCTTGTGGTGTCCTTGCTCCCGAGCCCGGCGAGCCAGGCACAGGCAGCGTGGATTCTCCAGTCAGGCACAAACAGGATGGATTTGCCACTGAAGCAGGTTTCCAGGAGGGTTTTGCTGTTGGAATATTGCCCCTACTTACAGCAGTCCCAATGTGGAGCCCAAACCCCCTGGATCAGGAGCCCCCTCGCCCATGGCCAGTTCAGGGGGATTTCTCCCTGTCTCATCCCAGGGCTGGACAAAGTGTGGGTGTGGGTGTCTGGTGTCCCCCGGGCCATGTCCCAGCTCTGTGTCCCCTGCCAGCACAGCAGGTCCCTGAGGCCCTCAGCTCAGGCAGCTGGAGCTGGTGAAGGCCTCCCTTCCATCCCTGGAAGTGCCCAGGGCCAGGCTGGACAGGGCTTGGAGTGACTCATTTTAGTGGCTGGCATCCCTGCCATGGCACAGGGGGTGGATGAGGTGATGTTTCCAGCTCAAACCCTTCCAGGATTCGGTGATTCCATGATTCTTTCCTCTCTGCCCTTCCCAGCAGAGATGGGTTTGCTGCTGGGAGCAGGAGCAGTGAGAGCAGAGCCTGGTCCTTCCCGGCCACGGCTCCTCGGGCTGGGCACCACTGCCAGCATCCTCACCCAGTAATGAGGGGTTTCCATGGCAACCTTATTTGAGCATCTCGAGTGACACAGATGTAAATTTTAAAATGAAATATTCAGACCACAGCCCTGTGAGCATAAATAAACCCCTGCACATGGGCAATTTAACAGCATTTTAAAGCGGATCCAGAACTCCCCAGGGCCAGTGGAGTCTCTGTGGCATTGGGAAATTCATGGGAATGGAAAGAAAAGCATCCTGACCTCTTTCTGCCCCAGGAATCCCAGTGCATCCCAGCCTGAGTCCAGAGCAGCAGCAAATCAACAAGGTGTTGGTCACACCTGCCCTGCAGAGGATGTGGCACAAAGGGACAGCCCAGGAGGGACAGCCAGGTGTCCCCTGGAATGGGAGGAAAGCAGCTCCAAACTTTCTTGGCCTGTGCTGCACTGTCTTCCTGAGCAAAACCCGGGCATCTTTTTTCTTCTGGATTATCTCCCATTAAGTGCTCCATGGAACAGTCCAGGTTTTCCCATTGGAGTCCGGAGGCTCCCAGCATTTCCAGGCTGTCACCTGCTTTGGGACAGGCACCTCTGTCACCCTGGGACGACACAAGAAGGACACGCAGCAGCTCTGGTCAAAGCAAACTAAAAAACTCTTTATTAAAACATCTGACTCCATTTTTATATCTTTTTGAAATGCCAGTGCCATTGGAGGGTGACAGTGCCACTTCCTCAATGTCACTGGGCAACCCAACAATCCATCAGGTTGTTTGTCCCCCATAAAGGAATGAAAACAATAAGTTATTTACACAAAGTGCGTGAGAAAGTTCTGTACAAAGAATGCAAACATCAGAAGGCTCGGGAAAACTTGAGAAAATCAGGGCGACACACCTCTCCTTCATCCTTGTGCCAGAGAGGAGAAGGGCTGCCTGTTTCCTCCAACAGCAAGGGGAATGTTCGGGCTGCAATCCATCCCCAGCCCTCCCGACCCCGTCTCACCTCTGCCAGGAGGCTCCGAAACTCCCGGTGCCGCGGGCAGCCCCTGCTCGGGCTGCGCTTCCCGGAGCTCCCACGGGGATGACTCACCCAGATCGGATTGCTACGCTTTTATTTGCTTAGAGGGGGAGCTGACAGGATGCTCTTGAGGAAAACGTTGGGTTTTTGTTTTTGGTTTTTTTTTTCCCCCTTTCCTGTTGGAAAAACTTCATCTGCTGAAACTGTAACTGCGGGAAAACCTGGGATTCGCATCCCCTGCTTGGAGGCAGAGGCTGCATCCGCCTGCGGGGGCATTTGGGAAATGAAAGATGGTTTCAATTAAGGTTTTTCTGCTCTTCAAGATTCAAGGTTAAAAGCTTTTAAAATATGAAACCAGACCAATCACAGCCAAATGTTTTGATGGACACAACTTGTTTTTTCTCAGAGCCCCCTTCCCACCCAAACCCTCTGTTTTCCTCCCTGAGGATGAAACGTGTGTTGCTCATGCTGGAGGCTGGCATAGGAAGAGGTGGGAGGGCAGAAGGTGCCCAGGGTGCCCCTTCCCACCTCCCAGCCCTCTGGTGATGAAGGATTGCACCAGCAAGATCCAAGACCTGGATGAACTCATCCCAACAGGAGTGATCCCATTCCTCTGCCAACCCTCCTGCATTGACCATGTGGGACTGGGGAACTCCAGGGGCAGTGCAGGATAAATCCCTCTGCGTGCAGAGGGTGCTGGGCAGTGCAGGATAAATCCCAGCTCTCCACGAGGGCTTGGATATGAATCCAGCAGCAACTCTGGGCAGGATTAGCCCAGCCCAGCACCCCTGAATGTGCCTGAGCCCATCACACAGGCAGAGCTGAACGCCACCATTAATAGTGCCTGGATCAGCTTTATTCATTTCTGCTACAATCACATCCTAAACCCTTCTGGACAGTGATTCCTGAGCTGGAGCAATCCTGCTGCCCTCCCTGGAGCGAGCGCTCACGGCGATACCATCGGCATTAGTAATGGGAGCCCTGATAGGGCTACTCCTGCTTTGCCTCTTTCAGGAGCACAGCAGCAAAACCAGGCCTTTGTGATTATTCCAGCATCCTTTTATCAGGCATTTGCAGCTCTCTAATTCCTCTAAACCCCTCTGGCTGAGGTATCTTGGCAATCAGGTTGGCACCTCTGGAGCAGCAGCCGCGCGTTGGCCACGGCTGCCCACGGGACACGGGCCTGGCTGGGGGTCCCGGGGACCCTCTCACATGGGGATGGAGTTTTGGGGCTGGGGAGGAGGATTTTGGTGCCTCTGTGCTGTTGCTGCTCATGTGGGCAGGTGCTTGGTGCCCTGCAAACACCCAGTGCCGTGTCTGGGTGAGAGGAGATGCTCTGGGAGCTGCTGCCCTGCCACTCCTCCTGTCCTGCTGCCTCTCCAGAGCCTGGTGCCACCACCCCAGCCCTGGGATGGGGCTGTGCCCCGCTGGCAGCTCCCACACACAGCCCAGACTCGCTTCCCCCTTGGCTAAGTATAAACTGTGGGGGCTGAGGCTGGTTGGAGACATCCTCCCTCCCCAGAGTGCAGCTTCCTGCAGGGTTTGCACACACCCCATATCCAGGCATGGCCCAGAATAGACCTGGAGATGAGCTGTCCTTCTGAGTTAAGGTCACTCTGTGCTCCTAACTGTCCCAGCCCTGCCTGGCCCATCCTGCAGGAGCAGCTGCTGTGCAGAGCACAGAGCCCCCCGTGCCACACTGGGGGTAGTGAGAGCTGCAGGGCCACCACGGAGGTTTCCATGGATTTGGAGAAGGCTTTCCAGTGCCAAACTGCCCGAGGAGAGCTCCTGATGGAGATACAAGATAAACCTCTTGTGCATCTGTTTATTTCCTCAAGATTAGATCAAGGTCAAACGTGACCATTTCCCTTCCAGCAGCTCCAGATTGATCCCCTGTGCAGATCAGGGTGGGTTTTGGCAGCTGGGGAGGGCCCTGTTTGGCCATGAGCACCCCATGGGCCTTGGAGGTGGTGGAATGGCTGTTGGAATTCAGATCAGTGTGGAAAGGATCTCACCAAATCCCACCCTGGCCCTGCAAACATGGAAACCCACTGCAATCCTTCCTTAGGGATGGGGATACCCAGTGCTGCTTCCCAAAGGGGCTCCAGGCAGGAATGAGGGGAATGTGGGGAGGGAGCAGAGCCTGGCAGCCCAGGGAGCTGCTGGAGCACAGCTCGAGTTTCGGTGTGGTGATCGATCAGGAGCTGAGATCGACAATCAATTCTCTTTCTGATAATGTGGAATAAGCCCTTATCGACCCCCGGCTGCCCCGTGCCCGCCCCTCCCCTGCTCCAGCCCGGCTGCATTCCGCCCTCTCCGCTTCCCTGGAATGCATCTGCCCTTTACAAACTGCGGCATGTTTAGTGTCTCATTAAGGAGTCGCTTTACAGAGTGTTTTATTTCATGCTTTGTTAAGGACAGAATCGCGTAAATGCATCCTGGCAAAGGATCTAATAAGGAATTAGTCAGCTTTCCAAAAGCATAAAATATGGTTTAAAGGCACAATTCATTAAGAATTAGGGTTGATATGACAAATAACCCGGGGATGCAGGGTTGGTGTTTTTGGGAACACATTGGCTTTAAGGACTTGGGATCCTTGACTGTCCTGCTGTGAGCTGGTATCCCAGAATGTCCCAGAATGTCCCAGAATGTCCCACAGTGTCCTCCCAGCCAGTGAGCCCCCTCTCCTGCCAGGGCTGTGCTTCCTCCCCTCTGTCTGAGAGCCCCATCTTCTCCCATCATGGACAAAACCTTTTGCTGCAGAGCCCTAAAACTCTCACCTGGGCCATGGGAGAGCAACCACTGACTGCTCCTCCCGGGCTTGGGGTGGGAGAGGAGGAGAAGAGCCCTGGAGAGCCCTGCAGAACTTCTCAGGGCAGGAGATCTGCCACTGGCATGGCCTTGGGGACATAGCAAGCATCAATCCATGGGGTTGATGTCAGTGAGTGACACTGACCAGGGTGCCCGTGGAGGCCAAGACCAGCCCAGGGTGGGATGGAGAGGGAAGCAGAGACACCAAGAAACAAGCAGAGGGTGTGGAAGCTCCTGGTCTGCCCCCTCAGAAGTGTGGGGATACTGAGGCACCCATCCTTACTGGGGGGAGATTATTCAGAGCTGACACAAGCTGATGGTTGCAGATGATGTGTGTGAAATGTCTCCTAATGCTCTCAGGGAATCGGTGATGGATTTGCTGAACCACTTGCTAATTAAGGAATTAATGCTTTAACTTGTGGCAAACAGCAGGAGAGGCCAGGAAGCCCTCGGGGATGGGACAGGTTTGCTGGTGGCTGCAGCAGGGTGGTGGCAGCAGGGTGCAGTGGCTTGGGGCACAGCTCTGTCCCAGGGACAAAGGACCAGCCCAGCAGAGTGGCCAAGCACTCTCCTGGACCGAGGAGCAGTGTAGGGACTGCCAGAGTTTTGGCAGCTCCATCCTTCAGGCTAATTCTCCAGCTTTTGCCTTTCCCTGTTGCGTTCCTTATCTTTGGTTCTTGCCAGAAACTGCTTCTATTTTCCAGGAGATGGAGCAAAGTCAGTTTTCAGCGCTGCTCAATCCTTCTGCACAGGCTGCTTGTGCCCCCCCATGGGCCCCCTGGGCAGTGTCACTCACAGTGTCCCTCTGTTTCAGGATTCACTTACAAGGCTCCATTTTTTACCCCCCCCCCACCAGCAGTGTCCCTGTGTTTCAGGATTCACATACAAAAGCTCAATTTTTTCCCCCTTTTACCTTAATTAGCAAGATTTGAAACAGAAAACATCAAGTTAAGTGCAACCCAAGAGTTGTGCTTTTGTTTAAAGCACCTGTACTACCGAGGTGAGCCAAGGTTTACCTGGAGTCTGCTTGGGAAGGAAACCCTGACTGCTGCTCCAGCCCCCATCCCGTGGAGAGCTGGTGCTGTGGTGGCCACACAGGTCCTGGTTGCCACCACGGGCCTGTCACAGCAGCTCGAGCTGCTTTAGGGATCAGCTGGTGCCTGGGCAGCCCCAGGCCACCAGTGGGGCTGGGGGATTGCAGACCCCCTCTGCCCACAGAGGGACTGGGACCCTGCATTCCACGGGCTCCAAACCCTCCCAGGGGACATGAGGGGGCTGGAATTATGGTCTTTAAGCACCATGCATTAAGTGCTTTCCCTGGCAACTGCTGTTTCCATGGAAAGCATTGACTCTTGGGCGCTCTGAGCTCTTTGCAGTATCTCACAGAGCTCACGGCGAATTCCAGCCCATGGATCACAGCCCGGTCACCCCACGGTGGTGGATAAATCTGAATTTATGCAATTACCCCCTGGCCAGAGCGGCACTGGGTGGCTTTGGTCACTGGCTCTTTCCTGCCCATCCCTGTTCCCAACAAACGCTGGGTTGGGTTTGCCCAGCGATGGTGCCTGAGGGGGCTCTGCCGAGGCGGGTGCCTTGTGCTGTGGGGGCCGGTCGTTCCTTCTTTGGGAAGTGGTGGGTGTTCCCGCAGCCACAGCTTCCCAGGGGGCTGATTTCACGCCAGCAGCACACAAAATGTCTAATTTCGTGCCCAGCTTTGCCTAAGTCCCACTTTTCCCTGTTTCTTGCAGACAGCGGATCGGGGGCAGTGCTGGTGCCGGCCAGCCCGGACCCTGTGGCTGCAGATGAACCTGTGGAGAAGATGGGTGGAGCTGCAGAGCTGGGACATGGCACAGGTTTGACTGCTGGAGCTGAGGATTTTGGGCATGCCGTGGGTCCAGACCCTGGAGCTGGAAAGCTCGGGCAGGGCACTGCCCTCAACCTCCTGCCGGCCCCGGAGGAGACCACGCCGCTCCTGCCTACGGCCACCGCTGCCCCCAGACCTGATGCCAAACAAACTTCCCCTGTTAAGAAAAAGCCACCGACTCTAAAGCAAGTAAACACGGGAAGGAAACACCCAAGGCTGAAGCCCACCCTGGCAGGGCCCCCTGGGACTGCCTCCCCAGCCAGCCCACGGAGCTCCAGGCTCCCCACGGCCGCCCCAGGGCTGCGGGTGCCAGCAGAGGACACGGAGCGGAGCCCCCCTGAGCTGCCCTGGGTGGACCAGGCCACCACCAGCCGCCCCACGCTGCAGATCTCCCCTTCCACGCTGCCCCCAGCCCTCCCTCGGCCCTTCCCTGACAGCCTGGGGGATGCTGGAGAGGCTCCGACCGCGGCTCCCGCTGGCGCTGCCGTTATCCCAACAAACGGCGCGGAGAGGGACGCGCACGGCTCTGCGCCGGAGGAGAGCCAGGAAACCACCACGTCCACCATCGTCACCACCACTGTCACCACCACGGAGCCCACCCCAGGTGAGCTGAGCCTGGCACGGGGCTGTGGCACTGGTGAGGAGCAGAGCACGCCTGTGTTTAGGGAGCCCCCCCAAAATCAGGCCACCACCCGGGTTTGGGGCTGTCTGAAATCTTCTGCTTTTCATGCACTTCGTGATTGGAGGGATGAAACACTTGTCCAATGAGGAAAGGCTGGGAGAGCTGGGGGAAGGCTCCAGGAATATCTTAGAGCTCCTTCCAGTTCCCAAAAGGGCTTCGAGAGAGCTGGAGAGGGAATTTAGACAAGGGCCTGGAGTGTCAGGAGAAGGGAGAACGGCTGCCTGAGGGAAGGGTTAGATGGGATATTGGGAAGAAATTCTGTAAGGGTGGTGAGGCCCGGTCAGAGGTTGCCCAGAGAAGCTGTGGCTGCCCCTGGATCTCTGGAAAGGTCCAAGGCCAGGCTGGATGGGGTTTAGAGCAACCTGTTCTAGTGGAAGGTGTCCCTGCCCATGGCAAGGGTTGGGCTTTAATGTCCCTTCCAACCCGAACCACTCTGTGATTCTGTAATTCCGTACGATCACTGATGGGGCAGGGATTGCTGGGTTTTGGGGGGTGGGAGTGCAGTGCCCTCGGTGTGACCCCGCTGTGTGTCCCCTCAGTGCTCTGCAGCATGAACTTCCACGAGCCCGAGGGCTACATCGACTCCACGGATTACCCCCCGCTGCCCCTGCACGGGTACCTGCAGTGCACCTACAACGTCACCGTCTACACCGGCTACGGCGTCGAGCTCCAGGTGAGCCCTGCCTCGGGGTGTCCCCACAGCCAGACCCGCTGGTCACTGCAGAAAATGATGCCAAGCCTTGGGCACCTCTGCCCCAGGCACTTTCACTTGATAAAATAGCCCTTTCCGAGGAAAAAAGAGATTTATTTTTTTCTGAGGCTTTGTAATAAATGAGGTCTATGAGGGAGCTGGAACATCCTGAATGTCAGCAATGATCAAACTCTTTAAATGTCATGCAATTAATTTAACCAGGAGGAGCTGGCTGCAGGTTGTTAAAAAGGCACTTGGGATGGGGGCACCAGCTCCCTGCCCTCCCCATTGGTTGGGAGGGGTTTGGGTGGCTCTGAGGAAGCCCAGGAGGGCAGCCCAGGTTCCTTCTCTGGCTGGTGCAGGTGCCCAGCAAATGCCCACCCATCCGAGCAGGGGGTCTCACCCAAGCTGATGTGCACCATTGCACCATCAGCCCCCCCCAAAATGAGCATCCCTCAGCCTGGTGAGGCTGCAAGCAGGGCAGGGGCCTCTGCACATTCCAAACCCTCTCCAGGTCCAGCCACCCCAAGGTCTCCATGCTGCCTGCAATCCTTTCTTCTTGTGTTCTCCCCATGTCACCATTTACATCCGATTAAAATCCCTTCACTTTGAATTTGCGTAATTAAAAGTGCGCATTAAAAGGAGCTGGAGTTCCAGCAGGGTTGTCCCCACTGTCCCCTAGGTGGGCACAAGCAGAGGCTGGCCCCCAGGCCACGAGGCCACCGTGGCTACCAGCCCTGGTGGGGAAGTTGCCCTGGGAGCAGCAGTGGAGCAGGATGAGCACTGGAGAGTCTGAGCAGCTCAGCCACTTCTTCCATGGCAGTGGAAAAGGGTTTGGTGCTCATCACCCACCCCCTGCACCAGGAAACCTCCCCAGGATCCCTCACCCCACCAGGGAACGCTTGGGGAGCCACACAGCAAAGCGCATCTAATGAGCAGTTCCAAAATGTTGCTGTAGGACACAGCACAAATGACGCGGAGCAGTTCTTTTTAAAGACAAACAAAAAACTGTTTATTAAAATATCTGACTCCATTTTTATATCTTCCTGAAATGCCAGTGTCATTGGAGGGTGACAGTGCCACCTCCTCAATGTCACTGGGCAACCCAACAGTCTGTTAGGTTGCTCGTCCCCCATAAAAGAATGAAAACAATAAGTTATTTCCATAAAGTGTGTGAAAAAGTTCTATACAAGAATACAAACATCAAAAAGCTTAAAAAAACTTAAAAAAAATCAGAACAACACCAAAAGGCTTTAATTATTATTTGGAAATAGCTGAGCAGTAACCTGGACACAGCAACTGTCTCCTCAGATCCACAGGGTGCTAAAGACAGGCTGCTCTGCTGTAAATTCGCCTCTGTCCATAATCCATCAGGTGACACCACTCCTGACCTCACTCCGTCGCGAGCTGAGGTTTTAATGGAGCATAAAATTGGCCTCTCCACTCCCCCAAGCTTTGCATTTTGCTTTGCTGACGCTTTGGAGCGTTTCAGACAAATTAAATCACAACAGCAGGTCGGTGCTGGTAGAGCATGGCCTCATCTGCAGCTGGCAGTGCCCCGTGCTGCAGCAGGGCTCGGGGCTCGGAGGTGAATTCCAAAGGGAAGATGACCCGGGGTGTGGGATGTGGGGTCCCATTGGAGGGGTTTGGATTGGATTCCCAGCTCCTGTAGCAGGGAGGTGCTGCCTCTTACGCTGGGGATCTCATTAAAGGCATCTGCAGGAGCAGAGAGAAACCCCAGGGACAGGAGCCCGTGCATGGGCAGTCACCTCTCACCAGGGGCTGTGGGACAGCCTGGTGGTGTCAGGAATGCCTGTGGCATTCCAGCCCTGCCCAAAACTGCTCCTACAGCCATTGGGAGCCACGCAGGAGGACACACTTCCTTTGGAGGCAGACCCTCACTCCCTGCAGGGAAATCTGCCCTTGGGGAGGAGTGGGCACAAAACCTGGATGTCAGGCATGGTTCTGGGAAAGGCTGGGAGCTGCCCTGGGCTGTGTGAGAGCTCGGGGTCCCTGCTCAGCTCACTGTCCCTCCCTGCACCCCTCTCAGCATTTCAGGGAGAGCTGTGTCCCTGCCTGTGCCACGGCAGCCCTGGGAGCTGAGAGCAGCCAGCTCTCCGAATGCTTCGTGAAACGATATTTATTTTTAAAATTCTTGAATCTTCTTGGCAGGAAATAGAATTTCCCTAAAGAGGTTTTTCCAGTGGGTGAGCGAGGCTGGCAGCCTGACTCGAGGATCCCTCCTGCCTTCCCAAGGCTCTGGAGGAGCTGCTGTGGGTGCAGGCTGTGATTGAAGTCAGAGCCCGTGCTCCCAGCCCCGGGCAGGAGCTCGCACATATGGTCCCTCTCACAGGGCTGACGGTCCCTGGCACGGGGCCACGGCAGTGTCTGCACTCTCTGGTTACTCCAGGCTCCTCTGGGAATGCCAGCCTGATGCTGGCACAGGGAATGGCACTTGTGGTGGCACCCTGCTCCCCTGGCTCCACCGAGGGGAGGCTGATGGTGGAAGTGAGTGTGTATGTGTGTGTCCCATGACAGCCAGCTCTGATCCCCAGCTTCCTCCCTTCTGCAGAGCTCTGCCTGCTCCAGCTGCTCCCCTGAATCCCCTTCCCAGTTCCCCAGAGGGATTTGGCTCCGTGTCATGTGCGTGGTGCCACCAGCACTGGAGGGAGCCAGCTGGGGAACAGGTTTGGCTTCAAGCGATTGCAGAACAAAATCTGTTACAAACACCTTGGAAAAATCTTTGCAGGGATCCAGACCCAGCTGGAGAAGCAAAGCTCTGTCCCAGTGGGAGCTGGGGGAAATTGTTGGCATCCTTTGGAGCCCATTTGGATCCCTGGACTCCAAATAATTCATCTAAATAATACTTAATTAATCCCATTTATTAATAATCAGACCTGAGCTATCCCACCAGCCACAGTGTGTGCTGGCCATGCTGGGAGAACACATTTTCAGGACAATATCTGGAAAAGAAGAAATGACCCAGGGCAGGCTGGGGGTCAGAGTTGCACATTGCTTGTGCTCCAGACAATGATTTTCCCTGCCAGGACCCTGCTGGAAAAATAAGGCAAAATCAGCTCCTCTTGGATTGAAACATGGGCTGGGGTGAACCCAGGCATGCTCTGAACCAGCCTGGGGATGTTAACCCAGCTTTGCAGCGAGGAACGAGCTTTTCCAGGGATCTTCCTTCAGGAGCAGGCTCAGGATGCTGAGGGCTGAGGGTGGCTCCGTGCAGTGCCCTTGGAGCAGGGCACATCCCAGCCCCGTGTGCCAGGGGGAGGTGGGCACGGCGGTGACAACAGCCACAAATCCCTGCAGTCACAACATCGTCGGGAGCGCTCCCAATCACGGCTGGGCTGGTGCTAAATATAGAGCCCCAGGCCTCGCACACTCAGGGAAACAAACGGTCTGATGAGCATCTTTCTACTGAAATATGAGCCCATTTATTAAGCTAAATGGACGTGAAATGTAAATGTGAGGTTACTGCTCAGCTATTTCCAAATAATAATTAAAGCCTTTTGGAACTACTCATTAGATGCACTTTGCTGTGTGGCTCCCCAAGCGTTCCCTGGTGGGGTGAGGGATCCTGGGGAGGTTTCCTGGTGCAGGGGGTGGGTGATGAGCACCAAACCCACTGAGGAGTGTCCTGGTTTTGTTGCAGCACTGTGCTGGTGTGGTGCTCTGCGGGTCTGTGTGATGGGCTGGGATGTGACCACTGGGGTCCCCACTGTGCCCCACAGCTCACAGGTCTCTGCTCCCCGCAGGTGAAGAGTGTGAACCTGTCAGACGGGGAGGTTCTGTCCATCCGTGGCGTGGACGGCGATGCCCTGGTGGTCTTGGCCAACCAGACCCTGCTGGTGGAGGGCCAGGTGATCCGCAGCCCCACCAACACCATCTCCGTCTACTTCCGCACCTTCCAGGACGACGTGGTGGGGACCTTCCAGCTCCACTACCAGGGTGGGTGTGTCCCCGACCTGGCTAGGGGGGTTTTGGGGTCAGTCCCACTTAGCTGCAGGGTCAAACCAGTGGGCTGTGCCCCCACATTCCTGTTTCACCACCTGCTCATGCTCAGAGCATGGGCTGGGGTGTGTTGAAGTGTTGTGCCCAGGGTAGAGGGTTCAGTGTGCCCTGATGTCCCCAACCCTGGTGCTGGCTATGCCTCTCACACCCGCCTTGCCCCGTTTCTGTCCCCGTGCAGCAGCTCCTCCTGCACACACTCACACTGCCAGTCTATTTTTTACCTCGAAGAGCTTTAAAAAATAAATGAGTTCCAGCAAATTATTTTTAAAATAGAAACTGGGTCTGGGCAGGAGCAGTAACAGGTGGGGAAGCAGCGGCAGCGGGGGGTTGGTGGTGCTCTGCCACTGCTCTGTGTGACACGTGGGCACATCCAGCACGTCCCCACGGGGCGGCTGGGAGCAGCTGAGCCCTGAGCTCCCAACGTGTGCCTGTTCCAGTGTTTATGCTGAGCTGCAACTTCCCACGGAGGCCTGACTTCGGAGACGTGACGGTGATGGATCTGCACTCGGGTGGCATTGCTCACTTCCACTGTCACCTGGGCTACGAGCTGCAGGGCCCCCGCATGCTGACCTGCATCAACGCGTCCCGGCCGCACTGGAGCAGCCCCGAGCCCATCTGCTCAGGTACCTGCACACCCCAGCCCCACGGTGGGAAACTGGCCTCCACTGAGGAAAACATGAACCCCTGTCTTTGCCCCATGTGGTCCTAGGAGGAGGTGAGAGCAATGCTTCAGGGGGTCAGGCAGTGACAGCAGAATCTGTCCCCTCGCTAGGCAGCAAAGGGAAAGGAAATTAAGATTTTATGTGTGTGTGTGTGAGGATAAATATGCATTTGTGAGTATAAATACGAACAGAGCAAAGCAGAGCCAGGCAAGAGGTTTGTGCACTGGGCACTCTGAGGAGAGCTGGGCAGAGGGGAGCACAAAAGCCACTGTGCCCATGCCAGTGGGGCTGTGCTCTGTGTTGCAGCTCCCTGTGGAGGGACAGTCCACAATGCCACCATCGGCCGCGTGCTGTCCCCCAGCTATAGCGGGAACCAGTCTGGCAGCATGTACTGCGTGTGGGCCATCGGGGCCCCCCCAGGCCAGAAGCTGCACCTGCACTTTGAGAAGCTCCTGCTGACTGAGAAGGACAGGTGAGGCTCCAGGAGCTGTTTCCTCACAGCCCTGGGAGATCCCAGAGGGATCCCAGGGGGCTTCTTCTGCACATGGTGAGGAACAGGGCCTTTTGCTGGGCACTAAATATAGAAAAATTGAATTATTTGGGTTGGGAAAGCCCTCTGAGATCATTGAGTTCAACTGTCCCCCAGCACTGCCAAGGCCACCACTAAAGCATGTCTCCACATTTACATGGCTGTTAAACACCTCCAGGGATGGGAACTCCACCACTGCCCCTGGCTGCCTGTTTCAATGCTTGTCAGCCCTTTTGGGAAAGAAATTTTCCCTGATATCTTTGATATCCAGTCTAAATCTTCCCTGACACAAGCCATTTCCTCTTGTCCTATCCCTTGCTCCCAGGGAGCAGAGCATGAACACCAGGCTGTCCCCTCCTGTCAGGGAGTTGTGCAGAGCCACAGGCTCCCCCCTGAGCCTCCTTTTCTCCAGGCTGAGCCCCTTTCCCAGCTCCCTCAGCCACTCCTGGTGCCCCACTTCCATCCCTGGACACGCTCCAGCCCCTCCACATCTATCTCGGAGAGAAAACCCCAAAACACAACCAAAACCTGGGAGCTCCCAGCTTGTCCCAGCAGCTCCGCCTCGCCCCCCTTGCATCCGGGTGGGACTCAGGGGCGCTGTCCCGCGTGCCATGCCCCGTGTCCCCGCAGGATGGTTGTGTACAGCGGGGACACCAACCGCTCGGCCGTGCTCTACGACTCCCTGCGAGCCGACAGCGTCCCCTTCGAGGGCGTCATCAGCGACGGCTCCTCCATCAGGATCGACTTCCTCGCCGAGGAGCCCGCGGCCGCCACCGCCTTCAACATCCGCTTCGAAGGTGCTGTGTCCCCGTGCTGGGCCCCGAGGGCTCAGCCAGGACACCCGGCCCCCTGGGGCAGCTACAGACAGGTGGCTGCAGGGAGGGTCCTGGCTGTCCCCAGCATGGGAAGTCGTGGTGCCACTCTGTAGCTGCTATTGTCGTTTAAGTGGGTCCCCGTCGTAATAGGACACAGACTGAACACAGGAGTTCACTGTGTTTAGAGTAACAAAAAAGAGGGCTTTATCTCGCCACCTCGCCTTTTTGTAGAATGCCTAAAATGGCCAGGGATGATTGGAGGGTGAAGTTGCCACCTCTCCAATCACACTGGTCAAGACACCAGTCCATCACTTTTATCTGACTCCATGAAAGGATGCAAAACAATAATTATTTACATGGAAGTGCGTGAGAAACTTTGTTACAAAAATGCAAACAATCAGAAGGCTTGGAGAAACTGCAAAAGAACAGGGCTACAGGTCCCACTGCAGCATCATTCCCACGGGAGCCCTGTGGCCCTGAGCAGGCTCAGTTACATGCAGCAATCCCAGGGTTGATGGCTTGGCATCCCCAGCTTGGGAAACACAGTGCCTGGCAATGCCCTGAGCACATCCCTAGTGCTGATCCACCATGGGAGCTGGGTTTGGTTAGGCCTGCGTGGCTCAGAACAGATAAATTGTTGTTAATCCTAATTGCCTGTGAAACACTCCGTGGAAGAGGCCATCCATGCAGGTGGGGATAGAGGGGTCAGGTTCTCATGGGGACATCAGCAGGGCCTGGGGAAGCTCAGCGTGAAGGAAGAAGCTCCGTGTCCCTCCTGCTAACAGAGATCTCTTCCAGCCTTTGAGCGGGGCCACTGCTACGAGCCCTACATCCAAAACGGGAACTTCACCACCTCCGACCCCACCTACAACCTGGGCACCACCGTGGAGTTCACCTGTGACCCGGGGCACTCCCTGGAGCAGGGCCCTGCTGTCATCGAGTGCATCAACATGCGGGACCCCTACTGGAACGACACGGAGCCGCTGTGCCGAGGTCAGTCCCGCCCCTGGGCACTGCTGGGTGTAGGGTGACATCCCTGGGCCCCACTGAGCCCTGCCTAACCCTTGCCCCCACAGCCACGTGTGGAGGGGAGCTGACTGCCGTGGCTGGGGTGATCCTGTCCCCCAACTGGCCGGAGCCCTACACGGAGGGGGAGGATTGTATCTGGAGGATCCATGTGGGCGAGGAGAAGCGGCTCTTCCTGGACATCCAGCTGTGAGTAGCCCAGCTCAGTGTCTCTCTCTGCCCCAGCAGTGCTCGTCTCATTTTGCTGCAGTGTCCTGCTCCCTTGCCTTTACTGTGGAACCACAGAATCCCAGAACAGTTTGGGTGGGATGGACCCTAAAGCTGATCTCCCATGGGCAGGGACACCTTCCACTGTCACAGGTTCCTCCAAACCCCTTCCAACCTGGCCTTGGACACTTCCAATGATGGGGCAGCCACAGCTTCTCTGAGCAACTGGTGCCAGGGCCTCACTTCCCTAACAGAGAAGTCTTGCCATGCCCTGTTCTTCCCCCTCAGAGCTTCCATAATCCCCTTTGATGCACTTGGCACCCTGGGCAGGACTGAGTGGTGCTGCCTGAGTTCAAAGCACCATTACACGATCCATAGCAGCACTGAATTGCTGCTCCAACAGCTCTGGAATTCTCCACAGGGAGCGGTGCCACAGCAGCACATGGCCATGTGCTACTGGGGTGACACCCAGCACGTCAGGAGCTGGGTCATGTGGGGTTAGGAGAGCCTGGAGGCATCTGTGGGATGGAAACAGCTCAATCTTTGGGCTGAATGTGAAATACAGGCACTAAGGGAGTGGAGCCACTCAGCAAGCCAGGCTGAATGTGCTGAGGTCAGAGGGGAAGGGGATCCAATGCCAGGCTGAGAGCTCTTGGCATGGTAATGCTGCTGCTGCTGCAGCGGGAGCCTCCTTTGATGCTATTTTGGGTTTTCAAGAGGAGGACGTGTTTCAAGTAGAGGCTTAGAGTCATAAAGATTTTAAAGCTTCCCATAAAATCCCAAGTCGGAGCTCCCAGCACACCTCTCCCAACTCTGTGGGTGCTGGGGCTGAGCAGAATTGGAGGCCAAGTGATTTGAAGTCATCAAGCATAAATGTCACTGAGAAAATCGTGTTTGACAGAAAGCAGAGATTTACTACAAATGTCAGCTTGCCATGGGGATTAGCTGGGCTCCCTCCAAGAACATTCCTAATAAAACGTTTGGGGATCAGCTCAGGCATCTCCTGAGCGGCTGGGAGCATCCTGGTGCTCTCCTCTCCCGGGGAAGGGGAGGAGGGTTGTCCCTGCCCCTGTCCCTCCTGTGCCACCCCGCAGCAGGGCCCTGCTGCCGGCTGTGCTCCCAGCCCCGGGGAGCCTTGCTGGGGCGTGGGCACAGCAGGACAGCGAGCAGGGAAGGGGTGTCACTGCCCACCCTTGGGGTCGATGTGATCGTTCACCCACGCTGCCAGCCCCGGGCACCCAGAGAGCCCTCCCGACACCAGAGCTGTGTCCCCCGGCGTGTGCATCCATCCCCTGCCCTTGGTCTTGGAGCGGGGGGAGAGCAGCGATCCCCCCCGTCACCTTCGGCTCCATTCGCGGGGTGGACGGAGGCTGCAGCCATCTCTGCCCGGTGTCCCCGGCCGTCCCCGCCATCCGCGGGCCGCCACTGCGCTCTGGTGGCCGCGGGGACAAGCGCGGCTCTGCCGGGACCGGCACTTCCAAGCGCGGGGTCTTGGGAGCCGCCGGCCCCGAACACTCCGGAGGGAGGTGACCCGGAGCGAGGTCACCCGGATGCCCCTTGAGCCCCGCACTGCTGTGTCCTGCCTGGGCTCCCGGCACACGCTGCTCTCTAACCGAACTCTCCTCTCAGCCTGAACATCACCAACAGCGACATCCTCACCATCTACGACGGGGACGAGCTCTCCTCCCGCATCCTGGGGCAGTACGTGGGCAGCAGTGGCCCCCAGAAGCTCTACTCCTCCAGCCCCGACCTCACCATCCAGTTCCACTCGGACCCTGCTGGGCTTATCTTTGGGAAGGGGCAAGGATTCATCATGAACTACATAGGTACGGGGAGCAGGGTGCTGGCCTGAGGATGTGACACACAGCCAGCCCAGAATGTCCAGGTGCAGGGTCTGGAAGCAGGGAGAGCCACTGTGGCACCAGAATCCCCTTCACATCCCAGCCTGAACCTCCTGCAGAACCCCCAGCCCAGCTGCAGGACTCTGGGTCAGTCACTTCTGGGGTCCCTCATATGTCTCCCCTCCTTCAGTCTGGTAACAAGGCAGGTTTGGTCCTTGTTAGCCCCGGTCTGGCCAGAGGGAAAGAAATTGCTGGAAACAGGGATGCAGGATCCCCACACACACCCTGTCAGGCAGGGCTGCTCACTGAAGCCAGTCCCTGGGTGGGCTCCTGAGATGGATGTTCCCATCTTTGCTCCAGAGCAGCTCCTGCACACATCTGTTCCACTGTCCTTGGGGGCAGCTGTGCCTGCCAGGCTGGGGCTGTGGGTGCCCACGGCAGGGACAAGGACTGAGAGGGACATTCCATCCCCATGGCTGCCTCTCCCTCACCCTGCTTCCCGTGCCAGGCTCCTTCCAGGCATGTTCTCCTTGCACTGCTGACAGCCCTGGCTAGGACAAACAGTGTGAGCTGCAATGCAGAGCACCTGGGAGGCTGCAGGGCCCTCCTCAGTGCTCTGCAGCACACGGGGCTGGGAACAACCCCTCACCTGAGCAAACCAGCCTGGGAGAAGCAGGGAACAAATCCTCCCGTGAGCAAACCAGCTGTGCTGTGACCCTGGTGCTGACACCTCTCCTGCACCCACAGTTGGAGCTGAGCCTGGTATTCCCAGGTTACCCTGACCCCAGCACAGACACTGCCCCATTTTCACCAGCCCAGCCCTCTGCCTGCCTGAAGGGTCAGGGTTGGGGAGGCTTCAAAGAGCCCCTGTCCCCACTGCTGCCCTTTCCCTGTGCCCAGGGGATGCTGCCCACAGCCCAGCTGTGCCATTTTGGAGCTGTGGGGAGGAACAGGCCCTTGGGAGGAGCCATGTGTCCAGCTGGGGTGGCTCTGGGGAGGGCTGTGCCATGGGTGACAGCCAGAACCCCTCTTGCCTGCAGAGGTGTCCCGCAATGACTCCTGCTCTGACCTGCCCGAGATCCAGAACGGCTGGAAGACCACATCACACACAGAGCTGGTGCGAGGGGCCAAGATCACCTACCAGTGTGACCCGGGCTATGACATCGTGGGCAGTGACACCCTCACCTGCCAGTGGGACCTCAGCTGGAGCAGCGACCCTCCCTTCTGTGAAAAGAGTAAGTGCCCCACAGGAAGGTGCTGCTGTCCCTGTCCCACACCCTGTAACAGAACCGGTCCCGCTCCGAGGGGCTCCTGCTCTGAGGTGCTCCTGCTCCAAGGGGCTCCTGCTCCAAGGTGCTCCCAGCTCTGAGGTGCTCCTGCTCTGAGGTGCTCCCTCCTCCGAGGGGCTCCTGCTCCAAGGTGCTCCCTGCTCCAAGGGGCTCCTGCTCCAAGGTGCTCCCAGCTCCAAGGGGCTCCTGCTCCAAGGGGCTCCCTGCTCTGAGGGGCTCCTGCTCCAAGGGGCTCCCTACTCCGAGGGGCTCCGAGGTCCTCCCAGCTTCAAGGGGCTTCCGCTCTGAGGGGCTCCCTGCTCCACGGGGCTCCTGCTTCAAGGTGCTCCCAGCTGCGAGGGGCTCCCAGCTCCAAAATGCTCCCAGCTCCGAGGGGTTCCCAGCTCCGAGGGGCTTCTGCTGCAAGAGGCTCCCCTCAGCCATCCTCTCTCCCCAGTCATGTACTGCACGGACCCAGGGGAGGTGGAGCACTCCACCCGCCTCATCTCGGACCCGGTGCTGCTGGTGGGCACCACCATCCAGTACACCTGCAACCCCGGCTTTGTGCTGGAGGGCAGCTCCCTGCTCACCTGCTACAGCCGTGAGACCGGGACCCCCATCTGGACCTCGCGGCTCCCACACTGTGTCTGTAAGTCTGGGTGGTCTCTCCTGCTCCCCTGCAGTCCAGCTCCTCTCTGGGGGTCATGGGTAGCACTTTCCTGCAGCCAGGACCCTGCCCAGCTGTGGGGGGTGGTGCAGATCCTTGAGCTACCTGGAAGCAGAGGGGGGGGTGAGAGCTTGGGTGCTTCCTCACTGCCCCCAGGCTCCTCCTCTCCCTCGGGCTTACCCTGGATGTGTTTCATTCCCTTTCAGCTGAGGAGTCACTGGCCTGTGATAACCCAGGGCTGCCAGAAAACGGGTACCAAATTCTTTATAAGCGCCTCTACCTGCCAGGAGAGTCCCTGACCTTCATGTGCTATGAGGGCTTTGAACTCATGGGGGAGGTGACCATCAAATGCATCCTGGGCCAGCCATCCCACTGGAGCGGCCCCCTGCCCATCTGCAAAGGTAACAGGGAAGGGGATGGGGGGCAAGGGGACAGCCAACACCTCTGTCCCCAACATGGGACAGCCCAGGGATCTTGGTCTGGCTGCAGCCCTGGCTGGGAGCTGAACTCAGCTGGAGCTTCTCTGGATCTGGGCTCTGCTCAGCCCAGCCTGCTCAGTCCTGGCCACATGCTTACAAACACCAGAGCTTATTAAAAACTGGGAGTTCACAGCGTGGTTTGGGACCAAACAGGGCATGAGATCCTAGGCTTGGGTTTCCCAGCAGGCAACAGCTGCCAGCACCCAGGCAAACCCAGCTACAAAGCAGTAACTCTCCATCTCTTTTCCAGTGAACCAAGACAGCTTTGAACACGCTCTCGAAGGTGAGTGACGTGGGATTCCTGGATGCACAGCATCCTGGTGGAGCCTGGGAGGAGGGGGAGAGGCAGGGAGGGGATCACACGGTGCCTGCAAATGCCAACATTATAGATCTTGTCCTTTCAGTAGCAGAAGCTGCTGCAGAGACGTCGCTCGAGGGGGGAAACATGGCCTTGGCCATCTTCATCCCGGTGCTGATCATCTCCCTGCTGCTGGGAGGAGCGTACATCTATCTCACCAGGTGGGGCTGCCACAGAGCTGGGGGCACGGCCAGGGCTGGCCCAGCATCGCCCTCACCAGCCACACGCCCCGGGCTCCCATGCTGCTGGGAGTGCTCTGGGATGCCCGGGGAGGAGCTGGGATGGGGGGATGTGGTTCTGGAATCAGTCCGTGCAGCCCAGTGACTCCGCCTCTCCCCGCAGGTGTCGGTACTACTCCAGCCTCCGCCTGCCCCTCATGTACTCCCACCCCTACAGCCAGATCACGGTAGAAACGGAGTTTGACAACCCGATTTATGAGACAGGGGTGAGTCCTGCTGTGCCTGTCCTCCCTAGGGACACTCCTGAGGGGCTTGGGCAGCCACCGGGATGAGTCCAGCCAGGCTCTGTGGGAGCAATGGGACACGAGTCCATCCCTGTGGGTTGGGAGGCACAAGGGGCTGAGGGGTCCTGGCTGCAAGGGCATCACTCCCCTGGGAATAAAACAACACCCAGGATCTCTCTTGCTGCCTGGGATTGGGGAGATGATCCTGAAATGCAGCTGCTGCCCTCATCTGGCTTCTCCTTGCTTGCAGGAAACACGAGAATACGAGGTTTCGATATAAGGACAGCGGTAAGAGAGTCTCCAGCAAAGAACTTAATGTGCTCTCATAGAACTTCCTCAGTAACTAATCCAGAGACCACGTGGAGTTTGGTTGGACCCCCGGACCTGCTGTTGTCTTTCCTTTTGCCTCTCTATTGAAGATTTTACTGTTTTCTTCACTGTATTTATTCTATTTAAACTGCGATAGGTGTGCTGCCCAGCCCTGGGCACAGGCAGCAGCTGGAGCCGGGGCAGAGCTGGGTCCTGGTGAGGCCAGGGGGGCACGGGGGCACTGCTGTGTCCCCCTCCATGGCAGAATGTCCCCCTCCATGGCGGAGCGTCCCTCGGCACTGCCCACACAGACGCAGGGGGATTTTTGCGGTTCTGATGTTGTTAAAAATTAAAGATGTCTCCATTGCAAGAGCCTGCGGTTGATTGCTGGGAGCTGAGGTAGCTCAGGGTCCCCCGCAGGGTCCCACCCCCCAGCTCCCGGCTCCCAAAGTGGGACCCTCCCCCGGGGGGCTCTGGGGGCGCTGGCACAGGGACCGTCCTCGCTGCAGGGACAGGGACAGCCTGGCACACACGAGGTACGTGCTGCTTTCTTTTCCCACTTCTCTTTGGATGTGGAGAGGCAGCGAGCCAGGACTCCGGGGTGATGCTCTGAGGAGAAGCCCCCCAGCCGCCGGCCCAGCACAGCTGGGAGCCCTGGAAGCCACCCTGGAAGCCTCCCTGGAGCGAGCAGAGCTCCCAGCCGGTGCCTCTCTGCTCTCTGCCCGTTGTTCCTCTCCAGCAGCACTTCCCGTCACCTTGCCAGGAACATCCCGACCCGGCATGGCCAGAGGTGGCTCCTTGCCCCCCCGGCAGCATCTCAGGGTAAGCAGGATGGGCTGGGCTCCCTGGCTCCTGCTGCAGGAGGGCCCCCGGCGGGCTGGGCTGTGCTGTGCTGTGCTGCCCACCCTGCACCTCCCGGATCCACACCTGGCTGGGTCCCCCAGCCGGGCAGGGGATGAAGGTGGAGGTGTTGGGAAGGAGGGGCAGGTGGGATGTGTGGAGGCTTCAGCACGGGAGCTCTGTGGGGAGCAGAACAGGCAGAAATCGCCCTCAGCCCCACCCTCGCCATCCCCTGCACTCCTTCACTGCATCACCCCTGCCAGAGCCACACAGCGGTGGGGACACGGACCCCAAAGGGCCACCGCTGTCCCCGTTGTCTCCCAGCCAGCCCCTGGGGAGGGCAGCGAAGCCACCGCCACGTCCTTGGCTGCCGGTGTCCTTCTTTTGTCCTTGTAGAACAATCGCAAGCGCGGGAGGCTGGGTGAGCTCGGGGTGGTTGGTGCAGCTCTGTGGTGTACAGCTGGGATTTAGGGGTTTTCCTTTCAAAACAACGAATGTGTGTTTGTAATTTGTAACGGTTAAAAAAAAAAAAAAAAAAAGAGGAAAAAAAAAATGTGCCAAAAAAATGTACGAAGCATTTCATTTCCCTTCATACATGTCTGTTTTTATAAGAACAATGTGAAAATTGCTGGGATTAAATATTTTTGAACATGATAAAGTAGTTCCGTGGGAAGCTCTAGCGTTCAGTATAACCTCGATAACAATTGCTCTGTATTTTTAAATGTCTGAAATCAGTTTGCAGAGACTCTGGCTGCAGGCTGAAGCCATGCAGGGCAGGGTGAGGGCTGGGCACGCCACATGCCCTGCTGTGGGATGGTGGCCCAATGCCACAGGCTTGGCTCTGAGTGCCAGGTCCTGCCCTGGTGCAGCCTCACAGTGTCCCCTGCTCCCGTGGGATGGAGGCATCTGAGCCCTGCCAGTCCTCCTTGTCCTGTCACTCCATGCCCTCATCCAAAGCCCTTCTCCAGCTCTCTTGGAGCCCTGCAGGAAAGCCAGGTGGATCTGCAGGAAGAGATGAGTGCTGGAGCTGGGGACCAGGGGCTGGTCCAGAGGTGACCTGGCACAGCCCTGGGGACATCTCTGCTCTCTGAGTTGCCCCACAGGAGCCAGTGCTGGCCCCCTGTACCCTCTGAACTCAGCATTGCCCCTTCCCAGTGATGTCTCACAGAGTGGGTGGGGGTCTGGGTGCTGCCCCGAGGCACTGGCACCCCACTGGAGACCCTTGGCCATGTCACAGAGGACATGTAGAAAGTTTCGGGGAGCCCTGGTAGCCCAACCCCATTGGGCAGGGGGTCTGTGGAGACCCATCCTGCCCGTGCCCTGCTCACCCATCAGCTGTCCAACAACCTGTGGCTGTCACCTGGCAGCTCTTACGGGAGCTGGGGCAGGACGGCTCCCCAAAACTACACGGAGACCACTGTGGGGACAAGAGGGGGCTGCCTCACCTGCCCTCGGTACGGCTCCACGGCGGCTGCATCCCACACGGAGCAGGCAGACACAGCTTGGGAGGATCCCGGGGCTCGGTGGGAAAAGTCCCTCCCCGCTCCCTGGGAGCCTCTCCGGGCTGAGCTGCTCCGGTGGGGGAAGAAGCGAAGCCCCTACGAGGTTTTCCTCCAGCATCAGGTGTGGGCAGGGCAAGATCCTGCGGGGGGACCCCGGGTGCCTGCGGGACACCCTGAGCACGGCTCTGTCTGAGAGCGGGGTGGCAGCACGGTGACTGTCACCTCGCCAGGGAGCAGCGCCACCGGGACACCCCGGCGGGAACAGCATTCCCTGATGGCAGCAGCCCCAAGCGTCCCTGGCAGCGGGGAGGGAGGGGGATGCCCAGCCCACCCCATACCCCGGGAAATGCCCGGCCGGGGAAACCTGGGGCCTCCCATCTGTGTCTGTCCCTCCGCACCCAAAACAATGCAACAGCGCAGCCCTCCCCAAGCGTGCTTTTAACCAAGGTTACGCTGTGACATCGATAATGGCTTTGCTCAGCAGCTGCCAGGCTAATGCACAGGGGGCGAGGGAGCCAAGGCTCTGATGCAGAGCATTCCTGGGGGAGGGAGATTGGGTTATTTTTGGACAGAGATTGCAAGAGAATTAAAATGAAGGGGAAAAAAAAAAAAGCCCTTCATGCTGCCGTTCCTCCTCGGTGACGTAAAGCCGGAGCCAATCTCTGGCCTCAGGCGCTGTGCTGCGGATCAAGCTTTGTCTGGGCCCAGCAGCCCCGGCCACAGCGGCCTCCCCCTGCCTGGGGCCGGCCGGGGGGCACAGCGGGGCTGTGCCATGGTAGTCACACGGCTGAGGGACCCCTGAGGTCAGGGATGGAGCAGCAGGACCTCTCGATTCTTTGCAAGCTGCATTGGAGGCTGGTGAGGCAACAGCATCCCTGCCCAACCTGTGTCAGGCACAACATCCCTGCCCAACCCAGGTCAAACACAGCATCCCTGCCCACTCCAGATCAGGCACAGCATCCCTACCCAACCTAGGTCAAACACAGCATCCCTGCCCACTCCAGATCAGGCACAGCATCCCTACCCAACCTGTGTCAGGCACAGCATCCCTGCTCAGCCCAGGTCAGGCACAACATCCCTGCCCAGCCCAGGTAAAACACAACATCCCTGCCCCACCCAGATCAGCACAGCATCCCTACCCAACCCGTGTCAGGCACAGCTTCCCTGCCCAGCCCAGAAGGCTGGGAAAACCCTGGGATGCATTTGGCACAGCTCTGCCAGTGACACCCTGGCAGGAGCCCAGTCTGTGGGCAGCCTCCTGGCTCCAGTGGTTCCTTCTCCCTTTTCCTGAGATGTCCTCCTGGGGCAGACACTGCCAGTGTCCTTCCCTCAGCTGTTGCCAAAACTGTGCTTGTGTTCTGCCAGGGCTGGGATTTCCTGGAATGTTTAGGCTGGAGCTGGGACAGTGCTCCTGGGAGGGGGGGGCTCCCTGTGCTGAGGAATCACAGAATCACAGAATCATTGGTTTGGGATGGAAAGGACCTTTAAAGTGCATCTTGTTCAAACCCCTCGCCACAGGCAGGGACACCTTCCACTATCCCAGGTTGCTCCAAGCCCCATCCAACTTGGCCTTGGACACTTCCAGGGATGCAGCAGCCACAGCTCTCTGGGCACCCTGTGCCAGGGCCTCACCCCTCCCAGGGAAGAATTTCTTTTCAATATTCTATCTAAACCTATTCTCAGTTTCAAGTCAGTCCTTGTCCTGTCACTCCATGCCCTCATCCAAAGCCCCTCTCCAGCTCTCTTGGAGCTCTGCAGGAAAGCCAGGCTGATCTGCAGGAAGAGATGAGTGGTGGAGCTGGGGACCAGGGGCTGGTCCAGAGGCAGCAGAGAGCTCAGGAGGCAGAGACAGGGGAGAAAGGAGGGGAGAGCCCAGCAGAGCCTGCGAATACCGACAGAAGGATGCACTGCCTGCCAGAAGCAGGAGCTGTGCCTGAGGCTGGGGGGTCTGGGAAGGAGCAGGGTGGAAAAAACTCCCGTTCCTTTCACCCTGCAACACACAACGCTGCCAGGGCCGTGCAGCAGCACACCGGGCTGGGGAATGTGCTGGTGGGGCCACAGGGAAGCGGCAGGAGCAAGCAGGAGGCAGAAAATGTGCCAGGATGGAAAACAAGGTGCATTTTAGGACTGCCAGGGATGAAGCTGCTCAGAGGAGGCACATGCACACCTGAGGGGCTGTGCAGGACAGCTCTGCTTCCACTTCCAGAGCCCTGAGCAGTGCCAGGGGAGGATGCGTGGGCACCGGATGGCAAAATCTGCAAAACAGGGCAGGGCTTTCCTTGTGCCCTGTGGCGGTGACACGTGTCCCACACGGCTCCACGTGGTACTGCCACAGGGCAGGGCAGGGCAGCACTACCAGGGCTCTTCCTGGACCCGGGATCTGCCTGGACCCGGGATCTGCCCGCGGGCAGCTCAGCTCAGCCGCTCACCTGGGCGACGAAGGAGGGAGGATCGCAGCACTGGATCTCCTGGGGCTCCCAGAACTGACAGCATCGGCTTAGGGGGACAGGAAATGGGTTGGGGAGGAAAAAGGCAAGCAGAAGGACTCTCAACAGTTTCTCCACTAGCACTTAAGAGTTGTAAAGGGACGCTCCAAGCTGGGAACAGTCTCCCCCCATCCCTGGTGCCGCAGCACAGCCTCACATCCTCGCTGAGGCATTCCCTGGCTGCCTGCATCTTGGGCATTGCCTCGTCTGGAGCTCCTGTCCCCTGCATGCCAGATGCATTTATTCTTGGAGACAAGCAACTTCTGCAGCCCGAGAGCTGCAGCACAAAGGAGCCGGAATCCCCGGAGCCAGTACTCCCTGCTCCCTGAATCCGTGTGTTCCTGCATCCCTGGGGCCAGAATCCTGCACATCCCGACTGCTGCATCCCTAATAGCCTGTGTCCCTGGAGCCAGTCCTCATTCCCTCGGTGGCTGCATCCCTGCGTTGCTCCCACCCCTGGGACCAGCATGCCCAGACTGCTGCAGCCCCCAGTGCCTGAATCCTCGGAATCACTGTCCCTGCGCGTCCCTCTGCACCCCCGGTGTCCCCGCACCTCCCGCGCCGCCGCCACCCAGCCCCACGTCCCCGGGGCCGTGTCCCCGCGTCCCGGGGTGCCCGCGGCCGGGATGGGCGCTCCCTCGGGGACCACCGCCGCCTCTTCCCGCC
>WBNO01032587.1:78442-102407 GCA_013400575.1 Peucedramus taeniatus
GTCGGGCGGGCGGCACGGCCGCGCCGGGTGACAGCGCGGCGGCAGGTGCCACCGGCGCGCCGGGTGATGGGACACCGGCACGGCCGTGCCATTGTCACGCCGGGTGATGCGGCCACAGCGGTGACACCCGCTGACGCCGCCACGCCGGGTGACACCGTCACACTGGGTGAGAGCAGCGCGCGGGTGACACTTACTCTGGTGGCACCGGCGGGGTGGCATGCTCAGGAGAGGGTGAAGGGAGCACCCGCTGCTCCGGTTCCGGAGTGGTAGCGGGCATCCCGCCTCATCCCAAGGCTCCTGCTCCTCATGCTGCTCCCGGAGGCGACACCAGCCGTGCCGAGGACATCCCTGCCACGCGTCCCCGTCACTGCAGGCCCACGGCCCGGGGACCCTGGCCGGACTGAGCCGAACCCGCTGCCTCCAGAAGATGCCGTGTCCACCACGGAGTCACTGAGATGCAACTTTGTGCTGCATCGGAGCCTCTGCCTTCCTTATGTAACGCAGCTGCTGCTGGCACGGTGCTCGCCTCCACGTCCTGCACAACTTCGGTGCAACGTGGAATTGATCTCCTCTCCCTGGAATGGCTCTGCCATTATCAGTAGCTGAGGAGCCTTTTGTGGGATCTCAGGCCAGGGGTGCTGGATGTGACCCATCTGGAGCAGGGCTGTGGCTGGGAGGTGACAGCACCCACTGGGTGCCCCGTGCAGCCCCAGCTGCGTGGTGTGTGTTGGGAGCAGTGCTGATGTTTGGGGCCCTGCCCCAGAGCTGGCACAGCCCCTGTGGGGGTGGGTTTGGTCAGGTTTGCAGTGGGGTGGCCGTGCTGGCACAGGAGGCAGCTCCTGGGCTGGTCCCACTGGGAAACTGTGCCCAGAGAACCCCAGGGTTCTGCAGCCCGAGGCTCCCAGGCTCTCTGGGGTCAGGCAGGCAGTGTGTGGGCATGGGGGCTTGGATTTCTCGCTGCTCTGATGGTTTCCCCCTGATCTGAGGTGTTGCCTGCATCCCTGGGGCAGCACTGGGGCTGTGTTTGTGCTGTGCCACCCTTGCAGGGTGTGACTCTGACCTGGGTACCCCGGGGCTGTCAGAACCCCCAGCTATGTTCCCCTTTGCATTGCTCTGACTGAGCATGGCTGCTGTGCCTGAGCAGTTCCCCTTGCAGGGCAGGAGCCACCCTGAATACACATCACCCAGGGCTCTGCTCCTTTCCTAACATGCTCCAGTCCTGCAGGCAGCACGGGGGATGTGCTGGCCCTTGGGGACATCCCTGGCACTGACTCTGTGGTAGCGCCCCGGGAACCGAGGCCTGGGCGGGAGAAGCGGGCGTGTCTGGAGGGATGCCAGACATGGAGATGGAGGAAAGTTATCTTGAGATTCCCGGGAGGCTGTGGCAGGCCACGTGGGCTGCAGATCCTGGGATGGGGCATGCAGGCAGCATGCTACAAGGAAGTAGGGTGGAGGGATGTCGGGTGTGTGGATGTTTCTCTCTGGGGTGTAACACTGCCTGAATCCCAGGTCTTCAGCCCTGCAGCACGTCCCTGCTGTAGGGTCAGATCCCCATCTGCAGCTCATCTCCCTCACCATTGATAAGGAAATGCACGTTGAGAGGCTGCAGGACCTTGGCAGGAAGGGCATTGGAGGGTTTGGATGGCTTTCCTGGCTCATAAACCCATCCTGCTACTTAGAGTCAGTGCTCTTACCGATGAGGTTGTGAAATCAAACAAGCCAACCTGAGCTGCCCCTGTTGCCACCACCCTGACCTGCTCCCGTGGCCATGTGCTGGCTGAGCTCTGGGCTCTCCCACAGCTCAGTCTCTGGAGGGAGAGTCACTTCAGAGCCGTCAGATGGAGGGGATAAGCTGATGTGCTGCCAGATAGGGCAGTGAAGTGTGTACTCTCAGTGTATATTCACTTAGCAGCCAGATTTCAGACATGATAAGGCAGCAACTTAGGAGAGAAACTGGAGGATGAGCAGGAGGGTACATGGTCACTGGGATGTGGGAGATGGAGTCTGGGCCTTTTATCTGGGTATTTGTGGAAGATGCTGTTGAGAGCATGGGGGGATTTACTCAGCATGGGCTGATGTTAGGTCCCTTATCCACCATCCCCTCCCTGAGGAGCCAGTGTCCCACCCACTCCCAGCGCACAGCTCCGGCTGTGTCCTGTGCACTGACCCCAGCAGGGACCCCACGGGGCAGCCCTCTCCCTAACACCTCTGGGTTTCTCTCCCCAGAACCTCCCTCCAGCACTGCCTTTCAGGATGATGGGCCCAGGAGCGCCAGCAAGGACCCTCCAGCCACGTGGCTGCTGACCCGGGGGTGCTGCCGGGCACCGCTGCCAATGCAGAGCTCCAGTGAGCACAGGGCAGAGCCACCGCTCCGCTCGCCCATGGCAGCCCCTTCCTGCCGCGCCCCGGCCCGGCTGCATGGTGTGGGTGCCCCTGAGCCCCACGAGCAGTGACCGCCGGGCCCTGCTGTGCGCTCCCAGCACCACCACCATGTCTTTGGAGTGGCTGATGGACTGGAGCTGGTCCCTGGACGGACTCCGGGATTTCATTGCCACGGGCATCCAGTCTTTCCGCGACTGCGACGCCACGGCCCTGGTGGCCGTCGCCTGCCTGCTGGTCCTCTTCGTGTGGTACTGCTACCACGTGGGGCGGGAGCAGCCCCGCGCCTACGCCACGGTGAACGCGCTGATGCAGAGTGCCGAGGTCAACGGGGTGCAGAACGGGTTCGTGTACTGCCAGTCGCCCGAGTGCGTGCGCTGCTCGCACCACGACGGCCTCAACCAGAAACTCTACCACAACCTGCAGGAGTACGCCAAGCGCTACTCCTGGTCCGGCATGGGCAGGATCCACAAGGGCATCCGCGAGCAGGGCCGCTACCTCAACAGCCGGCCCTCCATCCAGAAGCCAGAAGTCTTTTTCCTGCCCGACTTGCCCACCACGCCCTACTTCTCCCGGGACGCTCAAAAGCACGACGTGGAGTTGCTGGAGCGCAACTTCCAGACCATCCTGTGTGAGTTTGAGACCCTGTACAAGGCGTTCTCAAACTGCAGCCTCCCGCAAGGATGGAAAATGAACAGCACGCCCAGCGGGGAGTGGTTCACCTTCTACCTGGTGAACCAGGGCATGTGCGTGCCCAGGAACTGCCGCAGATGCCCACGGACGTACCGCTTGCTCGGGAGCCTCCGTACCTGCATTGGCAACAATGTCTTTGGGAACGCCTGCATCTCTGTGCTGAGCCCGGGCACCGTCATCGCCGAGCACTACGGGCCCACCAACATCCGCATCCGCTGCCACCTCGGTGAGTGTCCGGCGCCATGGTTCGCGTGTCGGGAGGTGCGGAGGGCTGCGGCCATGCCTGGGTGCAGGAGACCCAAAAAAGTCTCTGGCACCCCGTGCTCTTGGGGCTCAGAGACCTGATCTGCTTTGGCCAGAGGGAGGTTCTGGGGGCTTTGGTGTCCCTGGGTACCTGACATCCTCAGGGTCTCCAGATCAGCAGCAGGAAGGTTTCACCTCTCCCTCCTGCTGACCCATGGCCGTGGACTCTTGCTGGTGTGCGACACAGGGCTGATTTTACATAGGGGTCTCTGAACATCCCCCTCTCTGCAGGCAGGTCCCTCTCCCATCCCAGGATGTGGGGCAGCCTGGGGCGCTGCTCCAGGACCGTGTTCTGCCACTGGCAGCTCCCCTCTCCTGGAGTCTTGGGTGCTCTTCATGGGACATGGGTGAATGGGAGCAGAGATGCTGCTTTGGGGTTTACAAAGCTGTTTGGGGGGATCCTGGGGTGTCCCCTGCAGGGGGTCAGGTGCTGGATTGGTGGCACAGTGCTCCCCGCTCGGCGGGCAGGGACGGGGAGAGCCCACACGGCACAGATGGCCGGGCTGGCACAGCACCGACCGTGCCGGGGGAGGCACCGCACGGGCCCGGCTGGCAAACACCAACCGCGCCTGTTCAGCCAACAGCTCGGGTAAACACACCCAGGCAGTGCTGGCCATTTGTTTGGAATGGGAATTGTTTTCAGAACTGATCCCAGGAGCTACCCTTGCTGGTGCCAGGAGGAAGCCTGTCACTGACTCCTCTCTCTGGGGCGCTGGGGGATGTGCTCTCCTCATGAGGGGCTGGGAGAGGTTCCTGGGAGGGACCAGTGATGTCCGAGTGGGCTCAGGTGAGCACACGTGGAGCACACACGCCCTGAGCAGAGGAATGACACAGATCATTTACTTGCCCTTCTGCTAGGAGTCTGCACTGGGCCAGGGGCACACTGGCACCTCCACCTCAGTGCTGGGAATGCAGGGCATGGATGTATTTAAGACACAACCTGCACTTTCAGGCAGCTGGATCTGCAAAGCCAGCACAGCCATCAGTGGGTCGAGTCACTCCCGAGGATTTACTCCAGGCACAGGCAGCTTCCATGGGCCAGGGCATGGGATGGAGGGGATGCAGGCTGCTCCCTCCCCGCATCCCCCAGCAGCTCAGCTTCCCTGTTCCACATCTCCAGCTGAGGCTGTTGTGCAGAGAAACGGCTTTGGGTTTTGCAGCCTTTGAAACAGCAGCTTTGTAGTCCCAGCTTTGCCGGGCAGCTGGGAGTCCCTGCTGCGCTCGCTGGGTTTGGCACCGCTCTTGGATCCATGCTGCTCGTTTGCTGCATCGTTACCGTTCAGGAGCCACGTGAGCCCTGACCCCTTTCCCTGCCACGGCCACATCTTCGGGGCACGATGGCTCTGCAGCAGCTCCAGTATCCCCAGCACTGCGTGGGGTGACAGCCCTGGTGCAGGTGGTGATGGGATCAACCCCTGTCAAACTGCCTTGGCTTGTGCTGGTATTTTAAGAAAAGACCCATTTTATTTCTATGATTGTCCTTCATGTGGCCCTCACAGAGCTGCTTCCCTGTGAGGGTTTTGTGACCCCCCTGGATTTCTGTCCTTGCAGCCCCATGGGTCACCCTGAGGCAGCACCTTGGGTGGGGACTGAGGGGTGGGGCAGGTCCCTGGGGAGCTTGTGGCAGAGCCACAATTGAGCCCATTTTCCAGCCCCAGCACAATTCCTGCTGCCCTAGCCTTGCCTGGGGCAGGGTCATCGCTGCAGGGCTGGAGGAAGGAGCAGGCAGGATCTGCCTTTGGTCCTGAAGTTGGAAAATATCCCAGGAGCCTGGCTCCCTGAGCACACCTCAGGGTCATGGGCTCTGGGGACTGAGGAGCTGTTCCAGATATGAAAGTAGTGCCTGCGGTGCTGAGCTTGCTGGGGACAGTGAAAAGGCAGGAGGGAACAGACAGGGAGTGAGGCAGGGGCTGAGCTGCTCCAGGCTTGGGGTTTGGGTCACTCCCTGCAGGGGAGCAGCCCCTCAGCAGCAGCATGGGGCTCACACAGAGTTCACTGTTTGCTCCCTGCTGCCCCACCACAGGGAACTCGGCACGGCCTGACCCTCCCTGTCCTCTCTCTTTGTGCCTGAAGGTCTGAAAACGCCCAGCAACTGCGAACTGGTGGTGGGGGGTGAGCCCCAGTGCTGGGCTGAGGGCCGGTGCCTGCTCTTCGATGACTCCTTCCTGCACACGGCGTTCCATGAAGGTGAGTTCAGTGTGTGGGGCCTTGTGGTGTCCCCTCAGGTGTCGGGGACTGGGGACGAGTCAGGGGGGCACTCACACCCAAGTCCTTTCTCCTGCCCCAGCAGGGCTGGGGTCCCTGTGTCCTGTGGGGCTCAGGCCCCTGGCCTGCCCCAGGTGGGACAGCCCTGTCCCTGACATGGCTCCCTTTGAACACTCTCCCTCTGCCTCAGGGTGCTGGGACATCCTGACACTCCTTTCCTGGCACACCCCTGGAGCCCCCTCAGCCAGCCCACGGCTTGCTCCCATCCTGACTCACTCGTGGTGCTGCCACAGCACTGCCAGCCCAGCACAGGGCCTGCTGACCCTCTCCCCGCCACAGCAGCTCCGCTTCCCTCACGGCCGAGCTCCGCAGGGCAGCTCCGGCTGCGGTGCCACGGCCTCGGCCTCCTCTGGCCCTGTTGCAGCTCGGTGCTGACGTGCCAGCAGGGGAGCAGCCTCACTCCCGCTGGATTGTTCCTCCCTCCAGTGCTGACGGAGGCTGTTCCGCTCCAGCTCTCCCGGATTACCCGGCATTAGTCGCCCGTGGCATAAAAGCATCAGGGAGAGCTGTTTGTACACAGGGGAGCGTGCGGAGAGAGTGGGAGAACAAAAGCTGTTGCTTCCACATCAAACCTGCTGTGGGATTGGGAAGCACAGCTCCCTGCAGGGCCAGGAAGGCCGGAGTGACGCAGCAGCCACTCCCTGCACAGATCCAGGACACGGCTGCAAGGAGGCCCTGCCTCGGGAATCCTCCATGTCCAAAGCACCCAGAGCCTGCTCCGTGTCCCTGAGTTCCCAGTAAGCAGCTGTTTACTGGGGTCGCACTGGGGAGGTGCCTCCATGCCCTCACTGAGCGCTTCCATCCCCACAGGTGCCCCGGAGGAAGGTCCCCGCGTGGTGTTCATGGTGGACCTGTGGCACCCCAACGTGGCCGCGGCCGAGCGCCAAGCCCTCGACTTCATCTTCGCGCCGGGACGATGACGGCGCTGCCCGGCCTGGTGGGTTCAGGGCAGCTCGGCCGGGGCCTCTCCCGGCACCGGCCTCGATGATCCCTCACGGGGGTCTTGTAAATGGAAACTGTGACGTGTATCCGCGCCCATCTCCTTCCTCCATCGTTGGCTTCAGGGATTCTTTTCCAAGCGCCGGCGCCTCGGCCCCGCCGGGGCTCGCTGCCCCCCTGCTCCTTCGTGTTCTGTTGCTACTGTGTTTTGCGGTGTTCAGAAGTAGAGTAACAAACCCAAGGGTGCTCGTTTGAATGTAATGTAAAATTTTTCTCGTGGCCATCAAAGGAACAACACACACACCCACCATAACAGCCAACCAGCCTGCCCTGCCTGGCTGCGGTCCCGGATGGACGGACAGATGGACACTGGGGGCTGCCATGGGCACTGTGCTCCCCCCAGGCTGGGTTTGATGGGCTGGGCAGGACATGGCTCTGCCCATAAAGAACCCTCCTGGGGTTTTTGCTTCTTCTTCCATGTGCCAGCTGGGGCTCCCCAGCCCTCTGAAACCCCTTTTGTCACCGAGGCAGGGAGCAGAGTCCATCGCCAGCCCAGCAAGGCAGGAGCCCTGACCTCCACCCTGCTGAGGGAACAGCACACACAGTCGTGCTCTTCAGTCTGACCAAGGGCGTTAGCAATTGCCCAAAACCCTTCCTTGCCCTATCTGCAACCCTCAGTTTTCCCAGCTCCCAGCTGGGAGGCCCTGCAGGGGCAGGGATGCTGTTTGGGAACAGAGAATGGGAATTTTGTCTGTCTGTAGGAAGAAAGGAGGTCACCATTCCTTCTGCTGCTCCATCTTCTCCTTTCCTCAAGCCAGGGCAGGCACACACAGCAGCAGCTCCCACAGACCTGACACCACAGGACAGGTTCCCAAGGGGGGGTTAATTCTGCAGCCTGAGCAATGAGGCTCCACCCTGAGGTCCTGCCCACCCAGGGACCACCAGCTTTTCCTGAAGTCCCCCAGCACCAGGGTCTGTTTGGGGTCTGGGGGCTAGTTTATAACACCCCCCCAAAGCACAGTGTGTGGTGGATGCTCACAGCTCTGGCTGGGGACCCTTTGTCTCCGTGCCCTGCCCGGGAGGGACCAGCCCTGTCCTCCAACAACTTCTTTACAGACTTTTCAGTGATTCAATTGCAAGAGAAGGCAGAGATTTCAAATACATCTGAGATATTTTTTACACCCGTCTTGTTACAGACTACCTGAAGTGCATGATTTCTACACGCATTGGCTACCTGGACACAGGCCCTGGGGAAGCAGGCTGGCTCTGTCCAAAGGTTGGTAACATTCATACAGTGGATAAGCAAAGATTATCAATAAACAGTTGTGCTGAAAACAGAACGGGCTTTGCCTGCTGCTCTAATGAGTCCAGGGTCAAGCAAACACCAAGGGGTTGGGTCCTGCTTATCTGGCTGCTGGTGGGGAGAAGTGGGGAAAGAGCAGGAGCTGCAGGGTGGGAGGGGGCACAGGCCTGTTTGCCAGGGATACAGTGAGTGAGGCTAGTGCTCAAAAATACCCAGCCCATGGAAACTCTGTCCTGACCAGTTACAGCCTCCCAGGCCTGGATTTGGCCAGGCTGGATAGGGCCCTGAGCAACCTGGTCTAGTGGGTGAATCCTTGCAAATGGATATTTGAGGTCCTTTCCAGCCCAAACCTGGGATTGTGATCAGTGGAGCCCAGGCTGCCAAGGAGCACAGGGAGCATCTGCCACAGCCTGCTGGTGGGGGACAGCTGTGGGTTCCTGGCCCAGGGCAGCAGAGATTCTCCCCAGCCATCCCCAGGGGCAGCTGCAGGCCCGAAGTTCCCCACAGAAGCTATCAGACTTGCCAGAACATCCACAAACCATTTCAGGAATTGCTTCCAGCTGCCTGCACTGATGCATCAAAGGCAGCAGCTTCCCAGGAGCAGCTCCAGAGCAGAGGGTGCTGGTCAAATCCCCCCCAGCTGCCTGAAAACCAATGCCTCACCCCTTTAAGCACAAAGCCAGCTTGGCAGGGCAGGAATTGTTCCTCATGAGCCCCCCTGGCAGCACTCAGACAGGCCCAGCTGCTCCTCATCCCCTGATGCTCAAAATGCCCCATTTTAAAGCATCCTCTCCAGCACAGCCATCACCCTGTGGGCTGGGAGCTCTCTGTGTGCTGTTCCCTCCTGACCAGCACAGGGCAGGCAGGGGCTGGGTGGGCAGGCAGGGGCTGGGTGGGCAGATTCAGAGCAGAAGGAGCAGAGCCAGCCCAGCTGTTCCTGGCTGGCAGACGGCTCAGCAGATTGCAGCACAGGATCCCTGACGGCAGCAGGCAGGAGCATCCATCCAGTTTGTGCTTTGCTGCTGTGCCAAATCTCCCTCCTGTCCCTCTCAGGCTTTTCCTTCCACTTCTCTGTGTTTTCTGCTAGAGCATACAACCACTTCCCAAGCACCCAGGCAGGATCTAAGTGGATCTCCCAGAGGAGCAGAGCAGGCTGGAGCTGCTCCTGGTGCTCCAAGGCTTCCTCTCCTGGGAATTGCTGAGAGAAGCCAGATCTGCTGAGGGCACAGAAGGGACAGGCAGAGCAGCATCTCCCAGAGTAGTCACTTGGCTCAGCTGAGCAGGCATCTCAGAGCACACAACCCTTATCCCTCCTGCCTTCTCCCACCCTGCAAAGCCTCCCTGATGTTCTTCCTCATGATGTTCCCTGTGCTCCCTCCAGAACCAGAGCAGTTTGTCCATCACTCAGTGGATTTGTGCAGGGAAGTCACCAGGGAAGCAGCACATTACCTTGTGCCATGTTCCATGCAGATGTCACAGAACCAGGAGGTCACCAGGTGGCTCCAGCTCAGGCTTCCTATGGAGTTTTCACTCCTACGCTGCCAACAGGCTCCTGACAGTCCTTCCATGCCCAGGATGGGAGCAGTGCCACACGACTGCTCCTGCTGAAACACCTCCTCAGCTGCCAGGGCTGGCAGCCGGGTGGCATCTGTGCCCAGCCACCCCTGAGCAAGCAGCTGGCTTTTCCTCTGGAGTCCTCTGAAATTCCCAGCAATGTCTGTGGAGCAGCCCTGGGATGGCAGAGCGACCTTGGGGATTGCCTGTGCTGGAGTGGGAGCAGAAGCTGTGGCAGTGGTGACCTTCCTGTGCCCAGCTCTGACGCTGGCAGGAGCCTGCTCAGCACCTCCCCACGTTCATGTCTCTGCTCACCATCTCTTGGTGACACCAGTCACACATCTATCCATCAGGAAGCTTCCAAGCAGCTGCTCTGCAGGACTGATTGAACCAACAGGCTCTGCCTGTTCAACCCCAGCACTGCAGGAACCACCCTTGGAGGAGGTAAACAGGGAACAGCTCCCACAGCCCAGCCCATCACACCAGGAAACACAAACATGACAACAGCGTGGCTCTGGCTGCTGACACACAGTGCTGGGATGAGCCTTGGAGACTCCTTTATTTCCACAGTCACACTGAGGGGTGTGTCTGCACCAGCAGCAGGTTCCAAGCCCTGCCAAACACAGGTATCCATCCCTCAGTCTAAGCAGCCACCACCACGGGCCCCCCCTGGCCACCACTGACTGGGGACACTGTCAGAGCAGAAAGGGGACAGCTGCTGAGGGGATACAAAACCTCTTTGGTCCCATCAGCTAAGAGGCAACTTTGGGGTGTGCAGTGTGTGGGAAATGGAGCAGTAAGAGCAGTGAAGTGAGGTCCTGCAGCAGGAGGGAGGGAACACCAGGCTGAGGGACACTTGCACCACCACCATCATCACCCAGCCCCTGTGAGGCTGCACAGCCAGGTGGGCACAAGGAGGGCAGGGCTGGGCTGGACCATCACTGACCAGGGAGGTGTGGAGGGACAGGGACATCCCTTCAGAGTCACCTATGGTGTAAAAACCTCCTGGGAGCACCCAAAGGGGGATTGTGAGCTCTGCAGCTCTCCTTCTGCTCCCGTGTGACACCAGGCAGGCACTGTTAACCAAGGTAAGGCACGATGTCATGGAAGGATCATTCCCATGGATTAAGGGATAGAAATAAAGCCAAAGTCTGACCAGGGCAAGTTCAGGCACAGACAGCAGCTGACTGACATCTCTGAAAGCCAGCAGTGCCCAGGGGCTGTGTAACTCAGAGCAAGGTGAGGCTTTACCTCAGATCAAGGCACGTGGGGAGTCTGCAGAGCACCAAGAGAGTCCCTCTAAAGTCCATGTAAACCAGGAGCCTCAAGACATTGCGTTCTGTCCTCAGTCTTTGGTAAATGCTGCCAGTGACACCTGCATTGGCCCAAAACGTGCTGCAGGACAGGGCAAGGACTGTCCCTTCCTCAGGGCCAGGCAGGCTGGACACCCCACAGAGGCAGGGCAGGGCCTCCTCCCTCTGTGGGCACAAACAGCTGAGATTTTCCTTACTGGAGATGAACATTCCGCAGGGCTGAGCCGTTGTCTGAGCACAGCAGCTCACAGCAGGTTCACCCCATGCTTCAGCAGCTTCTGCTTGGCCTTGCTGGGCAGGCTGAAGGCACTGTCATGTGGGTTGGGGACACCTGAGTTGCGGAGTGGAGCTCCCAGCTGCTGGAAGTAGGTCTCCTGGACAGGATTCCGGCAGGCATACACGGCTGTGGAGGCGTTCCTGGAGGGGCAGGGAAAGGCAGGGGTCAGACTGACAGCTTTGGGCAAGATTCACAGCTGGGCACTGGGCTCCCAAGTTTTCAGAGGGACTTTCAGGTGTCTCAGTATGAGAACATGGAGCTGAACAAGCAACAAACCCCTGAAGGTCACAGGGAACCAGATCCTCCTTTTAAAGGGTCCTGGCATCCTTAAAAGGGACAATGAGATATCAAAAAACCATTTAGTTTGGGAAAGACATCCAAGGCCATCGAGTCCATCCTGTGGCTGAGTCCAGCTTGGTGCTCTGGACTGGGTGACGAGTTGGGGATTGGTCACAGGTTGGACATGATGGTCTGGGAGAGCTTTTCCAAACTTAATGATTCTGGGATTCTGTGTGTGGCCATGCTCCAAAGATTCCCCTTGCTGCCAGCCCATCCCAGGACACCACGAGTCTGGAACACTCCTCGTGCCTGATATTCCTCCTCTCCCACTGCTGCTGGCCACAACCAAATCCCAGCACAGCACCTTGCAGCAGGAACCACGTGTTCACTCACAGGTGTGATGAAGCTCAGACAAGAGTCAGATTCAGTCACCACCAAAGCCATGATTAAAAACATTAATTAAGACTAAGAATCCCCCCTCCCAGAATATTCCCTGCAGAAGGGCAGGCAGGGAGCAAAGCCAAGGACCCTGGATTCCTCCTTAAAGGAGGAAAGCAACAACTGCTATGTTTGCTGACACCCTTCTGTGACAACTCTCCATAAAAGAAAGCAGTTTTAGTCATCTTGTTACTCAGGCTGATTCACACATGGAGTTGCTTTTTTTGGGGTAACAGGGAACATGCCAGCTTAGCCAGTCAGTTTAGGATTGGATTTAAGGAGCCAGTGAAACTCATGCTAAACAAGGAGTTCTCCAGCACTGAAGTGTGTGATTCACATTCCCTTGGCAAGCGGTGCCAGAGCAGTGAAACTGTGTAATTCCCAGGAGCATCTTTATTTCATCATGTTTTGGACAAACAAGCAGGACCAGGTGGGTGGAATCTGTGCACTCCCAGCTCAGTTGAGGAAAGGGGTGTCCACTTCAGCCATGGCCTGGGAAAGGGCTCTGGATGTCAGGAAAAGCTCTGGCTTTTGGGAAGGGCTCTGGCTGTGATAAGACCATCCTGCCTGGTGCATCACAATTGAGTTTGCCATGCACATCACAGCGTGTTTCCAACCCAACAAGCCGTGCAAGAAAACAATATCTAGGTTGCCAATTCTGGGCGCCTTTGGCTCCCTGCCGAGACACAAATTTATTAGGAACAGCTAAATTTAAAACTGCGTCTTAAACCTTACGGTGCCAGGAACTGGCAATTATGTGAGTGTTGCATCTTAATCCAAGCCATGGCACCACTCAGCTGTGCCCTCAGTCCACCCTCCTGGTGCCACTGCAGCCTCTCAACATCCAGGAATCCACAAATCAAAGCAAACTTAGGGGATAAAGCCACATGACTGGTCCTTGGGTGTGGTCACAACCTGGTCAAAAGCCAGCCAGCATTGGAAAGGGGTTCTGCCCTTCTGTGACCACCCCTGTGCCTGAGGCAGGAGGGTTGTGAGCAGCCCTTACCTGATGATCACCTCTGAGGCCGTGGGGAGCTGGCTGAAGTCGGAGTGGATGAGCGTGGCCGCCCTCAGGAAGTGCCGGTCCAGGGGCCCGGGGGTGTGGGGCAAGTTGGCTGCACAACAGGAAAAAGGGGGTGTTAAAAACCCACTCTGCAGTGTGCCCCTGGTCACTGAGGCTCTGGACAGTTGCAGAACAGGCTGGGGACACCCTCAATCCCAACAGACAAAGCACCCTCAACAGGGCCTTTGGTCTGGGCTCTGTGGTGGGAGCTCTGCTGAGAAATGGAGTCAGAGGTGTGAGAAAAGGTTCCCATAAACCCCATTCTCCTCACTGTTTCCTCCTGCAGGCCCAGAAGAAGAAGGCTCACCTGTGAGGACGTTCTGGACACGGTCATAGTGTGTGAAGCTGTAGTTTGTCCTGGCTGAGGTCGAGGAGTCCTTGGGCAGGGTCTCCCTCAGGTGAACCTCGAGGCCGTTCAGGGAGGCCAGGCTGCTGTGGTACTGCAGGTAGAGGGAAAGGAAAAGCTCAGAGCCTCACCTGGGCTTCAAGGAGGTTCTGGAAGGAGTTCAGGTGACAGAAGGACTGGACCCTTCCTTGCTCTGCTGTCCAGGCTACCACCTACAATGGCTGGGAAATTTTGGCATGGAGGGAACAGACAAGTCACAGAGTGATGGGGCTCTGGGCAACCTGGTCCAGTGGGAGCTGTCCCTGCCCATGGCAGGGGTTGGAACGGGATGGGCTTTAAGGTCCCTCCCAACCCAGACCAGTCTGGGGTTTTACGACTCAGAAACGGGCCCTCCAACCTGAAAATCAGCCATTAAACCACCTGATGCTACTAATTACAGGAAAATGCAAGGCCCCATTAATTTACCATCAACCATTACTCTCCAGGGCTCATTTCACATGATTTACAAGCCCAGCAAGGGACATTCCTTTGCTTACACCGGGCAGTACAAACACACACAACAAAGCACTGAATGAATGCCAGGCTGCTATTCTGGATGGATTTTCAGTAGCCCAGAGGCCCTGATCATGCTGAGGATCCCTGGGCACAGGCAGGGCACAGGCAGGGGTCCCCCACCACTCCTGGGAAGATTAATTCCATAATCCTCATCCTGCCAATGCGCTTTCCCCTACTGGGGAGAGGATCAAGCCTTTGTTCAGCAGGAAGGCAGAGCCTGGCCTATCCTTGACCCCTGTCACGGCACAGATTTTCCTTTCTGTGCAGTGAAATGGAGGGATAAGACCTAAAGAGCAGCAGGAGGTGAGGCCAAGAGCCTCCCACTCCACAGGGAAAGTCTGGGATGGAACCCCCCCTCCCAGAGGTTCACAGCTGCACAAGTAGCATATTTTACCCTTCTTTGGTGTCATGTGGGGGCCCCAAAGCATTCAAAAAAACCATGAATTATAACTCAGCTTTGACATCCCTGAGAGCTGAGGGTCATTTTTAACCTACAGATAAACAAAGGGGCAGACAAGCTGAGGTTGTGCCTCAAATCCACCAGCAGCAGAGCCCAGCTGCACCTCCTCAGACATTGCCCCTCCTCCTGGGACAATGGGACATGCAGGGCACCTCTTCTAAGGGATAACACACCTGCACCCACGGGAGGGTGCAGCAGAAGAGCCCAGCCACAGCTGAATTCCAAGCTGTGTGACAGTGCAGTTTTGGTGAGATCCAAAGGGTACGTGAGATGGAAGCAGGATGTTTGGGAAAAGAGGAACCTGAATGGAATGAGAGCTTGTCAGTGCCAGAGCAAGACATCAAGGAAAATGGTCTGTGCAATCCCTCTGCAATAGGGATTCCACTCTCCAGCATGACAATTCCCACCTGCCTGTGTCCTCCCTGCTGTTCCAGACAAGCAGAAAGGGGACAAAGTGCCATGTCTGGTGCAAAGGGCCCCAGCTGTACCTCGGGGCTCAGCTGATGTGGCAGCAATCCCAAGCCAGGCACATCAGCCCTGCTGTGCAGAGCAGACATTCCCCAGCTCCTGGGGCCCCAGGTGTCCCACAGCTCTGAGGGGAAGGAGCAACCTTGAGGCTCTGCATTAGTCTGAGCTTCCCTCCACCTTCCAGTCTGGCTGGGTAAGGAAATTAGGTTGTTCCTATGGCAACTGGCATATCAAACAGGGCTCTGCAGCTTTGACTCAGCTCCTGGTAGGGAGGCAGAGGCCAGGCAGCAGCTCTGCAGCTGATGGTTCCTGGGAAAGATGGGGGGCTGGCACATCCTGCCCTCCTGACCCTGCAGCCCCACTAACTGTGCTCACAGGGGAGTCTGGGTACCCAAATCCCACCACAAGGAGATTTGGGATTGCTCTGGTGTTACCTGGGTGCAGTTCCCACGTGGCATCCCTCTCCCCAGCCCAAGGGAGCAGCCTGGAGGCTCCCACAGCCAAGGGAACCTCTCTGGGATGTGCTGCCAGCCACGTCTGCGGTGCTCCCCGAGGGAGCGGCGGTGACGTGCAGGCTGGGGCTTTAACACCACCAACCTCCCTTCCCAAAAAGCACCAAACCGACGGGGATCCCCAGCGAATCCCAGCTCCAGCGCAGGCCCCTGTGTGTCTGTCACACCCCCACGCTCTGCTCCGGTGCCGGCAGTGCCAGACAACAGCAGCACCGGGAGCTGCCTGCGAGACGCGGCTGTCCCCGCTCCGCTCGCGCTCCGACAGCGCCCACGCAGCCGCGGCTGCCGGGCCCGCCACAGCTCGGAGCAGGTGATGGAGGCACGGGGAGCACGATTCAATGCTCCCTCCTTAGCTGTGATCCCCCCTCTGCCAGTGCAGCTGAAGCGGGGCAGAGCTTTCCCACTCACCACGTCCTCCACGGCGCTGCGGTCCCGGCGCAGCTGCTCCTCGGCCAGCAGCGACAGCACCAAGCCCTGGATGCAGTGAACGTAGAGGCTCAGCTGGGCTGGCTTCTCACCCTCTCTGCCACCCAGCCTGCCCCAGCTGCCCTCCCTGCTGATGGGACATGGCTTGTCCCCTGCAGGGGCACTGGGCACAGCCTCCTGAAGCTCTGGGGCCAGCGGCTGCCTCCTGCTCTGGAGCTGTGCGTGTCCAGCAGGGCCTGGACAATCCAAGCCCCACATGTGGTCACCAGCTGTGCTGTCACTTCCTCCAGACACACCCTCCTGGCTCACAGTCCATGGCTTGTCCTGCTCACTGGATTTTCTTCTGCTCAGCTCCCGGGCAGGAGAGGGAACAGCTGGACTGTGGCTGACTGAAAGGGAATTTTGGGAAGCACAGTGACCAACATCAGAATCCACAGGGGATTCCCCCTTGTCCTGGCTCTCCTGCTCCCAGGAGTAAGGGTTGGGAAAGGAAAAGCCTTCCAGGTATGGACCTGTAGTCCAAGCACATTCAGTCTGGAGTGAGGAAGGGCTTGGGAGCTGCTCTGTGTCGCTCTCTGAGGGGAAGGATGTTTTCCTGCTGAGCTCTGAGCTTTCACTGCCTGCTCCACTCAGGTTTGCAGCTAGAGAATTCCTTGTGCCAGCTCCCATTCCAGAGAAGTCCATCAGAGGACTTGCAGGGCTGCCCAACTGCACAGCATCTCCCGAGGCAGGCGTGCCTGAAGGGTCCTCATGAGACTCCTGCACAGAGATTCCATCCAGGGCTGGGTTTTCATGAGCTCCTGTTGATTCTGGAACTGCCTGGGAGCAGAGAGCACTCTCCTCTCCTCTGGGGCCTGCTGGGGACATGGGTGACCTAGTGGGAGATGACAAGTGGATGAAACACTGAGCAGGATCTGTGTGCAGTTATCCCACAGCTGATAATCCTGGCACTGATCAATGGCTGATCACTGATCAATGGCTGATCCATTCCCTGCTACATTGAGACATGGGAAAAGGATGGGCTGAGGCCTAACACAGGGGAAAAGCCTGGGAATCTTACACTGCAGGCTCCTGGGAATGTCCCTCCCTTGTCCACAAAGCAGTGCTGTGAGCTGGGGGACAACAGATCCCAGCTGGTCTGGGGAAGCAGCTCTGCTCCAGGCTGCTCCCAGCAGGGATATGGACACGGGAAATCTGCCCAGCCTGAGGGGACAGGGACAGAGCCTGAGTAAGTTCCAGGGAGAACAGTGACAAAGGCAACAGGGACACAGTGCCTCGTGTGAGCTCCTGCTGCAAATCCTGCCTCGGGGTCAGGCTGGTTTCCTACCTGGCCATCCACTCCACGGGGAATTCCTGGAGCACAGAGACCTCCTCTCCTGTGAGGAACACCGGCAGGATCCGCACGCCCGGCGGCAGCAGAGGCTCTGCAAGAGCAGGGGAGGGGTGAGCATTCAACAAACATATCCCAGCTTCAAACCACAAACCAAACCTCATCAACCCAAAGGCTTCTGCAGGAGCTGCAGGCCTGCCATGATCCTGCATCCCAACTGAGCTGGGCAGCCTTTTCCCACCTTCCCAGCATTTTCCCACCCTGCTCATGCCCTTCATGCCTGACACAGTTAAATTTCCCCTCAGTGTTTCCATCCTGGCAGATCCCCTCCACACTGATGCTGAGAGGGGATGGTTGGAGGTTTGGGCTGCAAGCACCAGCCATCTGTTGTCAGGGCCTGGCAGTGGCCAAGTGGCCACATGGGGAACTGGAATTAAGGCAGCATGGTTTGGAATCTGCAGAACTGGAATAAAACCCAAAAGAGCAAACCCAGCAGAAGGAGGCTGGTTCTGATCACACAGCACAGGCTGGCTGGTGGCAGCAACACCCTCTGGGATATTTTGGAGCTACTCCAGCACCCAGCACAGCTTGGGTGTGAATCCCAGAGAACCAGCTCGTGCTCCCATGCAGGGAAGGCAGCCCAAAGGATGCAGCTGGATGCTCACCAGGCTCTTGCAGCTGCTCAGCTCCAGGCTCACTCTGCAACAAAAGCCAAGAATCAGCTCTGTGCATGGATCAGGGACACCAGGACACCTCTGTCACCCTCCCAGTCCCCCAAAGCCACAGCAGAACCCACACCACCCCCCCCAGAAAACGCTGGAAATGTTTGGTGCTGGGAAGGGTTTTGGTCCTTAGGGAGCTCTCAAAGCCAAGGGAAGCTTCCCAAGAACCAAAATACACCTAAAATTCAGGACAGAGCCCAGATTTATCATTACCACCTGCTCAGAGCACAGAAACTCCCTTCATTCAAGCAGAAGAACAGCAAAGATTGCCTTCATATCTGCATACTGATGGCTTTTTAATAGAAGATCTTGATCACATCAATGCTAACTTTTGACAAGTTTTAAAGCAAATGAAAACTGCTGTTTGTCAGACACTCATTTGGTGGATTTCCCAGTAAACACCAAAACTTGTGTAAAAAAGCCAGTCAAAACACCACATAAATGAGAACTCACAAATTCAGTAAGTTAAAGACTGAAAAAAACCCCTAATTCCTAGTGCAGAAGTCTTGTAACCTTTTTAAATAATAACTAATAAAAGCTTTAAGCATCAGCACCAATATTTGTCCTTCCCTGTGGTGACACATGCCAGATTTGTGTGACAAGAGCTCCCACACCACATCCTTAGAGGAATCTGTTGCAGGGAATGTGTTCAGTACCATACCTGGCCTGGGGACTGGCTGCCCTGCAGGAGGACTTTGGCAGTGAGTGGAGGTGGCAGCTGGGTGCTCATAATCCTGGAAGGACAAAGCAAAGTCAGAGAAGCACAGAATGGTTTGGCTTGAGAGGAAACTTACAGATCATCAGTTCAGACAACTGTGATGATGTCTGGTGACAAAATATCTCTACCAGACAGACCAGAGACACAAGGTGACACACCCTGGTGCAGGACAAGGCTCCCAAGTGCCTCCTCAAGTCAAATGTCCAGGTCCCTTCACTCTCAGGTGCTGCAGTGACTCACTCCAGTGTCCTGCCTGCAGCTATGAGGTCACTCCCTGGCAGATGCTCTCCCTGTGGCACATTTCCAGAGCTTGTAAAAGGTATCACTGGAAGAGTTCATGCCAAAGAAAAATGGCACTTGAGCTCTGCTGCCAAGGAATTCTCGGAATTCCCAACCTCCTGTCTTTCAAGGCCACCTTGGAGGCTTTCCTTGAAGTCATTCAGTCATCTTTGATTGAAGGAAGCTGGGATTCCTCGTGGGGAATCCTGGCTCATCCCCCTGTGCACCTCCTGTCAGTACAGACACGGTCCTGGCCAGCAGGTCAGACAAACCCAGGGACACACGGACACACCTGCACTGAACTGCACACCTGCAGAGGGAACACTGCTGGGAAAGCACAACATCCACTCATCTCCCTTTTCCTTGGTGACTTCCCCCTAAAAAGCCTCAGAAATTCAGTCCTCACATTCTGCTGAGTATCAAAACCAGCAGATTTCTACTAAAACCCAAGTCTTGAACTGCTTCATGGTGGTGAGCACAGATAACCTTGGAGAGACTGTTCACAAGGGCCTGGAGTGACAGGACAGGGAGACAATGAATTCAAACTGCCACAGGACAGGGTTAGATGAGATATTAGGAAGGAATTCTCCCCTGTGAGGGTGAAGAGGCCCTGGCACAGGTTGCCCAGAGAAGCTGTGGCTGCCCTTGGATCCCTGGAAGTGTCCAAGGCCAGGCTGGATGAGGTTTGGAGGAACCTGGGATAGTGGAAGGTGGGCAGGGGGTGGAACAGGATGGGATTTAAGATCCCTTCCAATCCAAGCCATTCCATGATCCCACGATTCCACAAACCACTCTTTCTCCCACAGACAGGCAGTGACTGCCTGGCCTGAAGCTCTGATGGTCTTGCCAATAACCAAGAGCAGCCCTTGAGCTCTTGCTCTGCTCCCTGGATGCATTCCAGGATCCAAGCCCTGGAAAGGGCTGGATTTAACTCTCCAGGGAACAAACACCTGGTTACTCACAAGCCTTTGTAGAGGATGCAGCCTGCCAGGACATGGGGAGAGCGCTGGCACGTCTGCAGGATGAGAGCTGCCTTCAGCAAAAGCAGGGGATCCACCTGGACAGGGAGAACCAGGGCAGTGAGGCCACAGAATCCTGGGAAAGCTCCAAGCAGCAAATAAACAAACACAGTGGCACTGGGGCACTGCAGAGGACAGGCTCTTACCTTGGTTTTGTCCAGATGCCAGAGAGAATTGAAAATCCTGTGGAGGTCACTGGTGTTTTTTTGGATGTGCTCAATGTACCTGTCCCACTCCCTGCTCAGCTCCTCCTGGGAAAATGCCTGTGGGTGACAAAAACCCCCACAAACACTGTCACTGCAAAGTGTCCATGCACTCAGGGTGGGAGATGTAACCCACATGGGACAGGGACTGCCAGGATAAGGCCAGGAGAAGGTGGGAGACAACACTGAGGGGAAACTCTTCAGGGTGAACATCTGGGGAAGGTTCAGCAGAACCCCACAGGACATTGGAGCAATGGTGGGGATGACCTGCTCACTTTTCCAGGTGCCACTTCTTAGATGTGTGACCCTCAGCAGGAGGAAGGCAACACAAGGGAACACTGCAGAGCTGGGACACCATGGGAAGTGTTGAAATCTCCCCAAAAGTCACCGTGTCCCCAGTCCCTCATTACCAGGTCCCAGTCCCTTGTTACTATGTCTCAGTCTCTTGTTACTGTATTTCCATGTCCCCATGTCCCCAGTCCCTCATTACTATGTCCCAGTCCCTCATTACAATGTCCCAGTCTCTTGTTATCATGTCCCCACATACCCAGTCCCTCATTACCGTGTCCCAGTCTCTCTTTACGGTGTCCCAGTCTCTTGTTACCCTGTCCCCATGTCCCCAGTCCCTCATTACCATGTCCCAGTCTCTCGTCACCCTGTCCCCACATCCCCAGTCCCTTGTTACCATGTCCTAGTCTCTTGTTACTGTGTCCCCATGTACTCAGTCCCTCCTTACCGTGTCCCAGTCTCTTGTCTCCCTGTCCCCATGTCCCCAGTCCCTCATTATCATGTCCCCAGTCCCTTGTTACCATGTCCTAGTCTCTTGTTACTGTGGCCCCATGTACTCAGTCCCTCCTTAACGTGTCCCAGTCTCTTGTTACCCTGTCCCCATGTCCCCAGTCCCTCATTATCATGTCCCAGTCTCCTGTCACCCTGTCCCCATGTCCCCAGTCCCTCGTTACCGTGTCCCAGTCTCTTATTACTGTGTCCCCATGTACTCAGTCCCTCCTTAACGTGTCCCAGTCTCTTGTCATCCTGTCCCCATGTCCCCAGTCCCTCATTATCATGTCCCCAGTCCCTCGTTACCATGTCCCAGTCTCCTGTCACCCTGTCCCCATGTCCCCAGTCCCTCGTTACCATGTCCCAGTCTCCTGTCACCCTGTCCCCATGTCCCCAGTCCCTGTTACCGTGTATGCAGCCCGCACAGGGCCGTGGTAGAAGGTGAAGAGGCCGATGAGCTGCTCCAGGAGCTGCTGGCAGCTCACGTCAGGCAGCTCCACAGCACAGCCCAGAACCTGCAGCAGACACAGCAAGGGATGGAGAACGTTGCCTGACAGAACTCGGGCACGACAAGTGAGAACAGCTCTCATCACTTTCACACAAGGACAGGCAACTCTGTGCAGGCAGACACAGTGACAGCAAAAGGAAATGCAAACATACCCACACAAGAGCCCTGGCACAGACAGGATAAATAAATATCAGAAATGCAGTGCTTCAGACACACTCCCTTCCCACGTTAGATGACCTAACTTGGTGCTTTAATAGCTAAGAACATTTTCCTGAAACTGAGTACTTCAAAATAGTCTAATTAACTCATTATTAATGTTATGATGATGCTCCATCTAGTTTTTGAGTTGCTGAAACAGGAGCAGCAGTGCCAATTAAATGGGGCTGACTGGCCTCAGCCCAGTTCCCAGGGGATGGTTTGGGGCACTTTTGCCACAACTGCCACAGACTGCTCTTTATACATTAAATATCTGTGGACACTGACAAAGCTCTGGGGATGCTGAGGGCTAGAAGGAAAGAACAATCAAACTATCAAACAGTGTCTGTGTCCCTACAAACTGCAGAATATGGAATCCTGTTATGCCCCATCCCTGGAAGTGTCCAAGGCCAGCTTGAACTGGGATAGTGGAAGGTGTCCCTGCCCATGGCAGGGGGTGGAACTGGATGAGCTTTAAGGTCCCTTCCAACCCAAACCAGTCTGGCATTTTGGGATTCTGTTTCCAACCAGGAGCATCTTAAGAAATCCCTTTGGGTGGGGGCACAGAAATGAGGTACTTGAAATTTTTCTGCAGGAAGCTGAAGCAACTGCCAGGTCTCAGAAAACAGAATTTAAGTTATGAATGAAATGAAAATTGTGCACTGCAAGGACCCTCCCCAGCTCTCCCCAGGTGCAGCCCACACCCTAAAAAATAAACCCTCATTGTCTGATCCCATCCTTCAGCCCCTGGCTGTTTTCACTCTGTGACTGCTCCAGAGCTCCTGAACTCACCCACAGAAAGTCTCCATCCACCACCACGGCAAACTTGAGCTTCCTGAGGCGGACAAGGCTGGGAGGAGCCACGGAGATCTCGGTGAGGCAGCGAACAACCCCGGCCATCTGCCCACACAGCAGCTCCTGCTGCTCCGGGAGGGTCTGCCAGGGAGCAAAGGCTTTAACTTCCCATCAAAAGAACTCAGAAAAAAAAAATCTGCTGTTTTCTGATATAAATAAAACATAATTATCATTTCAATTCAATTTACAGAAAGGGTTGTAAGGAATTGGTACAGGCTGCCCAGGGCAGTGGTGGAGTCACCATCCCTGTAAGTGTTCAGAAAATGTGTGGGTGTGGCACTTGGGGACATGGTTTAGTGGTGAAGAGGATGCTGGGTTCATGGCTGGACTTGATTTTATTCCAACCTTAACAACTCTGGAATTCTATAAATCAAACACAGTAGAACAGGCAAATTCCTGGGAGAAAATTAATTGGATTGCATTTTCCAGGCAGCACAAGGGTCTGGGGCTTATGGAGAGGAACTTTTATCCCTCGTGTGTGTTTATTCACATCACCAGGACAGAGCTGGGCTGTGCTGGCTCATTCCTCAGGGAGGGAGCAGAGTTTAACCCCACTGCTGTGCCCTGAGAGCCCAGCCCTGCTCCACATGGAGCTAACTGATAACTGGGATTTCTTAAAAAATTTCTTAAAACTTTTGTGACTACTCAGTAAGGATTAATCCAAATCACCTGGAAGCCCGACCCCTCCTGATCCAGAACCATCAGCACTCCTTTACAGGTACTGAAATAAAGCAGACATTACCTGGGAAGGGTAAAAATAACAGATCCCAGCACTCGTAGGGTCCCCTTCCTCCTTCACTTTTGAGCCATCATAAAGGAAAAAGTAATTCCACCTAAAAAAACATTGGCAGAAATGATTGTGCATTTCAAAATTTGTTACCCTTCTCCCTCTCCTATTTCTTCGGAAGAGCAACAAAAGGTTATTGCAAATGAGAGACATGATTCTTTGCACAGCCACACCGAGTTTACACCCAAAGCAGCACCAAAAAGATCCCTCACGACTAAATTTGACCACTTTTGTGAGTTTAAAATAGGTTCTATAACTCCAACTCTCAGACACGTGGAAGGAGAATTGGAAAGAAAGTGGATTTGTGAGATACTGCACCCTAAGCACACGGGATAATTATAATTAAGAGACTACAATAATTATTATAATTATCAAGAATTATTATCCATGTGCATCCCAAGCAGCTCCCGGGTGCTGCCTGCACCCAAGAGCTCCCGAGGAGCAGGAGACAGCGGGGTCCCTCTGAAGATGTGATACCATCCTGCTCATAATTTCTTGAATGCAGGTATTCAGTAACACTTTCCATCCTGTCCTGTCAGTCAGCACCTCGTCCCCAGCTCGGAACGAGCTTCGTGCGGGAGTTTTCCCGTGGGAACAGCCCAGGTCTGGAGCAAAGGCTGGCTCAAAGGCGGCACCGAGGAAGCCGCGCTGCTGCCGGGCAGGAGCGGGAGGCTGGATCCGCTCCCGGACCGCCCCTCCAGCGCCGTGCAGCGACCCTCGGCCAGGGACAGAGCTGCTGAGCCCCGGGGGCTGCCAGATTTCCCCCGCGGCCGGGGGCAGCAATCAGCAAAGGGCCGCAGGTGCTTCCCGGGGCACCGGCACGGGTGGGTGGGAGGCGGGGAAGGGGAAGGGGCTCACCATGGCGCGGGGCCGGGCGCGGCGGGGCGGGACATGGCTGCGGGAGGCTCCGGCGGCTCGGGGATGCTCCGCGCGGTTCCGGGATGCTCCGGGATCCCCCCCGCTCGCTCCCGCCGCCGGTTCCGGGCGCGCCCCCGA